>VWZT01000895.1:19171-106647 GCA_013397055.1 Pachycephala philippinensis
CAAAGCGTATATTAATCCTCGTAATTCTGTACTCTTTGGCGTGTGGTAGCATGGCCACGACGGCGACAGGGGACCCTCACCACCAAGAAGACCAGATGGAGGGGAGAAACAAGACATCGTTGGGACCCTCGGATGGGTGATATGCTTCCACCTAACCCCTTGTCACCTCTCCTTGTCCCCCCAAACCCCCACGCACACCTCTTTTTCTACCTCTTTCTTTCTCTCTTTTCTCTTTCCTTCTCTTTGCCTCTCTACTATTAAATAAAATACATCAATTTTTTTTTGGCAACAACATCTAACCTCGTTTGGTTTGAATCTCGTTTCTGGGAATATTTAGGACCTTCTAAGTTCTTTCCAGTTTATGCACAGAAACTTAGCTTTCTTTGCTTTTCTGGGCTTAAACCGGGTCGTAACACATGGCTAGTGTGATGTCCTGACTGCTGGAATGGAGACAACTTGAAATGCGTTTGTAAAAGATGTGCCTTTGTAGAGTTTTTTGGGAGCCTGTGTATACAGATAAGACTACCAGGCATGTTACTGGGGGTTTTTTTGGAACCTGCAGGGCTGGCAGCAGCATAGCTGGAATTAGTCCTTAAGATTTGCCATTCAGATATAACTGAGTTCTGTCTAAATCCTTCAGGGTGGGATATTTTTTTCTTTTTAAGTTTTTAAATCTAGGGTGTAGGTATCTGCATGAAAATAGGGTCTTGTACCTTGTTTTCATCACATTCTAAGGGAGACACTTGGTTTTGGTGAGATTAATGGTCAGAAATGCTCTCAAAGAACCATCAAATGGATCCTAGTGACAGTTTCGCTGTAGTGTCAGCTACAATGTAGACATCTAAATTACAGAGAATGTTATTCATGTTCTCAGGCACCTTAGGCCTCTGTTCTTCAGTGCCCTGTCTGAGTAGGGAATAATCTTGCAAGGATGCTATGAGGATAAGAAAGTGAATGATCACAAGTTACTTAAAGAATATTGAGTTGTGGAACACACAACAATCTAATGATTCGGAACTACAGCAATTAGAAAACCAATGGGAATTACACGCAGGGAGAATTTTCCCGATTCAGTCCATTTGGCTAATTGTTTTTCTTTGTTGCTTTTTTTATTTGCAGTTATTCTTTTTTTAAAATTAATGGACTAGAAGGGGGAAATAAGGAGCCTGTGCCTGTTAAAGCAGAGCCCTAAGTTTCTGAAAAATGCCATTGTATTTCTCATCTATGATTGGCATTAACATGGGTCTTTTGTCATCTTCATTCTCCTGCTGCTCAGAACAGCAGGAGAATGCAATTTTTGCCTGACAGTTTCAATACCATTAAAGGTTCAGAATGACAACAGTGGAAGCTTTTTAGCACATAGCTGCTTAAAAGTGAACTATGTTGAGTGACTTGGAAACTAACTGAACTAATCTTGGAGAGCACACCAGGGAACTGCATAGGTGTAGAGACAGTGAGCGGGAACAGAGATAATTCCACTGGCACAGATCACTTAATATCCTAGGAAATTATGATACATTTAATTGCTCACCTCATAAAAACAACTTTATCTTGTCATTCAAAAACAACTGGAGAAAACCTAATTATATATGTAAATATCTACCTTATTTCTCCCTACTCTTCGACAGGACTGTAATGTAAGTGCAAGGGGATGTGCCTCTATTTTCCAGCTGATAGTTGTTGCAAACATTATGGAGACTCCATGACTGTGTGTGAGTGGTATATCTGCTCAACATTTGATACATAAACACATTCTATATAAAACAGAAAAAGTTATGTGGGTGCCTGTCACTGCAAAGAGGAAACCCCACTGGTTTGTGTGCGTGAGAAGCCATTGGAGGTGCGTATGCCATTTCAGCATGGTTCAGCCCTTAGTAAGAGCGCAGAGCCAAGCATCGTTAGAACCAAGACACTTGGGGAGACCAACCAGTATCAGTCTTGGAGCATGCCTGTGTCTGATCACACTCCTGTAACACCAAAACATTCAGATTTTAACAGATAATATTGATCAATTGTTGTAAAAGCAAAGATATGTATTTTGTGAGAATTGAACAAACAGATTGTTTTTTCAGGAACTTGGATAGGAACTAAATTTGAAAGCAATAGCACATTCAATCATTCTTATTTCAAATGACTGTAATGAGACTTGGATTTGAGCGAGCTGTAGAAATCAAGTTAAATATTCGCTTCTAGATAAAATAACACATGTGAAGTTACAGATTGATTTTTAAGGTGGTCTCTGCCCTTTGCATGAATTTTAACCTGAATTAAGAGATAAGGGTAAGGAAAAAAATAAAAATGCCAAATTATTTTACGAAGTATCGAGAATTTTTAAAATTTATTTAAATAAATGTTTTTATTGCTTTGGTTTATTTTGCAAATTTTTTTTATTTATTTTATTTATTTTATTTATTTTTGTACTTTTGCGTGAAAGTACATGACTTTCTTTAAGGTCGGCATGGATACTTTTTCAAAGGCATGAAGGTATTAACACAGACAACTGGTTCCTTGCTTTCGATTTTATTTCAGATGAAAATATTGGACACAGTTGTGTCAGGGTCACAGTCTGAGCCAGCAGACCTGAAGGAACAGCTGAGTCAGATTATAAAGGAAACCTTCTTAGTCCTAGTGGGGCACTGTAGTAGAGTGCTGCTTGGGGCTATCTGGAGTCACTCTGCAGACTGAAAAGCCTCACTTGGGAAGACTCAAGTTTGCTGTGTTTTGACAAAGGAAATAATTTTTAAGGGCCACTATTAATAACTGAGGTCACAGTTTATAGAAACTTTATAGGATCAGCATCTTAGAGACCTGTGTACTGGGATCCCTGTGCTGGGATTTGGAATAAGCGCATTCCCACGAGTGTGATTCTCTAAGGAGAGATATTTGCTTAGAGTTTAACATTTATGAGGTGGTTGCAATGGATTTTCTTGTCAGCAGGGAGTGAATCCCACTTCTCTGGGACTGCCTAATTTGTCCCAGTTTATTTTAAAGTGAAGAGCTCTGACAGTAAATGTTACCCTTTTTAGGAATTAATCTGGGCATTAAAACTACTTTTTAAAACATTTGGAGAAACACCAGTATTTGACAATCATGTTGGCAGAATATCTGCAGACTATCAGTTTTTTTCTGTCTTTCAACAGTTTGGTTTTGCTAGCAAAGATAACATGTTTTAGGAGTACTTTCTTGAGCAGAGTAGCAGAACTGGCAGTCCTTTCTAGTAACTAAAGCCTTAATACTTAACAAAAAATACTCTGATGAATCTACCGCATATACTTTCTTTTCCTGAAAAGAGCATAAGAAAATCAAACCATTAAGCATAGTTTCAGTACTTCAGATGTCGTGATTGATCACTGGATCCTCTCCATCTGCATGCTGTATCTAATCTGTAATAATTGTGAAATTATTTTTATTTAGCTGCAAAAACTGAAGGAAAATGCATCTGACTCAAGCTGCATACTATGGTAGATTATAAGACTGAAAGATATGTTTTGTGTAATTTGCAATACTGTCAATGAATACTCTAGGGTAACAGTTTAGAAGCAGAAATTCAGGATTGTCAATAAGTCAAAAATATTTCTAATACTGCAAAAGTGTACTAATGAAACAGGAGGGTTTTGCTAAGGAAAAATCAACATTATAGTGTTTGCTTACATAAAGGACCCAACATGATAGTTTATGATACCAGTTGAGGTTTTCATTAGAAAATAAAACCCAAACCCTGGTGAAGAGCAGGGATACAATTAGATGAATGCTTGGAAAAGCAAAGACCTAGATCTGCGTCAGCTGCTGAAGTTTCCCAAATGTAAACAATATTTGATTTGAGTCTGTCAAATGTTTTTGCTCTGCCATGGATTGCTATGATTAATTGTCCTGGGTTCCAGAAGTTTTAAGAACATTAAATTCTTAAGTTTTAAGAACTTTAAAGGGAAAAAAAACCAGCTAATCAAGTAAAATTTATACAACAGTGCAACTTAAGTAATGTGTATTCCAGAGACCATAATGCAATCAATTCTGTGTTGAAAAACCCACATTGCTCATCAGTTTTTCTTTTTTTCCCCCCCACAAATATCACTGCCCACAGTCTAGTGTTATTTATTGTCTTACCATTTTAACTACAGAATGTCTATTGACTTGAAGTGAAATCTAAAGTCTAGAGTAGGACAATTGAAAGATGGTGCATTTTTGTGTCTGGGGTACAACATTATCAGCTGTTGAAACAGAGATTGGTTAAGAATTGCAGTTTCTCTGTACTTAAAAAATCAAGTTACTTTTAACTTGGGTGTCTCACTTTCGGCTCGCAAATGTGAAAGTTTTGATTTCACTTGGTTAGAGGTGTGTTAATTGTATAGGTCCAAACTGTGTTTTGCATTCTCTAATTGTATGGTATTTATAGAGCGTTATGAAAATGCTGATTTTCTGCCAATGTACTTTATGGTAAGAAGTCAGAGTTGGACTTCCTTGCTCTCAGAGGAGTAATGAAAGGGTCAGCTCTCTGTCTGGAGACACCAAAAGGTGTCCTTTTTTGTGCAATTAATATCACTCCAGTTGCCATGATGAGACATTTCAGGGAGAAGTGTGGTAAGAAGTAGAGCAGTGCATCCTTTCTGTTCGGCTCAAATGCATTTGAGTCCAATGACGAGGATGTGCTGCAGTCTGGAGAATTCAAAGAACAAGAACTTTGTTTTTGGACCACAGCACGTGCCTGTCTTAACAGTCTCCTTTAATAAGGTTAACCTTCATTTTAGCTCAATGGCTTTAAACAAATGTCAGTCAAACATTATCTCCACCACTGCATTTCTGAATTCTCTTTCATTCTCAGTGCAGACTACAGAGTCTTAAAAACTTTTGCCCTTCAGAAATACACCAAGAAGCATTTAAGGTTCCCTTAAAATGTTGCTGGTATTTATAAATGTTAGCAGGTGGAAAATATTACCTATTCCCCTTTATCTTGACTTCTAGATAGGTTAGGAAGATGTATATAAGGAGAAGTAAAAAGTAACAGACATATTTTCTTGAGAAAAAAAAGACAAAGTTTCCATCTGATGTAAAACTTGACAGACATTTTACAGCACCTGTAACAAGTGTGGTATCAAAAATCATATAATCAATGTATGTATTCATTTCAATTTTTATTATATTTGTAAAATTAATTTATGCAAAAGTTATAGAATGATGTTTTCTCTTGGTTTCTAAATTTACCTGGTATATTAAAGTACACTGTATATTGTATGGAGATTTTGTAATACAAGTCAGGACACGTAGGATGAATTTGTCATACGCATGTTCTGTTGTGCCCAAAGCTATTATTAAAATCAAAGTTTTCAGAGAAGAAAGGCCAGTGCAGTAACCAATTGGACCACCCAGCTCACAGACAAAAATAGGGCATCATTCTCTTTGTTGAATATACACTATTCTTGCTCCTGAGGATACGTAGTTGGAGGGAAAAATGAGGCTGTTGTTCTTTCAAGTATTTGTTATAAATGGAACGCACCATTTCCCTTCTGTAAAGTACTATCCAAAAAACCCTTGGAATGAAAAAAAAAAAAAATACAGTTCATGGTGTCTCTTATGAAGCATTATTTCAGTGCTCAAGGATACAGGCAAGGGAATTGATGCCTGTCTGGTGGAATTTGAAAATGGCCAGACATACAGTGTGATGAGCAACCAACAAAAGTTTGCTCTGTTTTGCACTTCTGCAATGCACTTTATTTATGGAGAATGAATCTCCTCCTTAGGGTAGATGATTATGACTTGTAATTAATGCACTAGGGTTTTCTAATAATTTTGTAAAGTATGACTTCTGGGAAGTACCACCTTTCACTGATATCCAGCCGAGAGTATATACATCCTTCTTGAAAACCGAGTATGACATTAAGAGTAAAGTTTTCTCTAGAAGGTCTTTCCTGCCTCCATAGCTTGCCAGCCAGGTCACATCCCAGGCCTGTCCCTGTAGCCTGCTAGGTCCTCGCCACCACACCTGGTTACGTGCCACAGGGATGAGGGCCCACTGCCTTGCCCTTGCCCCCTGACACCTGGACACCAGGGAAACACTGATTAACTTATTTTACATGCTTTCATGCCTCAAAAGGACATGACATTGTTCTCACAAGCCAGTGATTACCAGCAACAGTGAGATGCTTCTGTCCCATTCCATTCCATTAAATAAACCCCTACAAATCTGACTGAAAGAATGCATTAGCAGTATGTAACATAAGAGCAGTCTCCAGGGCAAATGTCACTTAATGTTTATAAGTTAATGGTAATAAGAGCAGTAGACCTAAATTGCCTGGTTAACCTGGGAGTGTTTTAATTTAATGGAAGCCAGAAAGCAAACTTGCATTGAAGTGCAATCTATTATAACGCAATATACCAGTCAGTACTCCTAGGGTGGCATATAATCCCTGATCTGGGAAGTTGTTTATTTTTGCTCAAACTTTTAATGTTTTTGATGGATTCAGTTGCTTGTAAGCATTGAAGGAAACTGTACATTTCCATGGTTCTTTTCTGCCTTGTTCTTAAATGACTTCAGAATCTACTTATGCAACAGTGAAGTCGGTTGAGTTGATCTGCTGACCTGCCTTTGGCTGGATCATGCCAGAACTCTGACATGTATAGAGCAAAATTTGGATCCAGCTCTGAAACTGATGGAAGAGAAACAGCAATGCCAAAATAAGGTTTGATTTTGACTGATGTTGAATTTTTGATTCAATATTAGTAACCCCAACTTGGTCTTTTGAGTGCCATCACAAATGCAACCCCAAATATTGTGAGGAAATTTTGCCCTTTTTGGTGACTGAAGGGAATTAAAACACAAGGGAATATTTCCAGCTGCAGAAGAACTTTCAAAGCAGATACCTTCTTCTCTCATCAGTCATCAGTCGTTGTGGAAATTATTAGTGTGTGTGCTAGTGGTCATTATGTAGACACTAGCCTGTTAAAAAGTTTTGTTTTTGAAGGAAGAAGTACATGAGATATAAAAGTCATAGGGAAAAAAAGGGCTGAAACCACATTGTCCCTTACATTATCTTGTCTTACAGCTTTACAGACACTAACAGAAAATACACTTGAAATCACAGAAATCTGTGTCAAACATTTCTCCTTTTTTTGAAAACTGAGTACAAGTTCCTGTTAAATTCTCCCAAAATGGAAGATTGCTTGTGTTGGTAAACCATATATTAGACCAGCAGCAGTAACTATGAAGCATGCTGCAAGCCACACATTTCCTGGGTCCGATGATCAAGACCAAAAGTTAATGACTGCTGCTAATGTCACCAATGCATACTGTTCCTCAGGATCCCACCAAAGACTGTTCATATCAGAGCAATCACTTCAATTCTCCCAGGGTCATATGATCAGCTTCCTCAGTTTTATTTCCACTCTCTGGGGTGAAAAAAGTGCCTGAGAAAAAAAACAAAAAAAATATTTATAGCTTTGGGTTATGTGTTTCTCTCTTAAGAAACTGCAGGGTTCCTGGCTGCTACAGTGGATCAGAAGTGGGCAGTAACTGCTCTCTATTTATAGTCCTCTTTTGAGACTGGGATTAGATTGACAAGGAGTCAAGCATTTGACAAGGACAATGCAGTTCATAAGAAACCCTATGATGGCATAGGGTCACTTTAACTGCAGCTGGCTTATAATGTAATTCAGAAGAAAGTTAGGTCATTTTTATTTCAACTGGCTTGTATTTTGTGGGGGTTCCAAAAAAGAAGAAAAATCCAGGCAAGTTCACTCTGACTATATCATATGTAAGTGACACTACTAATATTTAACATGAATGTCCTTAGTCTCTACCTTGGTTTGGGTACTTTGCACTGAGGTTTGAGTGCAAACCAGGCACTCCCCAGGTTTCCCATGCACCAGTTTGTCCATGTGCACTGGGATGGAATGTTGGCCTGGTGGACAAGTTTGACCGTTTGTTCACTGTGATGCCTGAAAACTACTTTGCTTTAAGGCATATAATATAACTACTGAGCTCAGGGGAATGATTTGATCCTTTCTTAATAAGGTACCATGTTTTGGATCTCTGCCAATACAGTCAATATCAAGGACATTGGGGTGGCACCCAGGTTATAAACCCACAGCAAATAATTAGAATAGAGGAGCCTGCCACTTTCTAGTGACTTTACAGGTCTGGACAGTGGGAGTCCTGCATCGGTACATATGTTATTAGAGGCACACAAATTCTCTTAGGTGGTCTGTGACGATAACTGGTTATATCCCTGGTTATATACTCTTCCAAAATTATTTCTTACATAAGGGAAAAAAAAGAAGAGTGGCCATGGAACACTGATCATGCTCGCCAGCTTTCACATCATGGGTATAAACTGATATGGCTACTGCAGAGCATGAACTACTATTATTTAGCTGGAAACCATGGTCAGAAAGTAGAGTAGTAGAGTCCTGGTGTGCTATATATGTGTGTGTGTGTGTGTGAGAGTGTGTGCATGGAACAAACTTGCAGTTACGAATACTGGAGAATTTTGAGATGAGCCAAGATAATCCATTAATGAAACACAGCTCTAAGGGGACAGAAATTTGCACCAAAGAACCCTAAAATAATAAATTAGTTACTTGTGTGCCTATGATAATTATTTTAAAATAAAAGTCTGCAGAAATAAGAAGTTTGCCACTTACCAAATACATAAGAAATAGTACCAGAGTTGCACAGTACAATGACACTGGAAAAAATTTTCGTTTTTCTGGGGAATATTTATTGGTGATCAAAAGATGAGAATTGCACAGTGATAGTCTTTGGGAATTATTCTTTATTAATTATGAAGATGTCATAGATCAGTGAGCTTAGCCAAATGGAAACAAAAGCACACAGTAGATTTGGCAGCAATTAGTCGTAATTTGCTTGATTTTGTTCAAAACAAAGTTATTTTCAGTTAGAAGGAAGTATATTCATGTTGTTGGTAGAAAAAAAATCTCCATTCATGTTTCTTCCCAAGTTTTTTTTAAACCACTGATGACAGAGTGGTGCCAAAGAATGCATCATAAATTTTGTCTGAAATGCAGTAGATACTGTGAAGAGTCTTGGGTTTTCAGATCAGTTTTTTTTATTAACCACATTTTCCCTGGTGCATAACGTAGACTCTGGAAATATTAAGCAGATTTAATAGGTACAAAATTCTAATCCTGTGAACTTCTTCACACGAAATATGGTTAAACTGTGGAACTTATTGTCCCAGGAATTTCTTGAGATAGATAGCAGCAGCAAAAACCAAAATGACTTACTGTATGGACATCAAGAATATTAATATTACCAAAACATACAGGAGTCATTGGTAATTTTGGAGACCCATGTAGGTTTCTGCCTTGAAATCTAAATAAAAAAATGTATAATGCTGAGAGTGGCTTTGACGTAGAAGCAAATAATTGTGTGAACTCTTCTTGTAATTAATATATAACTTTCAACTTTCCTTTGGTCTCTTTAATCCACAATATATTTGCATTTATTTACAAATAAATATATTGACTGCTGGAGATTGAGAAGGCATTTTAGAAGGAGAAGTACTAGCTTTCCTGAGTACGATCTTGGAGGAGAAAATAATAAGCTTGCATTTAGTCTAGAGAAAATTGTACCTGAAACTTAAGTGAAATTTTCCCTAAAGGAGCTGCTTTGGCTCATTGGCCACAGCAGATTTCTGTGAGGGTGAAAGGAAGGATTAGAGAAGGGGAAAAGAGTTCTTAGCAAATACAGCTTCAAACATTCCCCTGCTTTTCCAAAAAAAAAGCTACTGACAGTAAAACAAAATAAAAATAAATCTAGGCACATCCAAGCCCGGTCTGGCTGTGAAGTAGCTGGCTGAGGTATTTTGGTGTAAGTCTGCTTTGCCAGACATTTAATGCTTATTCTTCCAGAACAAGCAGGTTACAAGTCAGCTAATTTCAAGAAACGTTTTACATGTTTGCAGTGTATGTGAAGTTCCAGCAATCCTAGAATGGGGATGGGATGGCTCTGGTGACCAGTAGCTACTGATCACTTAGATCTGTAAATATGAAGTACTTTTTGAGTTAAGCAATATGCTTTATTCTCTGCAAGCAAAATGTGTTTCGGTCTTCAAGAGGACTTGAAATTATATGTAAGGCAAGTGGGTTTAGACTGGATATAAGGAAGAGATTTTTTTGTGATGAGGGTGATGTGACCTTGGAACAGGTTGTCCAGAGAAATTGTGCATGCTCCATCATTGGAAGTTTTCGATGTCTAGTTGGATGGGGCTTTGAGCAATTGATCTAGTATGAGATACTCCCTTTACCTGGCGGGGGAATGGAACTAGATGATCTTTGATAGTCCCTTCTGACCCAAACCATTCAGTGAGTCTATGTTTCTATGTCTCTTCTGGCTTTTTTTTTTTTTTCAATTAAAAATACTTTTTTTTTGGGAATCAAGTAGTTTGATGATTTCGTATTTATGTCCCTGGACTGCGTTGGTTTAAACAGACTCCCAAATTCCCCAATATATTTATGCTGATACTCATATATGTGAAATAATATTTACAAAAATAACATACTTATGACTTCAGAAGAATGCAAACCCTGTGTGACTGTGGATCAGGTACTGACTTTCCTTTTAAGCTTTTTATTCACCATTTTCAAAACTTCTCAGTAAAGCAACTGATTTTTTTTTTTGTCATGAATTGTGAGGATTGTTTCTCTGTTGCCTGGTCACAGGCTTGCTTACATAACCTAATCTACATCGTCCTCATTTCCCATTAGATTAATACCTACCTAAATTTCCTTGTGATTTTTCTTCTAAATCATACTGCAAATTATAGGGAAACCAAGGTCAAAAGTTGATTGCTACAGTGATTTTGTAAGTAGTTTCACTGACCACAAATAACCTGAAATTATTGTAAGAGTTTGATTCATCATCACAATATGCCAATTTTATTCTGCAGTAAATCCACTGATTTGACTGAGAAACTCTGAAATAAAGATTCGTGGTGATGAATTATGGTTTTTGTCATTTTTTTCTTTTTATTTTCTGAATATAAAAGTTATATAGTAAATAATGTTTGCTCTTCACAGAGTAGTTATGTGGAGAAACATATTTTCCCTGAACGTAAAAGATGCAAACCTGGCAGCAGTTAAAAGAAAAGCATTAGAGTGTAGAGGGTTGGATTGGATAGCTCAGTGAACTATTTGCTTTGCAGTACTGCTGTTGATGTTCTTGCCTCTCTCAGGACCTCTTTGGAAATATATTAGTATGTCTTTTGGGATGGAGGTACATGGAACAGAGCTGGGGAAAGGATTATACTTTAATAAATTCAGAACTGTATCTTGGGTGTACTTTGTTCCCTTAACCAAAGAGGGAATTTCCAGAATCAACTGATGTGGCTGGTGATTTCCTATTACCTTCAGTTGGCCAACTTGTCAGAGTCCGGACACTCAGTTCTTCCTAAAACCAGGGTCCTTTAAGGCTAATGGCAGAATCGAGCCTTCTGAACTCAGCTCTAGTGCCCTGTCCCCAGGACCTTCTTCCCTTGGGTGTTCATTGCATATTCCAGTTAATTTTTCAACTCTGCAAATTTTTACCCTGTTCTACTACTTCCAATGTTTTCATTCCCTCTTAGATACAGACACGTTCTTTATGTTCTAATTCAGCTTCCTCTTGTGAATTAGTTTTCAATTTTGCAAATAAACTTAAGACAATTGACTCTTGCTGACTTTATGTTTCAAATAACTGAAACAATCATTTGGTTTCTGCTTTGCTTACCCAAAGAGCACACTGTGATTTTGTAGGCTCATCTACTGAGGTGGTCCCCCAGGTGAGGACAGCTGTATTTTACTAGTTGGCTGTATGGATTCAGTTATGTAAGGAACATAAAAATTCCCTTGGACTGTTTACAAAGAGTGCTACATTATTAAAAGAAAAAAAGTAATATTTACATGGTTTTCACAAAGTGTTTTCTTCTTTACCATGTATGAGGAAGAACCCTGTGATATGTCTTCACCAATGTAATCTTCTGTGAATCAGTAAAGGTATGACAACTTAAGTCAAGCTAATAGTGCCAGATAATTAATGATAAGTGTTGTGTATGGATAACAAGAGCTACAATGACTTGGATGGACAATTCAATGGGTATTTTCTGTTGCTGTGCACAGAACTGCTAACATCCACATTTATGTCGCAAACTGTACAGGGAAAAAATATTAGTGACTTGTGTCAAAAATTAAAAATGTAAGTCTTACAGGGCATACATCCTGTTTTTTGTATTAATCTTTAGGGTACAGTCTGCCCCCTTCTGTTGCATGCTGAAGATTTTTATAAGTTTGTTCATGTTCCAGTTCTTTACAGCATTTTAGTTGCCTGTTGAGAAATCCATCCTTTGGCATTTTATACTGGTGTGTGGTGAAGAATCCTGATAGTCACAGTTTGCAGTCTGCAGCAAAACAGAATTTTTTCTTCCCTGGGAGGCAGTTTCAGTTGCAGGCCTTTTCCTGACAAGTACAAAGATTCTACATCAGGGGAGACATATAATCCAAAATTTATTTGGACTTTGGAAAAATCTGTTCAGTTTGATGCAAACTGTGCCTTTTTCCTGCATCAGATAAATCCTGGGTAGGGATCTGTGAATATAGTATGCTATATACAGATGGGATACTCCCTGTTTTAGTCTTCCATGTGCTCACTTTCTCTTGCTTCAAAGCAAGGCAATAGACTTTCTGTAAGGAATAAGGATGTGTCGGGTCTAACATAGTTTCTGAGATGAATTCTATGTCTATATCTGCCTGATCTATTTTTTTTCCCTTGGAAAGCTCATGAATGTATATTTGTTACATACCTAGGATGGTGCTTGAATTATAACCGTGAGCAACTGCATGGAAAAACATGAACTTGCTCTATGGCCCCCAAAGTAAATAAACCAATAATTCTCCTGTGCATAGTTAGTTTGCAAGAAATTGCTGCAATAATCAAGAGAGGCTAAGCAATGAACAAAGACGGGACAGTGATACATACATTTGTTGAAATGTTGATTTAGCAGAGAAGAGTCCTTGTTCGGAAACTTTGGAGGTATAATACAACAATTGCTTATTGAAGGTGAGCTTCTGGTTTGAGAAATTATAAAGTTGAAGAGAATAGTGAAGGAAAGTGAAGCTATTGTTGTCACTCTTATCACTGGTTGTACCAAACCAAAGTATTCATATTTGGGTATTCATGAGCAAAAGCATTTAAAAGATTGAATAAAGCAGACCTTTGCAGGGATCTGAGGTCTTGCACTTACAATAATCCTGACGTATTTTTAATGCAAGTGCTTGACAGCCTGATTGGGATTCTAGCACATGACATGTCTGACTACTATGACAGGGTGTGCGCAGTGACTTTAACAAGAAAAGATGATTTCTCTGAATCTGTGAAGACAGCAGTAGAACAATCTTTAAAAAGATTCATTCCACATCTGGATTTTGGTTCATTAAATGAAACATGTTATTTGGTATATCCTGCGGATATCACGTTAATAAAAAAATACTGCATTTCTTTTGTAAAATAGTAATTAAAACTTCCCTGGAAAGTAATGGTTCCTTTATGAATTAGAGTAAGACTTTGAATGAGTGTGAGAGAAAAACAGGAATGAAGAGAAAATCAATAATACCTTTGTTATTTTCTTTAGTTGCTCTTTTCATAAAAACCTCTCACTGGACCACTTAGATCACATCTCATTGAGACATTTAGTTTCCATCTGCAAATTATAATTTCCTATGGGATTTGTAATGGAAAAACTGGATCCAAATGTAATTTGACTATATTTCACTGTTCTCAGGGAGTTTACAGTATCTTTGCTTTGGAACCCATTCTCTTTTAGAAA
The DNA here is from genome assembly GCA_013397055.1 of Pachycephala philippinensis. Taxonomy (NCBI): domain Eukaryota; kingdom Metazoa; phylum Chordata; class Aves; order Passeriformes; genus Pachycephala; species Pachycephala philippinensis. Next base: position 32,983 of record VWZT01000895.1, read on the forward strand.
ATGCTACAGAACAGCTGTTTTATTTTTTCAGTTCATAGTTGGGCAGAAGTAGCTGTAAAATAAGTTTTAAATCCTGTACTCAGACTGCTGCATGGGGATAGCAAAACTGCTATATAGATCAACTTTAATTTTGTCATAGAGTCTGCAAGGAGCAACATTGTGTTCTGGAAAGATTTTCAGTGGCTTGCTGAGTATATGGATCCAAGCATGATATTTGGTTTTGGGTTCTGTTCAATTTATGTGAAACTGAAGAGCCCAAGTATAGTTCTTAGCTGTCACATGGGGAGTGGAAATGTTGCAGTTTTGTTTATGAATCACATCCTGATTTTCCAGAAGCAGGAAAATATTTCATTTTTTAAATTCACAGTCAAAGGTTGAATGCAGGAATCATAAGTTTAGGGTAAGATCTGTCTTAAAGATCAGTTCTATGAACTAATGAACTAACTATCTCAATTTCATCTGACTTTAGAAAAGCATTCTAGTACTTGGCATCTATTAAAACACAGCATTTTACAGGGTAAAGTTAGGAAAAAAGATGTAAAACATTAGTAACTTTGAGCAATTGCAGGATTAAAATGTATCTGACTGTATCAGTTAATAAAAATCATGGAGTTTTTTTGGTTGAGTGATACTTAGGTGTTCTAGAATAATGTCTTTTTGCTCTATCTTTCTCACTGTATTACCACACCACTATCTAATCTATAGGCAGGCCAGTCTTCAGATTACCTTTGTGTAATACCCTGAGAATATTAGAGGGGTAGATATTAAGTCAGAACAGATGAAGAGGCCACAGGCACATATATCCTTACCGTAAATTGCTGTCTCTCTGCTTTAGAATAGAATATTCCAGGGAAAAGATTCAGCAGCCTATAAGGAATGGGGAATGTTTGGTTGCTTTGCAAGTGTATAGGTGTAAGTGATGACACTATCATAGTTAATACACAGACAAAGAACATTGCCATACTAGAAAGGCAATGGAAACAGCCCAAGTGAAAAACAACTGCAGAAATCAAAATCAAACCCATTGGATTATAGAGGTAATGAAGAATGCAGTACATACCATCACAGTTTGGAGTATAAGACCATATGGCAACAATGTAAAAGCAATGGAAAAATACAATAGAGAAGAAAGGGGAAATATTGCAATTTATAGAAGCTTACAATGTCAATTAAGTTAGAATTGGCTCAGTAGGCTGCAGGAAGATTATACAAAAGTCTCACAATGAATGTATGATCCTGAATAGAACAGTTTCTGCTTTAGATTTCCCTCATCTAAGGGACAAAAATATTTTTAAATTACTGAAGAACTTGATTGTATGAAAATACTTTATGTTTACTGCATGATAAAGATGTTGTTCTGGTTATGTAGATTCAAAGTGGTGATCTCTGATCCCTCTGAACTTGAGTCTGCTTGAGTTGTTTAATTTTGTTCCCAAAAGGAGACATGCTCATACATTTGTCCACTATCTACCTTCCAGACTTTCTGAAAGCACTTAACTCTAGCACACGAGCAGAGAGTGTCCCATAGTTATTTAGCCACTTTAAGGAATGTGGGAGTTGAAAAACAAATGTTTATAGCTGACCTATTCATCCCAGAGGTTCAGAACAATAGCACAGGAAAATTCTTATGTCTAGTGGTACAACAACATTGCCACAATAACATTTCCAATGGGTTTTATTAAAATGGAAAAGACAGCTTTGTGGTTGTAAGGAAATCTGTCAAAAAGAGAAGAAAATCAATACTTCCTAGGCGAGTAACAAACTTAGGTGTTTTCTTATAGCACAAAGTTAGAAAAGAAATAAGGTCCCTATCTCAGTATGAAAACTAATTCCAAAGGGATTAAACCTTTAGCAAAATTGAATCATTTAAGTATCTTGAGTTCTACAGATAAGGATAGCAACATCCCATTTGATTGAATCCTTGTTTGAAATATTCAATTCTTCTGTATGTCTGATAGCACTGTGTCTTCAAAAAGCCAGACCTGCTGTTGGCCCTGGAGCCTATGCTAGTTTACTTCTAGGGGAGGTTTACATTCTAATTGAATTATCAGGGAAGTAAGGAAACAAAAGAACCTTTGTTTCAATATATTATCTCCTTCATCAGACTTGAACAACTACCTTCTTTTTTATTGCTCCCTGCAGTATAACCAAGTTATATAGATAGTGCATTGCCTCCAAGATCATTGTTCTCTTGAACTGATGTTGCAAAGATAAGCATTTCCCATGCCACTGTTCTGTTTAAACAAACATGCAAACAAGAACAAGTTCTTCTGAACTAAATCGATGTTTGAATCATAGACTGGGTAAAATCATTCTTAATCAGACATCACTGGATATGGAATAATGAAATGATGTAATGACTACACTCCTGTTGTAATGTGTAACAGAGAATTATAGTTATTGTTTTTATTGCTGGAAGCAAAGCAGTGCCAGACACATATGTATTCTTGTGTCTCTCTTTTTCTTTAAATACACAATGAATCTCCTTGCAAAACAGGAGGTGAAATGTGAATTGGAGAACCAGTGAAAGAAAATACTAATTGTAGGCAAGAGGTAACCCTTTTTATTGAGTTTATTTATAGGAGGTGATCAGCAAAGAAGAGTATGCAAATGACCGAATTGCATTTTGGTAATTTGTCCCAGACCCTCAGAACAAGCTGACTTATTCTGAGTTAGGTGAAGAGCAGGCTGTATAAGAAAAGAGTCAATTCACTTTCTTATAGTACAAACGCCTAGACTTCCAGCTACGTCTCTAGAGGTTTCCATCCTGTTTGTTCCTAAGTAGCATGATTTCATATGGCTGTGCTTGCAGTCCTTTTCGTTTTTTTCCTTTATCCAGTAGAACTGTGACTGCATAAAATTATTCTACTGTAGGTGAAAACAGATTTTACAGTAAATGTGGATGTTCCAGGATATCATTAGAGTCTGTAGTGGCTCCAACCTGATATAAAAGCTGTAGTGGAAATCAGATTAACCTTCTTTTAGCAGTATTTGAAGTCAGCTCCCTATATCAAAACATATAACACATTCAAAACAAGACTATTTGGAGGCCTTATTATGTAGAATCTACATATATTGTTCACTGAAGAGAATGGAAGATTGTCTGTATATCCTGATCTTAGATGGCTGTTATAACTTAAGATTAGTACAGAAATTAATTTGGAATAAGATGAATCCTCTTTTTCTGAGTAGCAACTGATCCAAGTGTATATTCTGTCTAAATTACATAGCCTCTCCTAATCAAGGAGTTGGCCAGATTTGTTTCGTTTATTGTTCATCGCTCCAAATTTCCAGTCTTTAAAATTAGAAACAGTCTTCCTGCTCCTCCATGGCTGTATTGAACAGCTGCTGTAAGCAATGCTTGCTCTTTCAATGGTGCATGGCGAGTGCTTATAGGCAGCTCTGTGCACAAGTACAGCACTCCAGCTATTGCCATAGCCTGGGTATACCTGCTGCAAAATACAACAGTCTCTGTTTTTTGACATAGAAAATGTGCATAAATGTGATCCAATTAAAGAAGGGCAATACCTTATGAATTAATAGATTCATTTAGTCTATGGATTCTGTGGTGAGAATTACCTGTTACTTTAATTGTCAGCAAATATATGGGTGTGTGTATAATAATCTGGCTATGAAAATAAGTACAGATTCTCTCCTGTTTGCAGCTTGAAGCTTGCCTCGTGTTTGGTAAAACAAAATCATGGCCACATTAAAAGCTGATTTTAATATGGAAACCCAGTTTTAGAATGTAAGAAATCTTGAATATTTACTTTGTGCTTTCCAGTTAGTACTTCTTGAACATTTATGTATTCCATTTAAGAACTGTGGTGAATATTGAAACAAATTCCTATTTTCAGTATCCATGTTTTAATTTCAGGATTTTACTTTCTAGAAAAGCTCAGCTTTTTAGCTATAAATTCTGGTCTGCTGTCAACTAAGACTTTCAAGTAACTACAGCTAAGCAGTTAAGTTATCAAACAATATGATTATGTACTTAGTCCTCAGTAACCTGCTCTAGCTGATCAAGTTTGAACTACAAGTTTGGACCAGAGAGTATCCAGAGGTACCTTCCAACCATGGTGATTCACTGGTTCTTTGATTCTACTCCTCATTCCAACTGTGAGCTTTCACTTAAATTCACAGGTATATGCAAATGGTATAGCTACCCCCAAATTAGATTTTTTTAGGAAAAATCTGGAATGAAGTTAATTTTATTTACCTTTTTTTCAGGCTTTGTTTATAGAGTGATAAAAAAGAGAAATCATCAACAATGTAGGAAAGAAGGGTTATTTAGAAAAAGAAAACAAATATCATTTAAGAAATTTGTATCGGTATACAATACCATATAAAACTATTTCAGATGTAGTGTGGTCACGTTATACCTTTACCTACCTCTAAATGAGGTATGTTGTATATCTGAGAATTTTCTTAGTTGCTTGACTCCTTTGTTAATTTCTAGAAATTACCTCCTTTCCTCTAGTAAGAAGACTTCTCATTAATGTCTTCCTCCTGGGTCACATCTATGTATGTTGTTCAAGGCACAATTTAATAAAGGTCAGAATTTCTATAGTTTTCTATGAGCAGAAATTATCTAGGAAATGCTAGAATTGAGTGAAATATGTCCTGCAATTGCACACAAACCCAGAATCAGTGTTGTTAGAACAACACAGTCAAATCATTAACATAATTTAAAAGTCTGTCTGAGAATTAGAACACCATTTGCATCTGTACTGCATATTTCATATTTGCAGTTCAGCTTTAACTCCCTCTTTATGGTCTTTATCTAGTAAAATGTTTTCTCTCAGATCCAAAGATAACGTGGTTATTTCCCTTTGAGAATATTTAACATCTGGCTTGGTTCACATATTTAAACTGCCAAAAGCCAAAACTTTAAACATAAAAGGGAGACATTATTTCAATTTTAATGTTTTCAGGAGATACTCACAGTCAGAGTCCTCATAAAATCATGTTCGCTCATGGACAACAACTCCTCATCAAGGATGGGGAGACCTATTTCAAAGGCTACAGCACCTGACAATCCCTGCAGACATGTGCCAGCATCAGTCATTGCACCTATGGGTGTTGAGATATGACAGTAAATGTGGAAAAGAACTACTGGGTTGAACAGCTGGCAAAAAATTGTCTGCAGTGCTAGCAAAGGCAAGTATTTCAGAGTGAAGACTGTTGGACTACTACCTGACTGGGGCATGATTGCCCTTGTAACGAGTAAGGGAAAGGCCAGAGCTGAAGTGGAAACCTGTCCAAACTTCCTGAAGAGCTGAACGCGGTGTTCTCACTACTATGGGGAGAAAAATTTGGTGGGGAGGAGTAACCACTGCTCTTGGAGTAGCAAGCGCTAAAACCCAAAGTCCCTATCCTCTTAAATATGCACATTCTTTTTGAGTTTTGGAAATGGTAAAACCAGAAGAAGAGCCATGCTGTGATCTTTCCCACTATATATAGAAGCTACCTGTCTCTCTAGCTATACTTAAAAGCAATTTACCTGAGTATGAACCCTAAGACAAATGCAGGTTATACTCATCAGATAAAATTTGGGCTTTACAATTACAGATTAATGCAAAATATTTTGTTTCTGTATCTGTAATAGATACCAGCAAGTATTTTAAGTTAGTTGAAAAATAATCCTTGTATATATTTTTAACAGAAACTGCTTGGAGAATTAGTCTTGATACTATAGAATATGTGTGACTTTTGAGATTCTAGGTAGCTGTCAGGACCACAGAGTGTTAAACAATGAAGCTGAAGAGTGTTAAGTAATGGTTCCTGTCTTGAAGATGTTACAATCTTAAGTAGGCAAAGACAGTGAGAGATCAAGATAATTAAAGGACACAAAGAGCCACAGAAGGGAAGTAAAAGAAAAGCTCTAAGTTCGTAGTAATGATGAAAATAGAAATAGCTTTTTTTTTTTTTTGCAAGGTATTGCGGTCTTATCACCTCAAATTGCTCTACAGACATTAAGCAACTTAAGATGAAGAGGATCTTTTTTCAGAAAGTGCGATTTATTGCTAAGTCTACAACTATGTCCCAATTAAACGTTCAACATGCATCTTGTTTGCAAATTCTCAGCTTTCTGCCCACAGACTGGGCATCTTTCATTCCTAATAGTCCTGAGAATTGGAATTGTGACTGACAGATGAGTGGATATGTTTTACATGAATGTATTCTGATCTGTATTTCTGGATGGAAACCAATGGAAGCCATCGATATCAGAAGCTCATAATGTGAAGAACAGGGTACTTTGCTGATCAGAGTTTTGCTTTGCTGCTTAGAGTCTGTGCTTTGCTTCATAACCCAAAGACAGCGGGAAATGTTTTAAACATGAACGAAACAATGTTTCCAATGCAGCTCTTAGTTGATGCAAATTATTTCCCAGGATTTACAGCTGCTGATGACCTGTCCAAAATCGTGATGCTCAGTTTTGAAAATCTCTTGTTTTGGCTAGTGCTCTGTCTCAGTGTAATCAGCTGTCTACAGTAGGTTTTAGTGGCTTTTTCAGCCAGCACTAAAAGTCTTAGATTTTGATACATGAAAAGCTAAAAAATATTCTTATGAAATTTTTGTCAATTAGGTGTATAAGAAAGTGCAATCTTAACAAGAGAGACCAAACTGGAGAACATCTTCATAATCTTCAGCTTATACTGGAATTGTGTATTTACATATTTGTTTCTATGTAATTTTAAACTCTTGCAATCCATGCTTCCTTCCAAGCAATTCACAGACAATAATAAAAATGAAAGCTCAAAGACATGAAGCCTAGAAAATTCCAAAGCAAAGCATGATCTTCTACCTCATATCTACTGCATGTTACAGAGATTTCTTTTTTAGACTTTTTTTGGATCACACTGAGGAGGAAACATTATATATCTGTTAGTTAAGAAGTAAGACTTTCCTTCAGCAAGGTCTGACTTCCTTTCTAAAAAGTTTTCTGTGTTCTTTATTCTCATTATAAAAAGAATAGCAGTTTAACATGAGACCTTATATACTTATGAAGTGAATAATGCATGTATTAAAAAATACACTATGGAAATAGCACCACATTACAGTATCAATGCTGAACTGATTAACAAACTAATAACCTGGTGTTTGTGAGCTGTCTGTTGGTTGGGAGCTCTTCTTTTTTCTCAATAACGTAACCTCAGGAAGGTTTCTTTCTTCTCAGTAATGTAAGGAGGCAATGTTCATAAGGAGAAATTTGCTAATGATTAGGTATTGAGGGTGTTGTTGGGTCTCAAGTGTCTTGGACCATTCAGATGTTATACCTTTCCTGTTTCATTTGTTTCAATTTTTTTGCCTGCTTGGGATATGAAGGATTATCTTTGTTCAGATGACTGTGTTTACATCATAATGACTCAAAGTTATACATATAGTAAACTGACTTTGAAATAGCAAAAGAGGGAAATTATCTCTCTTTCTGTCCCTTTTCCACTAAACAGAATTTGAAAACTAGAGCCTGTGATCCAGACTTTCAAGGTGATGAGACTTTCCATATGTAATGAAATCAAGTTACGAGAGGCTTACAGAAAGGAACAAGTTCCACAGCTGGTGACTTAGATAGCGTAGTTGCATGTGCCTCTTCATTGCCTATGCAAAGTTCATCAGTTCATCCCTTAACAAGGAGTTATAATTTCTCATGTTTTTTTCCTTCCAGTCTGCAGTAGGTAATATTTTAATCACTGAAGCAAATGTATGCAAATATATCCTTTGCAACTCTTTATGTAACTGTTCAGAGCAGTTTGTACTCTGTGCTGCTCTCTGATTCACTGAGCTACTAGATCACCTCTGACATTTTGTACTTTTAGAAAAGAAAGTACAGAACAGATAAATAATCTGTGGGCTTCCAGTACCTAAAGGAAGTCAACAAGAAAGACGGAGAGAGACTACAAGAGTATGTAGTGACAGGACAAGAGGGTATGGCTTGAAGCTGAAAGAGAGTAGGTTTAGATTAGATATTAGGAAAAAAATTTAATTGGGAGGATGGTGAGGCACAGGTTTCCCAGAGAAGTTGCGGGTGTCCCACCCCTGGAAGTGTTCAAGGCCAGTCCAAGATGGGACTCCTGGTGTAGTGCAAGGTGTCCCTGCCCATGGCAGGGAGGTTGGAAGGAGATGATCTTTAAGGTCCCTTCCAACCCAAATCATTCTGTGATTCTATGCCTCCTCTATACAGGCTTCAGATTTTTCTAGGACACAATCTATATGCCATCTTGCCTGTGGAAGAATGTGCTTTGCTCCATGTTTTCGAAATTACTTTCATGTGACACTCGCATAAGTGGTCCTTTAAAATGTGCCAAAACTCCTATAAGCAAAATAAGTTGTGTCTGTTGCAGTTTTGTAACTGTTCTTGAAGCATAATCTTCTACCCCTTTCGGCATTTTTTTTAGTTTCATTTTAGTCAAGCTTGTACAGCAACTGGCAAGAACAGTTTATGTACCTTGTACCCTTTCTTTGTTACCGTTAAGATTTTCTCATCTATTTACACACACAACCATTTATTGGTGATACACTGGTCTGGACAATCTGTGTTTTGGAAATTCAATATTTGGTACAATTCTTCTGCTTCTTTGACTCTTTATAACCTTCAGGTATGTAGCTTTCCTAATATTTGTGTTACTTTTTTAGTGGATGGGGAGGATTGGCATTTGGCAAGAACACGTTATTAATACACTTGTATTTGTATTTAATTTATATTTAATTTTTTCTCTTTATGTAAATAGGTAAAGATTTCCGAAATTTAGACTTGCTGATAACCATGGTTATTATTTGCCAGTATAAGTTCAGTGTGGAATTACTTTATTTTTAAATTCAGTAGTATAAAAATCTGATGCTACTTTTTGTTTGTTAACTACTAACAGTAAAATTATTACAAGGTTAATGACTAAATTAAGACATCCTAAATCCTGAAAAATTATAGCTGTGCCACCTACATGAGTAGTTGATGATTGCAAAAGAGTTTGCATGTGTTTTTTTGCAGGGAAGAATAAAACCTTACTGATGACGTATTCCTCAATGCCAAGAGATAATGAATTTTTTTCATACAGTTGAGCTGTTTTATATCAGTTATTCTGCTCCACAACTTCTACTTTATACAAAAATCTGCTATTTATGATGGTATAGTTCATTGTTTGCTTTATCTCCTACTTACCTCCTACACTAGTGGATTCTGTGTAGCCCTTCATGAGAATTTTTGCAAGAACGTTATAGATGTTACTCATTTTCCTCCACCTTTTTCTTCTGCATGTCTTTTAGAATCACAGAAGATTACAGTGGAAGTATCAGCAGTTCAATGTGGAACCAGTGTTGTCTTAGTGTGACAGCCCCAATTTGTGGCATATGGGAAACTTTAAATAGAGCTTCATCAGGTACGTTCATTAATCATGGTGTTTTCCCTACTTAGGATATCAGATAATTAGGTTACTGAATTACTTGCTCTCAGATGACAAATACTGGCTATCAATTTCTGAACTTTTGGTTTTTATTCCATATTCTCAACAGAAAATAAGTAAATGATAACCACAGTTTGTAATAGTCTTGATGTTCCATCCACAGACCTTACCTGGATTTGAAGCATGAATGTTGAAAATTATCCTCCATCCCCCAACAAATAAACATGTGGCATTCAAAAATTGGACTCTGTCATCATGAAAAAACATATTCAAAGCTGACGTTGGAACAAACTGAAATCACCACATCAATACTGCAGCAATTAGCACCTAGGATTTTCAGAAGTAGGTAGTATCACTGAGTATTGCATTTGTTTGGTGGATCCTGTGTAAGAACTCTTAAAAATATTTCATCTTCTGTGTCTCAATGCCAGGCAATCTAAAAGAAACTTGCACTTGGAAATCCCAGCTTTACAGGTTGCCTAAGTGGCACTACTAATTGTATAATTTTCTGCCTACACTATCTTAATTTTTTTTGCATCTATGTTCTTTATGTGTATTCCGTTCATATGTCTCAGATTGATAGAAAGGAAAACATCTGCCAAATTCCCTTTTGCTTTTCTAGTAAAATGTTGGCCAAAACTAGATCAAACATGAGGAAAAGGAGGCTAAAAATCATTTCCAGCTTCTGGCGTGAAGATTCAGGCATTGTAAAATCCATCACATCTCCTGGATGAAAGCGCATTATGGATGCAAGGTATAACACATCCTGTATAAAGAACTTTTTAAATATCAAAGACTAGTAATTGATTGCTTTGGGAAGCTTTGAACAAGCTGTGCTAAAACCAGGCAGAAACCTGTTTTCAGCTGTTTGAAACTACTTATTTAAAAGACAGCTGGAAAAAAACTGATTGAGCAAAGGCAGACACTTAGAACTGGGAAACAAATCTAAATTTGATGCTGGGTGAGTTTCGAGTATCAACAGTTCCATTTGGGTTAGTTAAAACTTAGCATATCTCTCTGAAAAACCACAGAAAGCCATATGAAACCAGACTGTAAAACAAGACTTCCTAAATGTCACTAAGGTTTGTGATTGTACAGTCGGTTACTGAACTTCACTTGAAAATGGATTGGGACAAGAACTGATTGAGCCTTCAAGTAAATATTTTTTTAAAAATAGTTTTACCAGTTTGGATTCCAGGAATGTGGAAGTGCTTTCCTGTGTAAAAAGATCAGAAGTGAATTATGTTAACACATCACATTAGCTGGAGGAAGTGTGCCATGTTAGGGAATAACCAGCACAGAGGAAGTTAGCTTAATTTATGACTTTGAAAATAAATACAAATGCTGACATCATTTACCTGACTGATGATGACTTACCTCATCTCTTTTTTATAAGCTTTCCCAAAATGTAGTTACGGTGATATCTTGAGGCAACAAATTTCACTAATTGACGTGGAGTGCAATACCTTCTCCCTACATGTTGACTTCTACTATATGTGTCTTGGCTCTGAACTGAATAAGGAGTGGTTCTCAGTGAATACTTTACCATCCCAATACCAGTTATTATATCTGCTCTGTCTGTTATTTATGTCATCCTAAAATGGTACAGTCTCTCTGCCTTTAACCTCTGTTCATATGAAGTCATTCTAGCCCTCTAACCATTTTTCTTATACATATCTCACTTTTCTCTTTCTACTATAAAATATACGAGTATAGTTGCAAAGCTGTTCTAGCCAGATGCCACCTTTTTTCTGAAGCTGACACAGATAGGTGCTACCTGGTCTATTGCACTGCAGTCAATAATGGTCCCTTTTACAGGTAGAAAGAAGCAGTTATGTGACATCCCTTCTGAGAGAGGGTACACAAAGTAGTGTCAGGAAGATCACATTTTCATCCTTACTGGTGTAGATGGAGGTTTACCTCTGAGCAGAAGATCTGCATAAAATGTAGGTCCCCTCATGAGAGCCTTTTTGGGGAGAGAAACATCTCATTGCCTTAGGTGAGCAAGTTGCGCATGATTCCTATACCTGTTTGACTGATGCCCTGAGTGCAGGAAGCATATGGACAGATCTAAATACCAGTGAAGTTCCTCATGAAGGACCTAAATTGTACCTTATCCACAGAAGATTTGACATGTTGGGAAATTTTCAGAGAACTAGAATTAGTTTTATCTCAGCACGTACACAGAACTACAAAGAAATGAAAGACAGGTAAAGCTTCTGTGGTTTCCAAATGAAGTAATGCAATGTCCCAAAAGGGTTTTTATTAATAAGACTTAGGAGATGAGTGGTGCAAATCAATTAAACTTTTTTAACTTAAGAACAATAAGAGTTTGGCTAGATGTGTTAAAGCTGATAGAAAACATCCAGCATTCTCTACAGACAGGTGGCCCAGCACTAGGAAGTGTAACTAAACAGTTACTATTGAGATGGTGTCTGTCAGTCACTCAGGTAGTGAGGCTCTCAGTAGCCTCACCTGTGACCAACACTGTACCTATCTGAAGAAAAGGTTACAGGAGCAGGGTGAGGATAGGGTGGAATCCACATAAATTTTTGCAATGCAGCTAAGGTCTGAGGGCTTTGAATTGCATTAGTTTTATGTTGCTACCACTCTGCTGGCTTGAATAGAGCTATTTCAAAACATCTGAATATCATCTCAATGTATGTGTTTATTGGGAAGAGTAAACTTGCTGTGTTTTTACATAGAAGCTGTTTGGCTAATTGTGTTAGTGGTCCAGTTTAGAAAACCATCATTCCCAGGCTGAAAAATAGTTTTCTAAACCAATAAATGATTAGTTCAATTACCTGAAAATCAAACATTTAGAGTGAGCCTTAAGAATGAGATTTTTTTTGTCTTTTTAAATGTTGTAGAATTTGGGGGGGGGGGGGGGAACGACTTAATTGAAGTTAAGTGGTTTATTGATATTGCCAGTTGATGATATTATTTTATTGCTGTTTCTGCAGATTCATTATTATGACCATTTTAGATTCTTAATAATGAAACTCTACCTTCTTGAAACTCAATCTCACCTAAAACTAAAGCCAAGTAATTTACAAACTTTTTGATACGCAAGTGAGCAAATTACAGCCAAATGATCCCTACATGTACCCCTTAAAATTGCATGCAGGTTTCACCAATAACTGAACATCATCTGAGTTATCAACAAAAGTTAGAGCAAAGACTATGAACAGAAAAGCCAGATACTTAAACTAAGAAAGCCTCTCCTCAGATTTGACAACCCAAGTTGAATGTTGCCATCATGTATGGACCAGTCACAATGGGAAACAAATCCTCTGCAATATTTGTTGCTTCGAAGTCAGCCTCATGAGCTACTTGTTTGGTTTCTGTGGATTCAGGTATAAGAAGACAAAGCTACAGGTTTGAGAACACTGATTTACCTTTTGAGGTTGTAAAGGACAGTGTCTTATCATCCCCTCATCATAAGGGAGGGTACTTAATACTGACAAAAGAGGCTTCACCATTTTTACTGCAACACCAAAGTATGGGCAGGCTTGTGAAAGAAGTGAGAAAAAAGCTGAAATTTCTGCTGCTCTTTCAGGTTCCTCTACAATACGGGAATTCACTCCCTTGGGATTTACACTCCAGTAAGAATACTAACACACAACAATGGCAATGTCGTGCCTTCACTGTGTTTTGGGAACTGGAAGCTGTGGGGTTTCCCATGAAATTAAGGAACCAAAGCTTCTTTTTCCTCCAATAGTTTTTACTTTTTTGCGGGGGAGGGGTGTGTCGGTGGGTGGAGGTGTGTGTGTGTGTGTGACAAACCGAACAGAAATATAAAACATTGGAACATATGGACCTGAACAAAGAGATCTAAAACTGGTGTAAGGCTGTTATAAACTGATTTATGGTTCCTGAGTTCCCTAGGAAAGTTGGTTCCCTGCCTAATAGTAGAGCAGGTTTTGTCAATAAGCTGCAGAGCCTCAGTAATGATGCAGTTTGAATGGAAACAGCAAAGGCCCAGCACATTTGAGTCATCTTGGACCGTGACCTCCCAGATGAGGTGCATGCACCATCACACCCGAGTGGCAATGGCTGAGCAGCACTATCTAGTGGGACAGATGGGACAACAGTCTGGCCTTTTTTACTCTAAAAAGGTAGAAACATGAGTATATCTGAATGGAAAATTAATTGCTTAAGTCTTAATCCCAGCCAATTTTAGAAGTATTTTGGAAGAAAAGCAAAAGCAGATGGAAGTGTATATTGACATTTATCCAGCAAAAAGACATTTTCTAACTAGCTCTATAAAGAATATCAACAGCTGCTTCACCTAACAAGCATGTTTTAGATTTAAAGGTTTACTTTGTCAAAGGATGTTGGCCCTTCAGAGTTAACCATTAAGCCTATTATTTCTCATAGTCTGGAAAAAATGGTACTTTCCTCTTTGAAGAAGTTAATAAAAGAAATTTAGGTGGAATAGACAGAAGAACAGAACTAACACTGAGTAAGATAAAATTGAAAGTTTGCTTGTGGTATGGATATTGCAAGCAAATAATGATTTCTGTTGTATAACACTCACTCAGTTGCAGAAATGAGGCCCCTACACCTGTAATGCCATTCAGCCTGGCAGCTTTGACCGAGGGAGACAGAAGACTTAATAAAACCACTTGATGTGGCAAAGTTCTGGCTGGCAGGTTGGCCCCTGTAGGAATTCCACTTTGGACTCAGCCTTTCAAATGATGGCAGGTACCTGTGCATGTGTGTTTCTCCTCTTCATCCCACCCCTACCCATGCGGTTTCTGTCCCCACTATTTATTACTTTCTATACTGTACTGTTGACACAAGATGAAAATTACCTCCCTAACTACACAGTTCCAGGACAATTTCTTTGATTTTCTCCATATACAAGGCAAATCAGAAATGTCACTTGAGGTTTCTATCATGTTCTGTTCTCCCACTTCAAATGTATCAGGAAATTGTTTTATAGCTGTAGCTGACTTTGCAAAGTTCATGTATTTCTTCAGTTTTCCAGCTGTTTCTGGATTCTTCCAGTTAGAGCTGGCCAGATGTAGTTAAAGTGTCATTTACCTAAGCAGTTCTTTAAGACTGGCTTCAACCTAAGACAGAAATAAATTAAAGAAATATTTCTCTATCACTGCTCAGCTCTGGTATGTGTAGCTAAAAGCTTGCCTAATCACACACCTTTTTTACATACACCTCCAAACAACTTAACAGCACAGGTGTTGTCTTAGTGCCCTGAAGTGCTGGCTGGGTACCCTTGACAGACCTGGCTGTTGGCATGAAGGAGTTGCTACCTCCTGGTAGCCTCCCTGTTTCTCTTCCAGATGCTGTTTGCTGTATTAAAATTTTCACAAGCAAAGTTTGAAGGTATTAAATTGTTCAATGTTATAGTAATAAAATAGTTAAAATGGTGTGGTTGCCAGATGAGATAGTTTGTAAAATTAATTTTACCACAACAGTGCAAATGATAAAGGGGAAAATCCAGTGGGGGCTCATTAATGAAAATGTTTTTCTAGCAGATCTAAATATTGATTCAAATAGATATAGGCTGATGAAGGTAGCTGGACATAGAGGAGCTTGTTCAAGGTTTCAGCTGAGACCTATTATGCCCTGTGGAACCACAGCAAAAACCTGTTGCAGGAGAGACCAGAAGCTGGGTCCAGGAAAGTTACCATAATGAAAGCAACTAAGGATTACTTAAATGTGGTGGGGTATTTTTTGGTTGCTTGTGGCTTTTTGTTGGTTTTTTTTTGTATGTGGGGTTTCTTATTGTTGTTTCTTTTGGAGGATTTTGTTATTGGTGGTGGTTTGGTTTGGTTTGGTTTGGTTTTGTAAAATTTTAGAGAAAAGCCACACTAGGCAGCTGAGTAGATATTTGGCAAACTGTAAAATCAGATTGCTAAGGTCTCTGATTTTTGTAATTGATTGTTTAAAGAAAATGTTTTAAATTGCATGGATACCTACATAGAGGGAATACTGTCCTGCATATGGATGAGGTGCATTTAGGTGAGATGGCAGATGACATACACAGAAGTGACCAAATACTTGATTCTTTTGGAGAGAGTATGGGATCAAATCAGGCATCACTTCTGAATCATTCCAAGCCTCCACTTCTTTTGCATTTCTTGGTTTTGTTCCCAAATGAAAAACTCTCATGGGAAGACTGATTCTTCCATCATTACCACGCCATTTCTGGAGACAGAGGTTAGCTGTCTGATTTTGAGGTTTCAGCAAAGTATGGGAACCTCTCAGCCTCTCACACGTCCTAGTTAGAACTCAGGTTCAGTTAGAACTTGAGTTATAATTGAAGTATATATTTAGGATGAGTTTTTAAAAAGATAACAAAACTCTTAATAGGATTTGAGCCAACAAATCCCTTGGGTTCACAAAAAATCCCAAACTTTGGCTGTAGTCCTCTAAGCAATTAAAAAAGTGGTTAAATCAATTTGTTTGAATTATATCCTTGAAAATCTGTATTTCCATGTAAAATTAAGAACAACAAAACATATCTGAAAGATCAGGGGTGTAATTCACTAAGAACTTTTGTAGTCCAGGTAGACATGTTTTTGTAAATAACAAATATTTGCACGTTTGTTCTTTCTTTGAGTAATTTCTTTCCTGTAGGCTTTCATCCTTAATATACTGCTATGTTCTGGGCACCTTTATTGTATTCAATTATTTGCTTTCTGGTTTTTTTTTTAATTTGAGAAATTACCTCAGTTCTATGCTGTTTCTCTAAGGAGAAATGTAGTGCTTTTCTGCTCATTACCAGGTTTTAATTGTTAGTTAAAGTGTGGGTGGTTCCATCCTGTGTTTCAAAAGAGCCAGACAATACAGTACCTAACTCACCATTCCCAGAGACTCTGGCAAGGGGTGCACTTGTTTGATGGAGCTCTGCAGCAGTCAAAATGTTTCTGACTGACTGTTTTTCTCCAAATTATTCTACTGTTCCAATAAAATAAGTTTTCCATATCAACGTGACAATATTATATTTAGGGAAAAATTCTTTCATGTCAAAAGAATTTATTTTTCTTTTTGTACTGAAATGACTTTCACACAGATTACAACATCATGTAAAATAAGGAAAATGGGAATAGAGTGATTCAAGTATTTCTAGCCATATGAAGATTTTTTTTTCTGGAATCTTTTCTTGACATATTTTCTTGCCCCAGAATGAAAATGAATTCCTAAGCAGATGTTTTTGTTTGAAATTAGTGCATATGTGTGATGATCTAATTGTTACGTCATACAAGAATTTCAAAATAGTACCCAATAGTTAAGGGCATTCAGGATTATAGTATTATTTTAGGACTTGTAGTTTCTAAAAGTTCATATTAGCACATTTGAGGTGCCATTTTTTAATAACTGTAAAACGAGTTGGCTGAAAATGAGAAGTTCTGGTATTCCTTTGTGAAGTGCAGGGCAGGCAGGGATAAAAGGAAGAAAGGAGTAGAAAGGTATTGGGAATCAGCTTGAAAAGAAACACTTAAATTTTAAGAAGGCTCTGGGATTGCTTTGATGACAACTAGAGGGAAAAGCAACACAGTAGGGCTGTGGTCTTTAAGGTGGGAGGGGATTCCTTGTGCATTCAAGCTGATTAAAAATATCTAAGATAATGTTTTCCCTAGTGTGATGAAAGTCACCTCTTTGTTTATTGGGTTCCTCACATAAAGGCGGAGAGAGGAAAAACGTGCCCAGCTAGAGTAAAGGGTAGAATTCTCAGGTTTTGTTATTTTTCATACACCTAAATTAAAGAGAACCTAATAGTCCCTAGAAATTGAAAAACCTAACTGTTTCTACCTGCTGCTGCTGTTTCAAAGGAAAAGCTTTTCTGGTCTTACTCTAGCCTATGAGCACAGATTCAGGCAAATTAGAATGAGACCACAGAATGACAGTTAAACTCTATTTTTAAATCACATTTTCTAAGGTTTCTCATGTGGTAGTTTAAAACCTGAGGTCTGCAACACTGGAAATGCTTTCATAAGGCACAGAGTGGGGTGTTGTCACATAAAAAATCTTTCTTTTAGAAAAGGCTCTTTTAAAGCTGGTGAAATCACTTTAGATGAGATGCTTTCAAAGGAAAGCCTTTTTAATTTAGAAAGGAGAAGGTACATTGTATTGTAGTGGATGGACAATCAGGCAGTCAGACTTTGAATGCAATGCATGTGTTTTATGGAGGTGACAAAAAGCTCCCTGTGGGGTCAGTATGGTGGGACCAGCCTCACTGAGGTTTGCATGTAAGAAGACCTGAGCAGCATGTGTGCCTGTAAGTCCTGCTTTTCAGCTGCAGGTCCAATAAGGAAACACTGGCAGCACAAATACATCCAGGAGTTAAAGGTCTTAAGGTACTTTTTTGTTGTAAATTTGACAAAAAAAAATCTCTGAAGGGAGGAAGAAAGGAACTGGGGAACTGGCAAAATAGAAACCATGAGTTCAGAAATGTCATAAGTGAACCTGTGGGAATGACATGGGAAAACCAAGGCAGAAAAGCAGACAGCTCACTGCATAAGGCTCAGTCATGTGTTTGCTCCAGCTGACAACTAAGTACCATGCAGTAGTGTGCTCACTCCCCCACCCTGACAGGGAGGAAAATTGAAGGGAAAAAGACTATACCTCATGGATTGAGATAAGAACAGTTAAATAATTGAAGCAAAATAAAACATATGAATACCACTAATAATACTAATGGTAACAACCATAACAATAATAATGAAAAGGAGAGAGAAAGAGAAATAAAACCCTAGAGAAACAAGTGATGCACAATCAAGCTGCTCACCACCCACTGATCGATGCTCAGCTTGTCCCCCAGTAGCAATCAGCCCCACCCAGCCAACTGCCCCCAGTTTAAATACTGCACATGATATTCTGTGGTCTGGAATATCCCTTTGGACAGTTTGGGTCAGCTGTCCTGGCCTTGCTCCCTCCCAGGTCCTTGTGCAGCTCCTCACTGGCAGAGCACGGGAACCTGAAAAGCCCCTGGCTCAGGGTAAGCACTGCTGAGCAACAACTGAGCCATCACTGTGTCATCAGCATCAGTCTCACACTGAATCCAAAACACAGCCCTGTACCAGCTACCAAGAACAAAATCAACACTGCGTTAACCAAAACAAGGACAGACCTCAAGGAAGGTTGCTCTTGCTTGCAGACAGTGTACTCCAGAGGCCCAAACCCAGGTCATTTCACAGTCATGTATTTCTGCAGAGTCACTGGGAAATCTGAAAGGATGAATGTTTGTGGGAAGCAAATGAAAAGAAGCAAAGCAGGTAAGCAATAGAAAAGAGGGCTAGAATGAAAAAATATGTGGGAAGCACTGGGGGTGAAACTGCAAGGAGTGGATAAAAAGGGAGGGAACAAGAAAGCTATGCTATGCAAAACTGTGTGGTTTGGAAAGGCAAGATGTGAGGGAGGGCAGGAGCATTGCTGTTGGGCTTTTGCTTCTCTTCTTTCTGAAGCTGTCAGATCACTTTCTTTTGCCCCTTCTCAAATAAATTACAGTTCCTTGCTTTGTGTTCCTCCCACAGCTCCTCAGGTTATCCTTTGTTTTGTCTCCAGTTGACAGACCTTCTAGCCTGTGTAAGAAGCAATGACCTTCCCTGCTTTCTTCTGTATTCCAGAAACACGTCCATCACCATCGTTACTGAGCTCATTTCCATGCATGGAACCTGATACTCTTTACACACACACACCCCCACACCCACCCACCCACACACACACCCACACAGAGGTATTTAGAAAGGCATGTTACCCAAGTCTCAACACAGTTATCATTCCTTGTTCTGAAAAGGTGGCAAGATACCATTGACTGTGTGAAGATATCTCAGCTGACATTACCAATTTACTTTGTAAAGAAGAGTGTAAAATCCCTGTGTTACATGCCATTGACAACTAAAATTTTATTTCTTTCCTCAAGAAGTGAGGATGAGCCATTAGTAACAGTCACAGGCTTCGGGAGGAAGTGGCTCTGTATCACACACTGGAGGATTTAAATACTGGATGATGTTTGTAACTGCCAAGATCATGCAATTGAACTACTGTTTGTACAGTATTTCATAGAATACCAGATTAGAAGAGGACCTCAAGGATCATCTGGTCCAACCTTTCATGGCAAAAGCATGGTCTAGACAAGATGGCCCAGCACCCTGTCCAATGGAAGGTACTGTAAAAGGTATTTGCAGTAGACTGTTTGATTTCAGGCAGTGTCTAGGTGTGTAGCACTCCTGAGGTAAGTGTATGATACAGCAGAGTTCTGCAATATCTTTCCAAAAGAGATACTGAGAACTGCTTCTATGGGTAATTGAGTAGAACAGCATAAACTTTTAATGATTAGAATGTAGATCAAAAATGTTATTAATCCCATATAAAGAGTGTTATTCATATATATGTGGACAAAAAAGAAAAAAAGAGCAATAGGCAAAACAAAGTGAACTGGAAATCATATTGGTTTTTTTGTTTCTTCTTGGGATGTGACAAAGGAAGAGTTAAACTGCAAACAAAAAGGTCTGTTGTCCACTTCCCTTTTCATTTGCCTGGTTCCCTAGAAACTTCTGGGAATTAAAGCACTGCACTTGTGGCTCCCTTCTTTAAATCAAAATGAGGAAAGACCAAAGACAGGGTGAACTCTGCTGGTTTCAGTTTGATAACATTTCCTGAACAGACTGGCCTGTTTTCTTAGTTACACACTTCCACTAGGATTGTGTGAACCTAGTCATATTAAAAGGGTTGTCTTGAGCAAAGAAAACCTTTGTTTCCTGAAAAAGATCCTTTAAAAGGGTGTGGTGTATTTTCTTACTGTTTACATATGTATCCACAAAGGCTGACTTATTAGGTGGGTTAGAAATGAAACAATAATCTACATGAATCATCTACGTGTTAGTTCCACTGCAGACCAGTGAGCATGTAATCAGACCTGCTACATGTCCAAAAAGTTTAACTCTGCATAATTCCTAATAATTTCACAAACCCTACAGGCTTGAGGGTGGATCAGGTTTCACCAGGAGAGTACAGCACGGCCAGAGTGGTCATAAAGCAGAAAAATTTAAATATGAGACAGAGCATAAGGAAAAAGCACTTGTAGTTATAAATAGGATCTTTAAATTCTGCTTTCATGTGACAAATTTCCCCTAAAATTGTCATGTAAAAATAGCAGATGATAGGCTTGTTCATATTGTATATATTTATGCAATTGTATGAAAAGATGTTGGAGAAGAAATTTATCTAAGAGCTGCTTCCTTTCTAGACAATTTCTAAAAAAATTTGTGGAGGGGATGAGAGTGGAAAAATTTACAGCTGCTTGTAATACCTATTGAGTATGAATACTGTTATTTTCTGTTTCTCTTTCAGTTGTGAGCAATTGATCTTTTTATTGTAAGTGAAAAGAAGCATTTTAGCTATTATTAGGTGTATTTGGATGCCATTTCCATCATTCAGAAGGGCCCAGCAGTATTCCATCATGCACATTTCCTCTGAGCATGTATCAAAACGAAAGTTGGTGATTGGAGAACTGACCTGAGTAGCAAAAATGGAATATGCAATTACAGAAAAGAAGGAAAACTTTAGTAGTTGTAACATTAACTTGGAATGTTAGAAACATGTCTGCTGCACCGCAGATACCTGGGGAATTCGAAATTGAGGTCTTTTAGACCTCAATTACTCAGTTGTGAGTGTGTATTCAATACTGTACAAAACTTTTGTCTTGATGGGGACATTTGGAACTCTGGTGACATAATGTTATATATAATGTTGATAGACATTTCTTACATCCTTTCTGTTCCGGAAGAGCAAGTCAACATACACATCAATGGTGCCTTGTAATTAAACTCTGCAAAACTTAATTTTGCTCCCCACTTGAGTATATCAAATCAAACCCAGTAGTCCACATCTCTCCATGTGGAGAGCTTCACTTCCAAATGGAAGCACAGCATCTGGAAAGCTCTTACAACACATACAACTGCAGCAATTTATGTCTTGCATTCATTGATTTTACTCATAACTAAATCTGGAGTTTTTCTTCTGAGGTAGTGTAGAAACAGAGGAAAGATGCAAAATTACTTAGCAAAGCTGTGACATGGCTAATTAATGTAGAATTGCAGGGGTTTTTTTGATTGCCTTACTGGGATTATTCGGCTCCTACCAAGTAAGAACAGTTTCTCTACAGTGACAATGAAAAAAATCATACGCTTTATGTCTCCTGTCCTACCACTTCTGTGTGAGCCTCTTTTCTTTTTCTCTACTGAATTCCCTGCTGTAGCGTACCAGCTTTCTTTGATTGCTTCATCTTGGTTTTCTTTTTAACTTGCTTTAGGAGACAGCTTTCAGCCTTCTGTAATGACAGTTACAGTATCAGGCATAAGGACGCCTTCAATAGCTTTTTTACAGCTTCTTCAAAAATGTTTTTTTTCAATCAGTGGATTAGGACAACAAAAGAACATAAATGACACAGTGAATAATGTGGTCAGAGACATGAGGTCTCAATCAGTTATAGATTTGATTCAAGCTTCTGGCTGGTAAAGCTTCAGCTGGCAAAGCTGAGTGTTGTCACCATAAAGGCAAGGACGGCCTACGTTACTTAAAGAGCAAAATTAGGTTTTGCAGTGAATGAAAGCATTACTTTTTCAGAGATTGCTGTCCCTGGGTAGCTCTGATTATCGAAATCAATCATCCAGCCTCAGAGAAAAGGGTTTTGATACGGATACCTGAAAGCCAGCATCTGCTCTGCAGCTTTCTCTGGTCTTGCCATAAGGTGTCATGACTTCTGAGATACCCAGTATATAGCTCTCTTGGGGAGCAGAGAAGAGCTCAGCTCTTCCTTCCTACTGCTCAGAGACTCCCATGCCTGCATGGGGGCAATACAGACTATTTAGAAAGACAGCCTGAGAAAGTGAGGAAGGGGAATTGGCCTTCATGTGAGAGAGAAACTGGGACACATGGAGCTCTGCCTGGCAACAGATGATGACCCAGCTGAGAGCATATGAGTAAGGGAGAAAGAACAGACCAGTGGAGGTGATGTAGTGGATGTCTGCTATGAGCTGCCTGACCAGGAAGAGCAAGCGGATGAAGTCTCCAACAGAGAACCAGATGCAGCTTCCCATTCCATTCTCACAGGGGATTTCAAACACCCCGGTATCTGTTGAGGGGACTTCAAACACCCCGGTATCTGTTGAGGGGACAACACGGAAGGCCATAAGTGATGGGTCTTGGCAAGGAATGACGACTGGTGACTCAGGTGAAAGAGGAGCCAATGAGGCGAGAGTGTTGCTGGACTTTATACTCAATTACAAGGAGGGTTTTGTTGGGGATGATAAGACTGGTCATCATGAAATGATGGAGTTCAGGATCCTGTAGGCAGGGAATAGGGCAGAAGGCAAAGGCACAAGGCTAGACTTTAGGAAAGCAGATTTTGACCTCTTCAAATGTCTGCTTGGAAGAGTCTCATGGGATGATGCCCTGGAGAGAGAAGTGGCCCAAGACAGCTGGTTAATATTCAGGGATCACCTTCTCCAAACTAAAAGAGAAGTCCATCCCAATGAGTAGAAGGGTCAGGCACAAAAGCTGCCGAAGCCTATGTGGATGAACAAGAAGATCCCGGACAAATTTAAACACAAAAATAGAAGCATAGAAAAGGTAAAAGCCAGGGCAGGTAACCTGGAAGGAATACAGACACACTGTACAAGCATGCAGAGATATGATTAGGAAAGCTAAATTCCATCTGGGACTGAATCTGGTGAGATACAACAGACACCAAAAAGGGCTTCTGTAAGTACATAGGTGACAAAAATAAGCCAGGGAGCTTGCTGCTGACACAAGACTGGGAGGGTGGCTGATACACCAGACAGTCGTGATGCCATCTGGAGTGAGCTCAATGCACGACAGTAATGGGCTGACAAGAACCTCACGAAGTTCAACAAGGAGAAGTGCAAAGTCCTGCTCTATGAAAGCAACAACCCCAAGCACTAGGGCCCATCCATCTGGAAAGGAGTGTGGCAGAACAGGGCCTGGGAGGCCTTGCAAAGACCAAGTTGACCATGTGCAAACAATGTGCCCTTGCCACAAAGAAGACTACTGGTATTCTGGGCTGCATTAAGCAAAGTATTTCCAGCAGGTTTAGGGAAGTGATCCTTCCCCTCTGTTCAGGTGAGGCCACACCTGGAGTGTTATGACCAGTTCTGAGGTCTTAAGTACAAGAGAGACGTGGACATGCTGGAGAGAGTCTAGTGAAGGGCCATGAAGGTGATAAAGGGACAGGAGCATCTCTTGGACGAGGAAAGGCTGAGAGAGCTGGGACTGTTCAGCCTGGAGAAAAGAAGGTTCTGGGGGATCTCATCAATGATTTTAGATACCTGAATGGAGGGTGCAAAGAAGAGAGACCCAGGCTCTTTCCAGTGGTGCCCAGAGACAGGACCAGAGGCAATGGACAGACTGAAACATGGGAGGTTCTGTCTGAACATCAAAATACATTTTTCTGTCTGAGGGTAACTAAAAACTGTCACAGGTTGCTGCGAGAGGTGTTAGAGTGTCTCTTCCTAGAGATATTAAAAAGCCATCTGATCATGGTGCTTATGCAACTGGGTCTTGGTGACCCTGGTTGATCAGGGGTATTGGGACTAGGTGACCTTTGAGGTCCCTTCCAACCTCAGTCATTCTCTGATTCAGTGAACTCAAATTTTATGCAGTAGTAGGATGCCTAACATGAATACATACAACCAGTTTGCTACATCTGAGAGAAAAAAAAGGGAGTAAGATTGCCTTCAACATGATCAAAGACAGTGTTCTGCAGTATGCAAACAAAAAAGCATGAAATGGTGTTTCTGTAGAATTCTAGCTCTCAATATTTGTACTGCAGGCTGCCGCTGTTGTTTAAATGGGTAAAATAAAATGGGACAATATTACTACTAGGAATAAAATACCTTAATGCCTCTACAGTCCAATTAATACTGTGAGTGTTCATTTGATTGCTTTTGAGGTAAATGAGTTGATATTTAAAGGAAAAAAAACAAATAAAAAAGGAAAAATGAGACAGCTGAGCAACTTTGGAAAAAAGGCACAGACACTTCAAAACTAATTACAGCTAGTCCTCAAGATGGAAATGAAGCTAGAATGAATCTGACAAGCTATTGAAATTCAGAAGAGGAAAATGAAATTGAGTGATTAATCAGAAAGGATCATGCTATGGAAAACATTCAGTTTTCAATAAAGCTGAGAGAATGGCACAAAAGTTTTAAAATGAAGACAGCAAGACATTTCAGAGGCAAAATCTTCATGTTCCCCTCTTCACTAAACTCTTGAGGTATGCAATCCACGGTTCTGCCATAATCTATCTACATTTGTTGAGTGATCCTATAATCTATTAGGAAAATGTTTCATCAACAAGTACTTTGATGTCAGTGATGGAAAGAGATAGGTATTAATCACACAGATTCAGAAATCTACCTTCAGATTCACCAAGGTAGTGATTTAGGATCTTGTAGGATAATTTGTGTCCAGTAAAGTGGGTGGAAGTACAGACCTTTCCTGACACAAGACCAGTTTCTCCTCATTAGCCTAAACCTTAGTTTTGTTCTGAGCATTTGGGGTCATTTGGAACAAAGCCCCATTAAGATGCAGAATTATGTTGTGTGAAGGAGAACAAGATCCTTGTATATGTCCTTCTGGCTGCAGTGGATGCATTTTCTGTAGATATACCCAGGAGACAATGATTAAAAGGTCACACTTAGCCCAGAAATACGTTCTCATTGGAAAAGAACAGGATACTTTGTATTAGGTGGCCTGATGCAAGTGATTGCATCATTACGGCATTAATTCCTTTTTCAGCCATGGCATATATTTTATACCCTAACATTTATTTTAAAATGTTGAGTGATGGACAACACAGAACAGACCACAGTAGGTTGCTCTCCCTGGTCATTAAATTTCTGGAAAAAAATGAAATTAATATCCTGAACTCATCAAGCATCCACCCACATGGCTTTTTTCGGTGCTGGGCTGCAGTCTCACACTGTCAAATCCGTGTTCCATTTGCTGGGATTTAGGCTTCAATATGCTTTTCTTCTTCACTTAGCGTTTTTCTGTGTCTTTCTCAATGAGGCAGGTTTCCTTAACCTATAAACATTCTTCTCTTTCCTCAGAGACATTTTCAGTTTCAAAATGATTTTGCAGTACTAATTACTGTTTAGAGGTAGTAAAGGGAACAAAGGTTCTCCATCTCTACTCATTACTTTCCCTGTGTGTATCAAATATCACTTTTTTTCTTTTTTAGCAACAATATCACATTGGCAACTTGTATTTAGATAATCAATAAACATTACTCAAAATATCTTTTCTATTCATTGCTGCTAACATAGAGGCCTATTTTTACGTAGAAATTTCCTTTATTATTCCTATACATGCATAAAATTTCACATATCCTTTTCTGAAAAAGAAATATTTTCTTGACTGCATTCAGTTTCCCAACTGGCCAGAGTCCACTCTCATCTACTCCCTTCATACGTGTAACCAGTCTTCAGTTTTTTCTCATACAACCTGTATATCATTAGTTATGTAATAATTTTCTATATTCTTCTCAGTTATGAATTGTAATATTAAATTGCAGAGTGTCAATACTCACAATACGGAATTCACTAGGTCACATCACTTACTCAAGTAACTAGATCAGCTTTTCTAATTTTTTACCTCCTTTATGTATCAGCATAATATTTCCTGCCAGTCCTCTTGAGCTCCTCTGATGATCAAATCCTGAAAATCAACAACAGTAATTCAGAGAATATGTCAGCATTTTTAAGCTCTTAGATGCAAGGTACTTGGACTTGTTAACTGAAGAAAGCCTCCTTAAAGTAATCATGTAAAATTTGGAACTGTTGGAATATAAATGACATTGTATGCTATGACTGGATCACAGAACATTCATTTCATGTACACCTCCACCCTTTGTTTAATGTAATTCTCAATTCTGACACTTCCATCTAGTAATGTACCAAGAAGTTCTCAATTTTTTCTGAATGCACTTAGACAAAACTTAATTTCATAAGTAGTATGGTCTGTTCCTCATATGCAGGCTATTTGTGTAGTTAGAGAAATGATTTCAAATAGTTCTCTATGATTATGTACATTTTCTAGACATATTTGAACTCTCTCTGCTGATTCTCCCAGCTCTTCCCTGCTTTCTGCGACTGGCCCTTTAAAAGCCCTAAATATGCTTAAATACATTTCACACAGAGAGTTTCTATATACCTCTTTGGACTTTATTCTGTTTGCAACAATAAATCAGAGGAAGTTGTTAAAATATGAGAATGTATGATTTGTGGAACCAGATTAAACCAGTATTAGTTAATCCCATCAATTTGATGTTATTTCAAAGTAAAGCTAGCCACCAACTAGCTCCGTGAACCTCCTCCATGAATCACTTAAGCATGAACTCATCTGGGTACTGACACAGCTTTAAAATTTCAAACAAGTGAAGCTCATCACACAACTGACATTTAAAAATGTACTTTAAACATCTCACTGAACAAGGCTCAGACCAGCTGTGCAGTGGCATGCAAGGAAGCATGATTCCTGACCATCACTGAAACACAGCTTGCCAAAAACAAAGGAAAAAACCAGAGAAGATGGGAATATGTTGGGTCTGGCAGGAGTAATAGGGGTTACTTTCGCACACCGAATAAAGGGATGATCACAGAAGCAAATTTACTAAAACATACAGAGCTTCACTGATAAAGATGTTGTGTGATGGTCTATCAGCACCATGAGGTGATACCACGAATTTTGTTTTTAATATCTTTCACCATAAGGAACCATTCTGCAGGAAGGTGAAGACAGAAAATAAACTTATACTCTGTCTTGGTTGGCAAAACTCCTTGTTGCATTTCTAGGACACAGGGAGCTCAGTCTTCTCCTGCCCTTTAAATATATTTCATCAGCTTGATTTGACTCCTATGATTACTCTCTACAGACTTCATATTCAGAGTGGCAGTGATTTTGGGGGTTTATTTTTGTTAACTGTTTAGCTAGAAGTTGTGCTGAAAGTCTTTGAGGAAATTTCCATTGTTTATATTGTGACCAATTCTATTTAATTATTTCTGGTGCATTTTGCTTATCTGCCAAAATTCTCTGCTCAGACCTCAAAGTCGGCTCTACACTATTGGGATCCATGCTGACACTGACTCTTGATATCATTTCATGCCTGTGTCTCTACAGCAGCGTGCCTCCAAGAAAGGAGGTTTCAGTTAGAGTGCAAATGTTGACCCAAAGCTTTTTTTCATATGAATCTGCTGAGCTGCTGAAGTCAATTTCCTGTAGGAAAAGGCTAGTTTCAACAACTGTTTGTTTACTGTTGATATACAGGAAAAGACCATGCAGATGACTTTGATCTGCAGTTTTGGTTTAAACAGCCAGACTTAGTTTTACCGTTTATTTTTGTAAAATAGAAATACAGCAAGACATTTAAGAGATATTTCACTATTAGTATTTCTGGTGAGACTTTGGGTTCCCATTCCAAATTAGGGCTAGAAGATTTTTACATTCCTGTGGAACAGAAAAGCAATTTTTCTCTCCCTCTTTCAGTCTTGTGCAACCACTGAAGATTGGACTGATTATTTGATAAAGCATATTAAAAGTAATGAATTTATATTGTTGATTTATTAATGATTAAGTGGAGATATAAAAACTATTTGTAAGAAGGATAAAACCACAAATAAATGACTGAGGGGAGTTGGAGGACTTGTCATTAATAAGAGTGGGTTGGCATCAGGAAACCAAAACCAACTTGATCATCAAGCTGATGTTTCTTGGTGAGATATAGTAACTCACAATTAATTTTTTAACAGCTTCACATGAAATCTCTCACCTGTCAGAGACAGCAAACAGTCAAAGAGAATAGAGTCTTCACATTTCCGAATCTCTTGACTGCATTTTCCTAACTCTTGTTCAGCTTCTTTCATCTTTCAGGGCACTCTTGAAATGCAGCTGCCCTTTCATGGCTGTTAGGACATTCTTTTCAAATTTAACGTTTCATTTCATACTGATGGATTGGTGTATTATGCACTGCCTTGCTGACACTGCCGAAGCCCAATGTACTTGGCAAGTCTTTCCAGAGACTTTATAAGTTGCTGATTCTATTGTATCTGTTGAACAGTTAAGAAATTCTAGAAGTTAAATGAGCAGAGGTCATAGATAGTTGGCACTTTCAGCTGAAAGTGCTTTCTTTTGGAAAACTCCCTTAATATGCCTGAAATTGTTAGCAGAATTGTGCAGACTAGTTCACTTGAAAAGACCTCTCCAGCTAAGTTTGAGAAGTCGCAACTGCTAAGTAAGGATGTAGAAAACAGAAGTCCTCCACTCTCTGAATCGGGTACATGAGAGTTAGATGGAGTTTTTTTAGTTCCAGGGAATCTCTGGCCACCTGAATGGTGCTTATTTATTTCAGATTTCTGAAAAAGATGGTATATACAAACAAACAGTCAAATTTAAAAAATATGGATCACCAACTCTCTTCTCAAGCAAACATGGAGGTCAGACCTCAGATCTTTGTGCAGTGTCAGCTGAAGTCATCACTTCCAACAGGTGCTCCTGAGAGTACCAAGGCATCAGATGTTCTGGCAAATGCAGCACAGAAAAGTGAAAAAAAGTGTGCCAAATAAGCTGACCTCTGAGGGAAAGATCTCTTTATTCTAAGAGAGAAACCTGCAAAAATGACCAAGAAGATCAAAAGCAATAAAAACAGTCATCCCTGGGAGGAACAACTGAAGTTGTTAGTCTGTTTTATTAAGTCTTTATGGCATTAAACTTCTTATCTTAGCATGGCAGCTTAAGGGAAGTTTTTTTGTCTGATCTCAAACTCAGGTGACTTTGAACTCATTTGAGTTTTGGATTAGGCATCTGTTCACGCAGATTTTAGCAGAAAAAAGTGCAAGATTCTATATAGCAGTTTCATTTCTTAGATTGTTAGGATACAGGTAGAAAAGTAACTACAGCAGCATCTGATTTACAGTAACTTAATGGCATGTGCCTTTAATAACTGCTCATTTCAATCTTCTTCAGAAAGTCCAGGTAAAGGAGAAAATCTAGAACAATGTCATGACATGACAGGAACAAAAGCTCTTCTGCCATTGTCCAGGACTCAGTTTCAAAGGGAAAATATATAATAAATGGTAGATTTTGGATTCTTAGACAAAATCTGAACTGGAAGAACAGAAAGTTCTGTCAGTATTCATGCTGGGGATTAACTTGGAGCAGTCCACAAAATGTAACACATCACTCCACACACCTCCACCCTTCTGAAAAAGACAACAGTAAATGTCTTTCACATGGAGCTTATAATCTAGGCCATCTTATGAGGAAAAATGCAGTGACAAGTGATGAAAACAATTTCACTTCAAGATGACTCAGTTGAAATACTGGGAGAAAAAACTTTTCTTGCAGTTTGTTCTCAGGAGTGGTGATGTTTTACTGGAAGCTTCTCTCTGACCCCTAAGAGAAATTATGCAAGTAACCATTTCAAAAAATTGTATTTCCAAGACTGTCTTCTTATACTTAGTGTTGGAGTTATAGTTCCTTATTTAAAAATTTGTATAAGCTTCAGAACATCCATATACTAAATGCTATCCTGTCCATTCCCAGACTGTTGTTTGTTTGTTTTTGCCTTACTGAAAGGTCCCAGACTTTCATCAGTTCACTCCTAACCTGCATTGCTATGAAGAGAAGAATAAGCAGTTAAAGAACAATTTTGCAGAGATCAGGTCAGCCTTGCTATGGTTATTATTATGAGACAAATCACAAAAAATGGTAATTTGTTCCTATTTTGTACCTTACAAAATACACATAAAATAGAAATTTAAAATGGATATGGATGAAATAAACACCATTTAAAAAATGTATCTTATTGTATTTTATTTTAATTATTAACAGTACAAGGAATATTTACTTCCCAGACCTCAATGACTTGTCTGGTACACACTCTAAGGTGTGTGTTCACCCCACTTCAGAGGCCACTGTTCTAACCCTGAGCTCACAGGAGTGTCTTTTTTTCCCTTTTTCTCATCCCGAAGGAAATCAAGGACAATTTTCTCCTCTTTTTTTTTTTTTTTAATTTTCCTGAACTCTGAGTTAATGATCCTTTTTCTAGTGCTGAAAGTCTACATAATTTCTTGATTATAGCAATAAATAATAATAACCATATGTATTAAAAGTGGAAAGAAATATTGCTATTGACTTGAAATGAAAATACCATAAGTTGTGAGAAAACTATTAAGACCCTGAGGACTCTGACATGTCCTAAGGCTCTGACCAGCCTTGCCTGCGATCCCTACTGACACCCTCTTCCTAGGGGCCCAGGAACCTCACTTCAGCTCACACATCGGCCCTTGGACCTTGTGAAAAAATGAAAGTACTTTCTATTTTAATTAATGATTTATGTCATCTGGCGCTTGGACCTTGTGAAAAAATGAAAGTACCTTCTATTTTAATTAATGATTTACGTCATCTGTTGCAACCTACCCTCAGAGGCTGGACTACCATTTTCTGGGAAGAATATCTTGGAGGATTACAATGTGAGGGAGCAGACATTTTGGACTGTATTTTGTCATAGTTAGAAAGTGAGATCTGTTCAACAGTTCCATCAGGATCTCCAGCATATGTCTATTTTCAGACTTGAGCATTCAGTAGACCTAACAGTAAGACAGGATCCATGTAGCATCAAGGAAAATGTGTTATGGAACATAATATAAAAATGCTATGCAATTTCCTAAAGTCTTCCTTGACTTCCCATATGACTAGGAAATAAGACAAAGAAGTAGTTACTTACTTTCCTTCAGTTGTCCTGCTTTGAGTTTCTCAAATGGGCCAAGTGGCCAACAGCAAGGGAAATTTCTATTCTTCCTATCCCAGCTGATAGGGAAACCCAAAGACTTGGATTGCAAGGGATGTAACCATCTCTGACCATAAACTAGATGAATGTTATGTGATAGATGGGGAGACTACAAACTTCTCTAGGAAATCATTTAGGAAGCCCCAATACTTCTGTTGTTGGCCCTATACAGCTCAGTCTTCAGAGAGCAATTATCACCACTGCAAAATAATTTATAAAACAGTAACATGGTCTTTCCTTAGGAGAAGCTTTTGCCTTCCCAAAAGAGCTTTGAGTCTCATCTGAGCCTTTGCAAGCTGCACACTCGTTAGCTGCCACATTAACAGAAAACAATGGAAAACAGATGAATAGGCTCTCAAATAACTTTGCATCATGTTGATGGCAAGAGATTGCTTTGGGAGCTTCACATCAGTCAGAGGGACTATTGCCTTCAGAGTGCAGCTGAGGACAGTAGTGCCAGCAGCTGTTAAGGGCTTGCTGAGTAGTGCTGCATAGGATCTGAGTCCCACAGGGGAAGGAGCACTCTCCCCACCTCTGACCTTCCTGATGCAGTTAATTGCTGTTAATAACTGTCCTTGCTGTGCTTTGCTTTGTTGAGGGGAAACAGAAACAGGTTTCCCTGCACCCCTCCTGTCACCTTTTCTTTTTCATCTCTTAATTCCTTATTTCTGGCCAGTACAGTGAAATAGTAACAACAACAACAATAAAATTCATGAGGATGGAGCCTGCACGACACAGTAAAATGTTCATCATGGCTATTGCACTTGATAGAGCACTTCATAGATTCTTCTTGGTCCATTAAAAACATTTCCAGCAGAGCTTCTACAGACTCTTTCTTCTGCCTGCTGCATGTAAATACAGACCTTGGACCTACTGAATCAAACTAGTAATTGTTTTGCATAGTGCCTCCCATATGACAGTGCCAACAGCCAGAGTGCTTCAGCAGTTGGCAGAAATACTCTGCCTTGCTCAGGGGTGAATTTCTGCCAACTTGCAGGCAGAGCTGTCTTTGTATCTTTCAAAAAATATAACCTTGAGGATTGAGTTTTGAAAGCATGTTGGGTGAATGTTCTGCTTAAATGTGTTCCACTTAAATTAGGTGCTTGATGGGCATCCCTAATCATTTAAAAGGCTTTTGAAAACCTGACCATGCATAGTATAGAAACTTGTAAGAGCTTTGAAAATAGAAGTAATGCAGTAGTCCAAATATGTTGTGGAATTCAGGTGTTTACCAAGATTTTCAAAGGCATATGTATGCCCGAGTAGGCTCTGAAAATGTAGATCTAGGTTGTTAAATTACAGAAATACTTAAGAAGCTTTACAGCAACTTTCTCTTTGAGAGTATTTCCTTCACTAAATGGCTGATAGACTAATAATAGTAACTAGTGAATTAATTACTGAATAAAGCTAGATGCAATTCCATGAACAAAGTACAGCAAATGGATAAATGCAAATATAAATAGCATACAAATATTTTGGTACGTGAAACATTGATCAAATTTGTCACAAGATCAAATTAACCTTATCTTGGCATGAACAGATGTCATTATGCTTGGACTTGTTACTGAAGGCATGGAGGATCATATCCTGTCTCTGTATTTGTTGGATTTTCATGTTTTCAATTTTGAGCCTGCTGGGATGTTTACATGACTGGCTCATCTATATGGTATTTTGAAATCTGTGATTACAAAATAAATAAAGTACAAACAAGTCATTATTGTATCTGGAAAGGAATGAGACTGCATACGTAGGAAAAGCACAATCAGGACAGCTGTGCTAACGCGAGTTCTGTCTCTAAATGCCAGATGAATCCCTTCTTTTTTCCAAGATATCTCCCTAGAACCTGCCAGTTGTGCTTTTACTGCACACATTAAAAAAGAGCCTTTTTTTTTTTTCCCCACCTAGCTAATAATTTATTGGTAACACGGTGCTGATGTCAGTTTCCAGAAATTCAGGTTTTCCAGTTTTCTCCAAATGAATATTTCAAATTAGGTAAAGATTTGGATATTTGCATAAGGCTTTGAATATTTCCAGCATCCTTTTGT
This sequence comes from Pachycephala philippinensis, assembly GCA_013397055.1. Taxonomy (NCBI): domain Eukaryota; kingdom Metazoa; phylum Chordata; class Aves; order Passeriformes; genus Pachycephala; species Pachycephala philippinensis. The sequence goes on from VWZT01000895.1 coordinate 66,267, forward strand.
TCTCCACCATACACTGGGCCCTAAATCTGAACTGGTTGCATGTCTTTGTCTTCCCAGGGAGTGCGCAGATTCCCTGCAGAATGACACCAATTGACTCCCCTGTCCCCTGGCGGTCTGAGTGGGTTTGACTAGGTCTGAACCTGGACAGTGTTCACTGCTGACAAATCCTCCAGGGCAGGCTGCAGCCCTGCTGCCATCTCACTACTCTGAGCACTGGTATTTTGGCTTTGTATCTTGGGTTTCAGTTCTTGATTGTTAGAGGTGTACAAGAAAAATCTTGGCATACTGTACCTTTCTGTATCTCAAACACTGGGCTGAATATGGAGCTCAGCCCCTGGGCAGGCTGTTCTCCATTGCTTCTCTTGCTTCTTCTGTTATCAGTGTCTTCCACCTCAGCATGTGGACAGGCCAGAGGGTGGATTGACAAGAACCTTTTGAAATTCAGCAGTGACAGATGCCAAGACCTACCCCTAGTATGCATGAACACCTTGCAGTCCCACAGGCTGGAGACTGCCTATTTAGGGAGCAACTCTGTGGAAAAGATCCTGGTGTCCAGGTTGGAAGGGGCAGAGGAATTTTACTGTCAGGTGAGGGTGGGGGACCTGGGCTTGTACAGCCTGGAGAAGACATAGCTTCATGGAATATGACAGCAGCCCCCCAGGGCTATGGGGATGTCATGGAGTAGATGCAACCAGGCTGATCACAGTGCTGCAGGGCAGGAGAATGTGAAACAACAGGCATAAGTTGAAAGAAGAGAGCTTCACAGTGGATATGAGGAAATTATTTTCCCCACAAGGAGAAACAGGCAGTGGAACAGGTTGCTCAGCGATGCTGCACAGTCTCTGTTCTTGGAGGTTTTCCAGATGCAAGTGGACAGGGCCTGGAGAAACCCAATCTGATCTCAGACGTGAGACAACTGTGAATAAAAGGATGGACAGGAGACCTTTCCAACCTGAAATTTCCTGTGACCATATGATTGCCTATTGTTGTCTTGTTTTGGCCAGTGGCTTCCTGTAATCAGTGTTAGAAAGAGAGAGATGTTAAAAATGTCATAAGTTTGGGAATTATGGTAACTTCAGAAAAGGGGTGATAATGTTGGGGAATGAAGAAAAAATGAAGAAGTATAGGGACACATCGTCAAGGAGAAAGTAAATGGAGATGGTAAGAGTTGGGATGCAGAAATGAGTGACGGGTAGTGAGATGGGAAGCAAAGTGGTTCAGGGAGACACTAAAGTGAACAGGAAGATGCTAGACATTGTGCAACACTTCATATTTCAGAGATGAGTGCTTCATTATCAGTTTTTCTTGGAGCTTTTCTGTTCCTAAATATATGTGTAGTGAAAGTGCCCTATCAGTGCCGCCAACGAAATTCAGAGCCTGTGTTAATTGCTAATTTTGTTTATCCTTATGAAAAAAGTATTATTATCGCTTTCACATTTTTCTCTCAGGTCTAGAGGTAGCACCATCCCAACTATTAGTAATGGGTGGCAATATCTCTGGCTCAGAAAGCCTGGATTAGTTCCCAGCTTTGTTGTTACCACAGCATTGTACTGTTTGGCAAAAGGATAAGACTGTATACAATACTTTATCTCTGAAAGCACGAAGTCTGGGAATGTGAAAAAGCAGACACTGGTTTCGTTTTATTTTCAAACATTAGAAAAAGAAAAAAAGGTGCTATATATTTTAAATATCACTGTTTATATTAATATATTTACACTAAAGCTATGGTACTGGATATTGCTCTGAAAAAGCATGTAATATTAGCCTTAGTGTCGGGTTATTTGTGTATCTGGATAAGTAAACCTGTCAGAAAAACTGTGGGAAGCTACTTGTTCAAGGACCAGGTTTGGTTTCTGTCACTCTTTCTGACTAATGCTTATTCACATAATCAGTGAGGTTTAGTGGTGGTGTGAAGTACCACTTTGTTTTGAGTAATTGTGAAAAAAATCTGTCCTTTACTCAAATTGCATTGACTCCTACTTTAAATATCAATGCCAATTTGAAGGTCTAGGCTAAAACTAAAAATAGGTATATTTTAAACTCTCCAGTTACCATATCACTATTTTCAGTGGTCTTGACATCTGCCATTCATATTATTTCTTCATGATACATCACTATTGTTAAGGAAAAAGAACACTGAAAATGAAGAATAGATAAGACCTCATGTAAGAGCTCTTAGCAAGAACCCCTGAAGCAGACAAAAGAACCCACTTGAGGGTGATACAATATTTCTTTGACAATTTTAAAAATATACCAAATTCTTCAATGGCTGATATGGAAGATATCTTTCAGATGTTTAGGAACAGAGATTTTTTGTGATAAATTGTTTGGTTTCTGTTCTGTGGGGAGTGGAGTTCTCTAGTTTGTTCCTTATATAACTTCTACTAAGTTAAAAAAGACAACAAAAATGCATTATTCTTTATCAAGTATTTCTGTTTAGCCTAATTTAACACTTTAATGTTGTCTCAAGTGCTGAAATTTCCTTTTGCAGGAGAGAAAAGCATCTTCCATCTTGAGAAAGACATCAACTACTGATGGTATTGAATACATGCAATCTATTATTCTCCATAACTTTGATAATTTGGAAAGGAAGTTAAAACATTGTTTTAAAACTTTGCTTAAGATAAAGCTCCATGGGACACTGTAGCCTGGCAGGGATGGGGCCTTGGGAGACTCTGCTTGGGTGTCTCTTGCCCTTTCATGGGGCACAGCCCAGCCAGGGATTGGCTGTGAGGGTGGTTTGAGTAGGATGGGCTGTGTGTTGTTTCCAGTCAAGGACTGCGTCCCCTTCAAGACTGTAGACCCCAGTGCCCAAAGGCGTCTGTGAAATGGTGCACAGCTTCCATCCCTGCAGTACTCGCAAACACTGCCCTTGCTCCCTCGCACCTCCCTCACCTCCTCACCTGCCGGTCCCCAGCTCCAGGCAGCTTCTGCTCTGGGTAACCTACCACCCAGCCCTGCTGAGCAAACATTTCTCTCACCTCTGTGAGGCCATGGCTGTGTCAATTGCACTCTTCCTGGCTGTGCTGACCATCCTGCCCAGGCTGAAGCACCATAACCTGATCCATGTGGCCATGGCCCAGCAAATGCAGCAGCGTGAGGAGTCACTGCACCAGGAGACAAGGTCGGTGCTGCAGGACACTGAGCAGACCAGGCCTGTGGAAGAAGCCACACTCCTCTCTGTGTGGCAGCAGTGGTCATTTTGGATCAGGAAAATGAAACTTGCATCTCACAGCTGCTGTGATTAGGACAGCTACAGCAGCAGGAAGGAGGAGATCAACAAGGAGGAGGAAAACTTCAATGGGGCACACAGTAGTGTCAGGTCCTTGGTTGTGCCCACCCTATTCCCAATACAGGTACTACCTGACACTGCAAGGATCTGAAGAACCTGCTGTGTGACTTCTTGGTGTCCGTTGAGTGCTTTGCAAAAGCAGTTTCATGCCAGAGATGCACCCAGCCGCTGGGACGGATGGCACCTGTGGATCCTGGAGTGTCCATTAGAACCAAATCTTCTACCAGATAATTTAACCAGCTGCTCTTGTTCCTGCAGCCACCCTGCAGCCACATGTTCAAGCTGGAGCTGTACACCATGGGGCAGATGCCAGAGAAGTGCTCTGGCATCCTTTTGATGCTGGAATGCAGGTGCTCGAGGAAGTAACTCATGGGGGATACACTGTTTTTTCTCCCCTGCCTCCAACAACAAGCTGCCAAGGGATCAGAACTCATCCCTCCTACACACCATACCCTCTGCACTCACTCCGGTGCAAGGAGGACGTTTCCTGCTGGATACAAATTGCTGAGATTTGCCTGGTTCTGTTAGCCTTTAGTGGCACCAATGGCATCTAAGGGTGCTGCCCTCCTCCCAGTCTGCCCTCCGGGATGCAGATCTGCACTGAGCTGGTTTCTGCCATGAAGCATGGCAGACCAGACACATACCTGATCCTTCGGTAGGCATCCAGCAGCTTTCCCAGTGTGGGGTTTGGTCTGGAGTAGTTAATTTTCTTCTTCACAGTGACTAGGATGAGCATTTCTGTTGTTTAAGGATCAAAATCTTTAGGTTTGAAGTTGCTGAAGCTACAAAGTACTTTAGATGGGTTTGATAATTTGAGCATTCGAATTTGACCTACATCCAGCTTCATGAAGTTCTTAACGAAGTTTAACGAAGTTTACTACCAAAACTACTATCTGCCTGTCAAATAGTCTGAAAATGGCATACAGTTTCAAATGTTTTCAGTGAGGCTGATGATTAGTCGAAAGACTTGAAAAGAATTTTATTACAACACTGGGATAGCAAAAACATTTATGCATTTCAGTATTTATTGCACTGTAATAATTTTTTTGCAACTTATAGAGACATAAATGTAGCATTGAACTGGAGAATAGCAATCCTTCAAATAGAATTGAGATATTTCTTGAAAGAACCATTTGAACACTGGAAAGGCATTGTGTTTTTCAATTAAAAAACATTCACTCAAAAGTCAAAAACCTCACTATGATCAGCAACAAAAGTGAACAAATCCTCACAATTAACTCTAATGAATAAAACTAATATTGATAGAAAGTCTATCTTTTCAAAATGAACATCTATCTTTCTTATGGCCTAAGTTACATCTTATACTTAATTTTTTATCATACACATCACGAGAAACTCTTAAGGTCTGGTACAGAAATCATGGGAAGAAATTAACTTTTAAAATTACTCTTGCCAATATTTCTATATGAATCACCTACTTATGTTTATCATGCAATTGGAAATTTTGGTAGCACAATAGCGACGTGTGTATTTTGAACAATTGGATTCAGTGGTAACTTTTAAGCCTCTTTAGCTTGGAATAGTGCCTAAAATGTGACTGGGAATTATTCCCAGATTCAACAGCAAGAAGAAATATGGGAAAAATTAATGAAGACTAATGTGCATGAACTGCCAGCTGTCCATTCAGTTTCAATAAAGGTTCTTCTCTAAGTGATCTAAAACATTAAAACTTTTTGTCTGGTCTAGAAATCTCAAAATACAAGACTTGAGAGATTTTCAGGAATAAATACCTTATATTGTGAAGAAATTGAGAAGATAAAAGGAAGATGAAGTTGGAGACCAGAAAGATCAGAACTTAAATTTTGCTATTGATTTTGTAAAAATGGGAAAACTCTGAGAAGTAGAGGAGAGCCACAAGACTATTTTGAAACCCTGATGTTTTACACCTCTGTCACTGCTGCTATGTGCATCATGATGTTGTATTTGAGATTTGGCCAAACTTCTGCTAAAAATCATGTGAAACTTGCCTCTTTTAGGTTTCTTAACAAACTTTACTGTGTTTGTTAAAAGGGTTGTTAGGGTTCACAATTGTTTTGAATTAACTTGGGTACACTCTGCTGAAAATCACATGAAATTCATTATTTTAGAAGTTCTGTTTGCAAAGCAGAAAAAACCCTTTGGCTTTCTAGGCTGACTTTGTTCTGACTTTTATTCACTGACTGTCAATCTCCAGGGGGAAAGCGATATAGATTTAAGCCCCAGATATTGTTCAGGAATATCTGTGGAGTGAAAGAGAGAGCTTTGGTACCAGTTTTCCTGTTTTTTTGTTGCTGGTGCTGTATAGAAGACATCTGAGTCTCTGCATGATGTATGTAGGCCCATCTGTGAAGAACTGGACAGGAAAATTACCTACCTGCCTGCTTTTAGCATTCAGGAATCAAAGAGGTGGGGATATTGCAAATAAAAACTTAAGACAAATGATTTCTATTTGTTAATTAAGCCCGGATGATTTATATACTAAAAAAGAAAAGAAGGGCCAAGAATCCTTTCAAAGGTGATAAGTAGACTGAGCAGTGTGGAACCTGAATTTGAAGATTTGTTCAGAGCCATGACTCATTACAATGAGAAAAAAAAACCAAAACCCTTGGTTTCAGAATTCTTTGCTTTCCTGAGTTACTCAAGAAACACAGTATGTTATCCCAGTGATATCAGGGCTTGCTAACACGTCAGGATGGTTGCCTTGAGGATTATAAGACTGGCTACTAATGCTATATCTTGTTTTCTTTCCATCATCTATCATTTCCCTAAGTTTAGAAGCTCTCCCAACTTCTTGCACAAAGCAATTAGCAGCTGTTGCCAACCTCAGTTCCTCTTCTTTGATGTCCTCATCTCTTGTCAAAAGAGAAAGAAGTAATATTAATACATTCATTTTTAGCTGAATTCTTGGAAGCATTCTTTGAGCAAAAGCTGACCTTTACCACTTTATACTACCTTCACTTTTCCTTCTTTAAATCCACAGTCTACAGTAACTAGTGACTTTTTCTCAGTATCTTACTGAAGCAATTTCCATTCTTTCTGCCTACTGCAACCAAAACATTTAAGCTTATCCTTCCTGATTTCTCTCCCTTTCGCCAGTAGTTTTATTTATATGTATTTCTTTCACCAAGCATATAAAAGTTTTCCACTAGTTCTCAAAGAGACCTAAATTTCTCCTCCTTCCATGTGTCCTTCCTTTCTGTTCTCAAGGTACCTGTTTCTAAAGGTTTGTAACAGGAAGATGTGGAAAACAGAACAAAACCTTTCATAATTTGGAGCTTCACATACTTCAGGGAATATTTCTTTAACTTTCTTCAAGGAAAATTTAATTTGCTCTGAATTTTCAGTGGAAGCTTTGGCTGCCAGTCGTTTCAAGTCTCTTGGATTCTATTGAACATCTTTGCCACTACACTCCATTTAAAAGCTGAACCGATCTACTTATTCTAGAGTTGGACTGTTTATCACAGATGATAAGAGGATTGAACGAAATACAAAATCACTCTATTCATGACAGGCCATATTGCTTACTAATTTTTAGTATCTTTGCTTTCAATGTGCCTCCCATGGTTTTCTTCTTGCAGTCTGCATTTATCTTCTTTATCAAAAGCTGAATTTATCCAGACTTGGCATTAATGGATTCCATAGTGTCACTAAATCTGCAGGGAATTGCATTTGCTTATATCATGAAGAAATTAACTTTGCTGAATGGAGAAATTTTGCCCTGATGTTTGTAGTATGAAGAATGGTGTAATAAGTTAGGATGAACTCTCAGTACTTTCAGGATCTACCTAGTAGGGGAAATGGATGAGGAAAAATACAACTATCATTTTACCTCCTAGAAGAACTGAAAGCAAAATGATATTGATAATGGGAAAAAAGCCCCAATGACTACATGATCAGAACATGCTCTTAAAAATAAAAAAGTGGATTTCTTAGACGGTATTGCATGAAATTTTAATTAGTTGCATTGATTTAGAATCTAAGCCAGATTATTCAGTGCTGGGGTATAAAGTCTGGAAAAAAATGAGGTATTTCTGGACAGTGAAAATTTGGGTAACTTTGGCACTGCCAGAAGGACAGGAGAAGGTGATGATACTGCCACTATGAAGCAGAGGTACTTGCAGGTGCTGAAGGGATTTAACATAGATCCAACAGGATTTAGCTGAGGTGCATCTCCCAAGAGTTGCACCCAGAGAACCTGTTCAGTGACTGTGCTTTCTGGCACACTGGTCCCACTAGCACCTCGGCCATTGAAGCACCAGATTTGAGCTAACAAGCTGTCACAGAGAGCAGAATATGGTGCAGACATTCTGAGTGGCTGTGCTTACATAAAACCCAGCAGCTGATGTGTTACAAACTACTAGGTTCAGACTTACTGTGCCAAGAGCTGATGCTGGGGTGGGGCAGGAGGGATGAAAAGCATCTCCCTCTTCTGCACTCCTCCAAGGCATGTGGTCCCATGCTCCTCATCCAAAGTGCCAGCCCCAGCAGCCTGTGGCTGCTCAGCTTACGCTCTGCTGCACATGAAACATTTGTACCACCACCCAAACTGAGGGTTGCCCTGCAGCCATATGTTCGTGTTCACACTGTACCAGCTGGAACTCACCCTGGCTCCAGACCCACAGTGCATGGCATATTTGGCTGTGCACTGACAGACATTTCAGGTTATGAGTATGTTTCATCTAGAACTGGGTCTTTTTGCTGTGTGTGCTGTATGTTTTTTAGCTGAAGTCTTTCATGGCATCTCTCTGCCTCAAATTACCTCCTTCTGACAGGGGCACAAGATGAGTTTAGTTCAATTGTTTCTTAAATTGAGATTGGACTAAAGCAAGCCTTGTTTTGCCATGTGGAAAGGGATAATAATTCTGAGAATTTCTAGCACCTAAGTTCACTAGAGTAGGAGTAGGAACTTGAACTTAGGCAAAAAAAAAAAATCATACCCTGGTGTAGCTGTTAAAAATCTGACAGAAATACAAGTGCAGTGTTATGCCTCTGTGCAGTGCAAGTTTCCATCCTCCCCTGGTGCTTCTGCAGCAATCATAGAGCAAATCTTCTCTTCAACACCACAACTTAATCTGCAGCTGGCCTGGGCTTTGGGGCTTGGGTAGTACTTTCCCTGTAAATCCCTTTTCCACTTGTTTGGGACCTCCTGACATAGTGGAACTGCTTCTCCATGCTGTCAGGGTTACTCATGGACAGAGATAAGTGCTATCAGAGGAGGTTTGAGGATCTCAGGAAGACATGGGAGAGTTTAAAATTGGAGGAAAAGAAAAGAACACAGAAGAGGAACAACAGAGATGAAAGTGTTGAGGATAAAGAAGCTAATAAGATCAAAAGACAGGGCAGGGGCCTCTGGTGATAAGAGCAAGAGACAGACTCTAACTGGAAAATAAGAAGTAATTAGAAGAAGAGATGGAATAGTCTTAGAGAGGGTGGAGATGTTTGAAATCATCACCCTAACACTAAATCAGTTTTAGTATGTGGAAATGAAGCCAAGAACTGCACGTCCAAATAATTTCTTTGCTGTTTTTGCTGTGAGATCTCATGGAAAATTAGATGCTTTGTCCAACACAGGGTCATCCACCCCCCTTTACACATATATTGCAGACAGAAAGTTGAAATATTAAGACAGGTCAGGCCACTCTGAATGCCTCACAGTACTTATATTTTTAGAGGAGAGCTTTTACAGAACTGTCAGGTGTGAGAGCTCAGAGCTCCTGAAGACCAGAACTGACAAATAGGGAATCCAGAGGATAAAGAGTAATCACCCAATGTTCCAGCTTGGAAGGACGTTGTGAAAGTGGCTAGTTCGTTGCTTGCTGGAAACTGGGGACAGTATTTCTGAACTGCTTTTGAAATGAGACTGAGTCCTATCACCCATCTCCCTGGTTTTAGCAGCCCTATATATCAAAGACATCACCAGTTACCAGAAACAGGTTTGTTCACTCTATAGCCCAGATACTGTCTCAGGGCAAGAAACAGTCTGTCTTGCAGGAAACTCTAAATATGGCAGCTTTTCACTTGAATTTACAATATCTTGTAAGTATTGAATATAATACTAAATATTTCTGTAGTTGCAGTAATGTGTTTTTGTGAATTTACACACAGCAGTATGAATGAAGTCTGACTCTTCTACAGGTGTCTGCATCATAACCTCCTGGCCATTTTAGAGTTTGGGTACTAAATTTCCATCTAAGAAATTTTGCTCATAGCTTTTGATGTTTAGTGTTACTGTTTCTTTTGCGGGTCATTAAAGTGGAATAGGAGGATGTATGTGTAACTAGGCTTTTATATTTCTAGAATTAATGGTGTTTGAGAGGAAAATAGATATTTTACAAGCATGGAAATGTTCCAGAGAGAATATACTCTGCTGTGTGCTAACAAACTGCTATTCATTACACATTGCATGGATGAAATGATGTAGATTAAAATGCTTTTGGGCAACAGAAATAGCTTCCCCTCGTAGACAAGACCTACTTTCATGGCAGTGTTGGTTTGGAACAAAAAAGTGTACTATGTCAGTATTATAGCTATAGACACTTTGGAAACATACAAACACACATATGCAAATGTAGATATTTCTAGATTCCCACTCTCAATTTGCAAAATCTCCTGTGTAAAGCTCTGTTTGAAGTATAGCAGCTTCTTCTTGGACATGTAGTATCATAAAAAAAGTTTGAAGATGTCATTTCACTTATATATTTATGTTCTTTAGCTCAAAGACAGTAGAAAAATGTAAAAACGAGCATTTGTATGTGCTGGTAGTCCTCTGATCTGTAAGCCCTTAACAATTTGCATGATTTTAGTCAAAGAAGAAGCCACCTGAAGGATGGGAAAGTTACTCTACAAGTGTCTGTAGGATAATGGATCATTATTAGGTTCGTCATCCTTTGACAAGACATGGAAATTCCTGGTTGTTCAATAAATTATATCATACAAATCTATTGTTTTTAAAAATTTATTTGAATACTGTTAACATTTCTCGAGCTCATTGAAGAATATAAATTATCTAGTAGTGGTTTGAGATATAATAACAAATCTCACTCAGTCTACTAAGCTCCTAAGTGGGCAGCAATCTATTCACTGGTGAATATATTCTTTTAAAAACAACTTAATTGGGAAAGGAATTATGCACTTGTATTTAGCATTGAATCTACTTTTATGAAACTGTACTTGATTTTTTGAAATAATGATGTCACTAAACCAAGAAAAAGTTTGATTAGTAACCAATATAAGGATTTATAAAATTTTCCCCTTTCAGTCATGGGCTGGGTTTTTCTCCATTTTACCCATCTCTGTAACAAATACAAAACACATTAATGGATGTTGCAATGAAATATATTTCCATTCCTTTACTTAAAATCCATGGTAGGACAGCCCAGACCTTTAGCTGTTCAAACAAAACGTTTAGTCTGAAGTACCCTTCTCTCTGTCCTTCACATTGGAGACCAACCAAAATAAACTGACAACACGTCATAGAAAATAGTAGTATGACCCCTAGGAGGTGCTATAAATGAACAGATTTATTAAATTTTTCTTTTTGAAAATAAGGGTTTTAAAAACATTTACAGTAACTGACTGGGATTTGGGACAGTAGCATAAAAAGCTGTGAAGCAGATTGAGGTTACTCTGTGTTTAGAAAGAATACAACAGACTGTAGATATTTCAAAAATCACCAAAAATAATTGTCTTTGTTAAGTATATTTGTGATGTTACCTTGTAAGGATGCACACATCTACCTCTCCTCTTTTTCTCTCTTTTTCTCCTTTACCTCCACCTAATTAGTAAAACTGCTACCTTTTTAAGTGATAGTTCCTGGAGGCAGGTGTAGATCTGCCACTTTATTCAGATCATAGTTAGAGGGTGCTGATCTTTGAAAGAAGGCAATTAGTAAAGACACTATTGACTATCAAACGAGGTTGCTTTCAGTTTCAGAGCTGTCATCTGCTTTCATCTTCAGAAGAACTATCTCTTTATCCTTTTTTCCCTTTCTAAAGATGACAATATCTGTTATATATTTTGTAAGGATGGTTTATTTCCTTAGGGTGACAAGTATGCATTACACGTTTTCCCCTTCTTCCTTTGGGAAGGACTTTTCTTTCTTGCTGAAGGTTTTGAATCCCAAACTAAGGTTTGAATCCTAAACTCCTCCATTTGGACTTTGAAAGCTGTGACAGACATTTCCTCTGCCCTTAGTTAGAAAGACCATGACAAATATGTGCAAGATAGTTTTACACAGTGACTCCTTGCCTTTGGAATGGGATTACCAAAAAGACAGTGGATTAATACCCACGGATCAAGATCACAGCCCAAGACCAGACCCATTTGTTGGACTGCTGCTGGCGAGTGTTGGCTGTCACACTGAAGGGAGAGGTTGCTGAGGCAAATTCCTGTCCTTGTTATGGCAACAGTTATCAAATGGAGCAGTTGCCTGCTTTGTTGAGGAAACTGCGGAAGCACATACATCATTCCAATATACATTTACAAAATACGTGCATACTGTTTCAAATACATGCAATGATTGTGTAATAGTAAAACAGATTTGCCCCAGAGAGGCTAAACTCACAACAGTCTCATGTCTGAGAACACTAGGTTGCCTCTAGGTCAGACCAAGTGGCAGTAAGAGTGGAGGTGAAACTACGAATGTGTCATTGGAATTAAAGCCTGTGTTCTGGGTTACATTTGAGTGAACTTTACTGATTTAAGAATATTTATATAATACTCCCTCAGAAGCAGAAAAATTCATTGTTCTTGCCATGACTTATTTCAACTATAAATTCTAACTACATTTTTACAATGCAGTGTTTGGATAGCTGTTTTAAACAATAAAACTGGTACATATATCAGGAACAGATGCTGACCTGGGATATACTGTAAAATGAAGAAACAGTTTTCATCATTCTCCTAAGGCTCTGAATGACCTTCCTGAGCAGAAAGACAAAACTGGGTACCAAATGCAAATCTTATCAGACTGCCGGCAGGCTGAATGCATTTAAACTGACTCATAATGCTGGCTTAACTCTCTTACCTATGATGATTTATGTCCACAAAAAAATGCAAAATAAAAGAATATCAATGCAGACAAAAATAGGCATATATGAACTAATTGAAAGAGGAGATAGAATAAATTAAAAAACCAAAGATGTAGAAAAGGAGAATCACATTTTATCAAGTTAGCACTAAATCAGAATGGAATCAAGTTCCTCATATCTATAAGAGGTACTGTATCATGAAGACAGTGATTTGGAAAATACTCTGAAAACACAGTCCTAGAAGCAAACTCTGCTCCTACTGGAAGTTTATTCTTTCAGTTCAACATAATTAACATTTGGCACATAATAAAAAGCCTCTAGACTTCTTTAACAGCTTACTGTACTCACTAAGTCTTTCAATCAACAAAAAGACAAATTTATTTTTATGGCTGGTTTTGGATGTGGCTATGAATTATTGTCAGGTTTAAATATATTTCCCTTTCCTTTTATAGATTTATGCCAAAAGCCTTTGTTTTTTTCTTATGAGGATGGTTTATATATTTATTCTTATGACTAGCCTACCAAATAACATCAATGGCAGAGTACATGGAAATTACACTAGAAGTGTTACTAATAATGGATTTCTTTGAAGTTGTTTCCTCTCACCAATCCCCAAACCTTTAATCCTGGAGAGTGGAGTGCACACTTGTACTGCCAGGAATTAGAGCCCAAGACTTTAGGATGGATTATCTGTATCTCTCTGGCAAGCAGCGATGGATGAAAACTACTTAGTTGTCTCACAGCTTTTACTCTGTTGCTATCTTCTTTCTGGGAGCTTAAAAGCACACAAGACAAACTCATACTTCTTCAAAATTCTCAACACTTGTGCCTGCAGAACTGCTTCAAAGAATGCTTAATGGTTGGATGGGCAAGAACAAGATGAAACTATACTTGAACGAGATGATTTTGTAAACAGAACTCTGGTTAGGAATCTGAGACGTTACTTAGAGCAATGTGTTTTGGCTGAAAGGACATCTTGAAATAATTTATTTGACTCAGGAGTTCTCAGGAACACTCAGGAATTCTTTTCTGCGGATCCATTTGCCCAAAGAATAACTCCTGTTGTCTGTCGTAGAGAGACACTATCACCACCAAGTGAATGACAGTCTCGGCTGGACATCAAATTACATTTACTGCAAAACATTTGAAATAACACTCTGTCACAAAATAAAATCATCTCCTCAGCCTGATGAGTGTCTGCAGCTACTGCCTCCTCTCTGTAAATACGTTGCTGTCAGTGCAGTGAGAGGGTATGTTGCAGTATGCTTCGTTACAGGGTGTAGCAGAGCAGCGTAAAAGAAAGGCCTTTTGTTGGCCTTGCTGTGGCTTCTGTGTGCCTGACTCAGTAGGAATCACTGAAGAAAGAGGGGGAACCCAGGATCACAGCAAGCAAGGGTGGTATTAATTCCTAACATTGTATTTTACTGTGCTTTGCCCAAGAGATCAGAGTACCGTATCTTTTGAAGAGTTATCACATTGGTATTTCTGGTCTTAGAAACTGGAATTCTCTATGACTCTTGGTGGGGTTCATTAAGGGAAGAGGCAGGTAACTGAAAATAAAGCCTTTGGCTGACCTGCGGTTGCTTCACTCTTGACTAAATGCTTTAAAATATGCAATCATTTATGTTTTATTCTTCTAGTAGAATTCAGGAGCAATGTGTGGGATAGTATAAATGACACCTTTTCCCCTGTGGTCGGATCTTCTTAAGCACTCCTTGTTTCAACATATATGGAAGAGATGACCTTGGTGTAATCCACAAATGCTGGGTAGGAGTGACAGGGAAAGCAGAGTTGTGCATAGTACTAAGGAAGGGCTTTTTTGAATGGGACCCTGCATGTTCTGAGGAGTAGTAGGAGTAAGATATTTGCTTGGGTCGGTGTTGAGCAGGAGTGGAAATGAAGACAGTTAATACATGTTTCTCATTTAACTGAAAACATCTTCCAAAATGATGCTGCTTCTCAGTGCCTGAAGGGGTTGAATGTGATTAAGAATGATCACTGAGAATACCTAGGTAAATAAAGATGTTGAAGAGCATTACTGCACCTTGTAACATTAATTTGCTACTCCTTTCTGGAAAGCCTTGCCACTTCTCTTCATGTTATTGAAATCTGGATTTATAAATCCAGTGCAAATATCTTAATGAGGTGTGGTACTAGAAGAAGCTCTATTTGTTATGTCTTTTTCTTTTTGTTTCCCTTGTGAATTGTCATTCTGAGAGATCTGAGAGATATGACTGCAGAATATGACAGTATTAGGAAATGTAAAAAATATGAGAACTCCATAAAATATTGCAAAGATTATTCTTCCAGCACAACCTCCTAAAAGGCTGAAAGAATGCAAACTCTTAAATTGTTTGAATTATATAGTGATTGGGGAGAATGGGAAAGCATGACATAGGAAGAGCTAAAGAACAGATGAGTGCCAGGAAAGGCAGAGGCGGAATGTCCCTTGTGATCATTGTGAAGTGGGGGTGCACTTTGGATCACCAACCAGGTGAGCAAGAGGGGAAATACAGATGGGGATGTTTGCAATATGTCCTGAGGCCTTTCTCTGCTAAAACACCATGTGAAGCCTTGATTTGAAGGCTGGGATCAAGGAACACTGATCTTTTTGGAAAGAAAAAAGATCAATGCATCTGGCCTGTATTAGGAACAATGGGTTAATTGAAAACAGCATGATAACTCTACCTGACAAATGCAATATTGGAGCTCTGTGGGAAGATTATCGTTGACATGTTTAGCAGTTCTGATTTTAGACTTGTGACTAAACACATGCTGTTAGTTTTAGTGTATATGTAGAAATAATATAAATCATTGGCTGGGGGGAAAAATATTTCCCTTTAATTGCTGAGATAGGTATATCAGAGGCACGCATTCTTTGACACTTACAGAGATATTTATAACCCTGCAAGCAGAGAGCATAGACTTGTCTTGCTGTGGCGTGATGTCAGGCTGAAGGAAATTTTATTTCTCTATAGGTCTGCTGCTGGGGGAAGGAGTAGGGGAGGAGCGTTGAGCAAAAGTTCCTCCTATGGAATGGCTTAAAATAAAAAAAAGTAAAAGGGTGAAGGTAATGAAGTTTGAGATCACTGTGACTAAAAAGGAGTCCAGGTGACCCCTACTGCAGTGCCTCACACAAGTTTCAGAGCAGTTTAATGGTCACCAACTGAACAGTGACATTTCAAAGCAGTTACTGGGGGGTACACTTCAATAAGTCCATGAAGAGAGACACCAGGAGAGACTGACTTAGACAGAAGGACTGACAAATTAACTCTCATTTTTAGGAGAAGTCATGACTATCTTTTCTGAATTCCCTTCTGGCAGCTGAGTATGAAAATTTGACAGTAAGTTCTGTCATATTGCCCTCCTGCAAGTAAGATTTCTGACAATTTTACTGACCATACTAGTACTAACCTGTGGAAATAGAAAAAAAATTGATTTATTGTTAGAAGTAAAAACCAGATAAAATAATTTTACTAACTATATGGTCTGTGTAGTATTCAGCAAGGCTTTAAAAAGGACTAGTGTTGCATGTTGGGTTTCAGTTTCTTTAGTAATTAATTATGTGATTTATCCCAAAATGTTAAAACCAGATTGAGGTCAGAACTTCCCCAAGAGTACCATACTGAAATGTAACATCACCTATAAAACATGCTTAACTATTCTTTGGCTTCTGTTTTCCAGCTTGTACATGTACCTTATTTCATAGAGTCACAGAATACCAGGTTGGAAGGGAATCTCGAGGATCCTCTGGTCCAACTTTTCTTGGAAAAAGCATGGTTTAGATAAGATGGACTACTTTGTCCAGCTTAATCTTAAAAGATTCCAATGTTGAAGAATCCACCAGTCCTGGGGAATTTACTCCAATGGCTGATTTTTTCATTGCAAAAAATCATAGCCTTTGTTATAGTTGCTGCTTTGAAGTTTCTGTGAAGAGTATGTTTTTTCCTATTATTATTTCCAGTTGATTTCCATAACCTCTTTGGAAGTCCACGGAAGGTGATAATTTTTTCTAACATATTTGCCAAATGTGTACAATGAGCTTGCTCTGAAATGTAGACAGCACTAAAGACTTCTCAGTTCAGAGTTCAACTGATAATTTATTCTCACCACTTTTCTCCTTCACATGTGTTAGCTCTGATGAAAGTTAACTAGAGGCAATAGTTGCAAAAATACTCTAGCAATATTTATTCCTTTGTTTAAATGAATTTACATTCCTCATTTGTATAATTTTTACATCTTCTGTTTATTTAAGTGCTTAGGTTTTGCTGATATGTCTGTTCTTGGGAACGAATTCCTAAGCACCAGCCTACACTGGCTCAACAGGCTCAACTCTGCACCAGTAGTTTCTCATGTCAGGTATGCTTATTCTTTCTTTTATGGTAACATCAGCTAAGTACCCACCTTACACAGAAAAGTTAAATAGATGGGAGTCAAAAACAAGTTCACCTCTTCCAACAAATCAGTGAATGGACAGCTCAGGTATTGGTAGGCTTTAGTATTTATTTTATACAA
Source organism: Pachycephala philippinensis (assembly GCA_013397055.1). NCBI lineage: Eukaryota > Metazoa > Chordata > Aves > Passeriformes > Pachycephala > Pachycephala philippinensis. The sequence goes on from VWZT01000895.1 coordinate 83,103, forward strand.
TTAAACATAGTGAGGGTAGTGGGCAAGGAACAGTGCAGTAAAACATTATTTTTCTAGTATGTTGTCATACTATGTGATAATGACTAGTAACACCAGTGAAGATGAGGTAATAAAAAACTTTTTTGTTTGTTTGTTTCACAAGTTTTTTCTTTATTTGGTATTTGTTGTGACTACAAAGTACCTCTGAAATGGCAGTTCAGACAATCTCTGACAACAGGAAAGTAACAAGCTGAAAAAAATACTCTGAGTGAAGTTATTTTCTTACTTTGTGTTTCTTTCTCCTTGGAGGGGAAGAGGGATAAACAAATGTGGCCTGCTGTTCAGACTAAACCAAAAAATTAATATTTTCACTATTCAGAGACAGGCTTTGGAAAAGACATTCCAAATGCTTAACACACAGAGGTGAAGAGGCAGGTTTCCACTTCTTAGAAGCCCATAAGTACTTCTGGAGAAGGACAAGCGCAAGAAGAATGCATCTGACACTGATTTTTTACAAGAAGGAGTAGCTAAAGAATAGTAGCCATAAAAAATTGCCTACATATTCTGGTTCTCAATTTGTTTGATGGGGCCCCTTCATATGGGCAAGTTGATTTACACAGATATCTAGAGAAAAGCCAAAGTCTCCCTGATGTTCACCTTATTGAATGCAACAGGCTGGGGTCTGAAATCAAGGAGCAGATCATGTTCACACTGACTTCTTTCATGGGGTTTTTGTCTGTTTTGAATATGCACATGGGAGGTTAGACCTGAGAAACAATGCTGTCTTGTTTCTTTGTGACTATGCTAACTGGGAGATAGGGCTGGTATGAGACTCTGTGAACCTCCACAAAAACAGTGTTCCCACCAGGCCTTCTGAGGGCAAGGGTTGTGGTCTGGTCACAGCTAGGAATGATGCATGTCCATCTTGGCTTTGAAAGGATTCTGGGAGCACACTACAGCACAAAAAAAAAAATGTTTGTGTTATGACTAAAGAGATGAAGAAGCTATCTAAAGTGAAAAAGTAAGCCTTTCAGCTGCTGTTAAGTAACATATTTTTCCCCTTTGGAATATATTTGGAAGGAAAAAGAGCTGCAAAATTCAATATATGCTGGTATATTAAAAACAAGGTAATGATAAAAGATAAGGATTATTCATAGTAAAGAAAGAAATTTTCACTCTAAAATGCTGTGCTTCAAAAAAAACCCAACATTGATATTATTGAAAAGGAAGACAGAGAAAAGTATTTACTGATGAATAAATGAGCAGAAGCAAGATTCTGCAATATTCTCTGCACAATACTTGGAAATGCATTTAAAATTGAAAAGCACTTTAGGAAATTAGGCTGATCATTGGAGCATCATCCGAGGGAATTTTAATCTTGAACCAGTTTAGTGAAACCCTTTAGACTGCCATGAAGTGAAATTATAAGAGGAAATATCCAACAATAATGTCAAAGAATTGCTTTCTTGATTATTCTGCAGAGCTTTATGAGATGAACAATTTTTCTCCCCCGTTAAATAAAATATGGGAACAGTACTTGATTCCTAGTTTCTGAAAATACACAGAAGCTAGAAATATACATATAACATGAGAAAAATCTTATATATATGATTATATATACTGTAGGCAAGAAAGCACAATCAGGAATATAAGAAGAGACTGCTCCTCCTTTTGATGCAGTAAGCAGAACTGATTGAAGCTTTCAGAATACCTCTGTTTCACTTGTTTGCCAGAAAGCCAAATTGGTTGTGCATAAAAGGAATTCTCTTAGCACTCAATGGTGAATAGAATGAACTCTACATATATTCCTGCTTCCAACCTCTTTTAAATTAGTAGCATCAAGGGAGAACATCTGGCTGAAACACTACAGTAATCTGCAATAATCCAGTGGGATGCAAATTAGAGCCCTTTCAAGAGTGCCTGCCAGCCTTGATGTGAGAGAACATCTTTTTCTCAACAAGTCCTATCTTGTGCAGCTCAGCGTGACCTGGAAGGTATGTCCAGCTATAGTTTTTTGCTTAATGGCCAGTTAACTACTTCTAAACTGTTGTATTTTTTTGCCATATTTGATCAATAGTCTGGACAAACACTTTCCAGACATGTTTAAGTCACTCCAGCTGTTCCATATTATATTGATTGGTCATGTAACTCACAGCACTGCTTCTGTTCTTTGATAGTATGACAAAAACATTTAAATCAAAAAAAACCTCTAGTATATATCTAAAAATGGCAACTTATTTATTCACATAATCATTGTTTTGCCAAACATTTAGTGTTTAATCACAGCTGTGTAATTAAAAACCCCATAAAAATTCCTGATCTTCCATTTCATTTGTAAGGATGTAAATTTAACACAGTTTTCTTTGCTTCTAGAGCAAATCAGTATAATAATCAATTTGCCTTTGCTTCTGTTGGGAGTGAAAGATGTGTTTCAGTTTCATTAGAAACAAAATTAAACATGAGATTGCTCAACTTTTAAATTTTTTTTTAAGTAAAGCAATGAAATAGCTAAGAATATTTTAAAGATAAGCTTAAAGTGGACTCTCTTTTACCTTAGGTTGCTGTATATTAAGAACAAAACACCTAACTATAGTATCTGTATTCTGCTAAATAATTTACTTGGTACTGATGCTAGATTGTCTGTTTCTTCATGCTCAATGGAATTCGCTTTTAATGTCACACTTAAAAACATTTCCCTTGAGTAAGATACTGAATTGATATCAAACATAATGGATCAAAGTCAGCATCTGTGAAATTTCTAATTAGTTCACTATGAATTTGGAAAAAAATTGACCCTACCCGTATTTACAGATTAGGAGTTTAATGAATGAAAGGGAACAACAGTAAATTACTTGATTTTTATGCTACCCGAGTTTTGATTTATTTTCATTTTAACAGTGACTGGTGAGGAAGATACCTTATTTTATTTTGTTCTTCATGGAATTATTGTATATGTGCTTTCAATGACAACCCATTTCTAAGGGAATAGGAAACATGGAGACAGATGCTTTGAGGAGACAAAGCAGAAGGTAGTGGAAAGAGAACATGAAATTACTCCTAGGACAAAGGAAGTTAACATTTTAGTTGCAAAGATGAATAGCTCCTGCCTCTGGAAATATTTGCCTGCAGAGGACAGGCTTTTCTTTAAAAAAAAAAAGTCTCTTGCTAATGTTGAGCTGTGGCAATCCCGAAGCTCAAGTAGCAGGGTGTGTGCAGACCTGTGGTTTCCAGCGAGGCTGGACAGCTGTTTATCTCTACAGTTGAGACTAATGAAATGTCATGATAAGAGACTGGGAGCAGATTGTTCCCTATCTCTAGGCAAGATGCAGCAGGATTAAAATCCCATCACTAGAGGTAAACACGGCAGGATTTTGCATGGTATGTTGAGTAGACCTAAGGTGCAATGACCAATCTTCCACCCAGTTTCAGGTGTGCAGAGATGATAAGAACTGAAAATAGCAACAGCTGGACAAGTGGAAAGATGTGGGCAAGATGCAGATATGGTAAGGGACCTGAAGCAGCAGTAACACCTCTATGAATTAACTTTTTACAGATATTAATTTAACTGTATCATCTCCTAACATTTCTAAATTGACCTAAGAGCCTCCACTGAAACTGCCTTTGTAATATTATTTTTTAATTACAATGCAGAAGAAACTCAAACCTAGTGGCCTTCTATGATGGAGTGACTACATCAGTGGGCAAGGGAGGGCTGAAGATGTTATTTATCTGGACTTCTGTAAAGTCTTTGACACGGTTTTCCACAATAACCTTATTTCTAAATTGGAGAGAGACGGATTTGGTGACTGGACTGTTAGACGGATAAGAAAGTGGTTGGATGGTCACATCCAGAGGGTAGTGGTCAATGGCTCAGAGTCCCAATGGACATCAGTGACAAGTGGTGTCCCTCCAGGATCCAAATTAGGACCAGCGTGATTTAATATCTTCATGAATGATATAGACGAAGGAATTGAGTGCACCTTCAGCAAGTTTGAAGATGACACCAAGCTGAATGGTGTGGTTTCCAGACCTGAAGGATGGGGTGCCATCGTGAGGGACCTGGACAAGCTTGAGAAGTGGGCCCATGGGAAACTCATGAGGCTTCATAAAACCAAGTGCAAGGTGTTGCATCTGGGTTGGGGCAACCCCTGCTATCAGTTCAGGCTGGGGGACAAGCAGATCAAGAGCAGCCCTACCGAGAAGCATTTGGGGTTGCTGGCAGATGAAAAATTGAATACGAGCCAGTAATGTGTGCTCACAGCCCAGAAAGCCAATCACATCCTGGGCTGTATCAAAAGCAGTGCAGACAGCAGGGTAAGGGAGGTGATTCACCCCCTTTCCTCTGGTGAGATCCCACCTGCAGCACTGCATCCAGCTCTGGGGTCCTCAACACCAGCTACCCAGTACCTGAAGGGAGTCTGCAGAAAAAATACAGAGGGACTTTTTAGAAGAGCATGTAGTGACAGGACAAAAACTGAGAGGCTCTAAACTGACAGAGGTTAGGTTTAGTTTAGATATTAGGTAGAAATTCTTTGCTAAGAAGGTGATGAGGCACTGGAACAGGTTGCCCACAGAAACTGTGGATGTGCCTCTGGTGTTCAAGGCCAGGCTGGACGGAGCTCTGAGCAATCTGGTTTAGTGAAAGTTGTCCCTGTAACTGGCAGGGGGATTGGAATTAGATGATCTTTAATGTAACTTCCAACCCAGGCCATTCTACGATTCTATGATTTTATGTATAACTAGAGAAAGAAAGCAGTGAAATCTTCCATCTATTTTTTTCCAAAAGTCTGAAATATTTTTGTTTTATTACAGCAAAACAATATTTATTTTTAAGAGGCATCTGCAGTGTATGCCTTTTTATGGTATTTAAATTCAAACAAAACAACCAGTCTGGAATTTTTCTACAGTAAACTTGAAGATTCTGAGGCAGATTTCTCAGTTTCTTTAATTATTACGGGATACTACATTATTCATTTCATGCTCAAAGCAAGATAGGTGAAGGTGTGCAGTGTGAGACATTGGCCGTGACAGAGGTCTTAAAGAAGAGGTCCATTACACAGACAAAAAAGACTTTCAACCAAAAAGCCCTAATTTTCCACTGTGAGGGAAGATTTTAATTACTGTTTGACATCATTGGTGAGCAAACCGGCTGCCACCAACTTTTAAACTCAGTTTTGAGTGTCTGATCCCTGTCAGAACACAATAGTTCCTGATGTACATTGACAGCAGTGGGATTGCAGTCAGGCCCTGGCAAAAGAAGAACAGTTCAGTGTTAATTTCCCTGCTAACTCTTTTTATTCTCTAAGTCTCATCTTCAAAGGAAGTAATTTTTGTGTTTTCCTTCCTGAAAACTGAGACAGCGTCTGCTTCTCTTCAGCGTACCAGCTCCAGGTTATGTTGCCAGATAATGAGTGACTATCAGATCTGTCACTAAGCCATGATCTGTCTCTGGGAAATCTCATGGTACTTTCCAGTGGTCAAATAGTACAGCAGAGACATCAACAGAAACAGTGTTACTATCCAGGAACCCTTACTCTTTTGTTTTGTTTGAACTCTGACTGTGGGAAGCCATTTTCTCTGCAAGTGGCTTTGGTCACAAGGGACTTGCTTTTTGGCCTGTCTTGGTACAGTTCCCACAGTGATCTGACTTCTCAGTATGCCACATAGGCCAGATGTGTGATGCCTGAAATTTTCATCTGTACTTAATGATATTTATCATTTATCTTCTAAATTAAGAAATTTTAAAAAATACAGTAAAGTGAGTGAAAAATTATTTTCATAGTGTATAGCAAAGAGACAGTTAATTCAGGGTTACCATTAATTTTGGAGGGCAAAGAAGGATCACCTTGGATGGGTAGGTTCTAAAAGAGAAATACATATCAGATAGAAAAACTGCAAAACTCCTGATTTTGCATCTTTGGATGAAGTCTTTCATTGATTTTTGCTTTGTGATTGCATATTACTCTTAAAATCCACATAAATGTATACACTTATTTTGCAGGCTATATGAGACTCAGATCTAGAGGATGAAATATTAACCTAAGCATTCTTTATTCAAGGCTCCAGTAATACAGAAAACAAATAACTAATTGAAAATACCATAAAACTTAGATAAAATGATGATGGATGTATATTGGCTTAAGACCACTGGTTTCAGACACTCTTGACATTTTGTGGATGAAGTTGGTAACATTCATTGTGAGTTACCTGCTCCCATTAAACCACACATATGTTGTAGGAGAGAAAATGGGTCATCTACTGAATTTCTTGCTGCTCAGAGTCCTTAAAATAACACTGTGCCACTGATGTTTCACTTGAGTGGTGAAGGCTAATATTGGGTGAGTTCACCTATCAGGGGAGGTGATAATCCCCACCAGGAAGGGGAAGACATAACTACTCTTTAAAACCTGTCAGTCTTTGCTCAAGAAATCCAGAACATAAAGAGTTTAGCCAATAGACACTGTCAACATCTGTTCCTTCACTGAGTAACAGACTACCATAAACTGTGGCAACTACTTGGTGTCTAAATGCCTGAATATCTCCCACTATGGTTTGTGTAGGTGCCAGATGATTGAAAATCTGCATTTTCAGTGCTGTGAGAAAAGGTAATTGTAGCCATTAGTGATTTTCCTTGTCTTGGGGAAGTGGGTAGGAAAAGATAATGCCAGCTTTTGTGGTTTGGAATCAAAATTTGGCTCCTATGCTCTCTGAAGCATTGCAGGCAAGTGCTTTTTCACTGAAATGTGAAGCATTGTTTTCCACATTAGCATTTGGTTTGTCATTGTAAAAGGTCACTTCCCTTCCTGTGTTTTCCTTCCCGTCTATAGATTTTTACAGAGATTATTCTGATCTGGAATTATATGTACCTTGTGAGGTACAGGAACCACACACAATTCTTTCTGCAAGAGAGGGACAGGGGCTTAGTATTTGCCTCCTTGTGGTTCAAAGCAGAGTCTGGTGTACAACACCGGACTAAAGAATAAAGCCCTGAGGTTAAGCATTTTGCTTTTTGGAGACTGACCACAGAGAAAAAGATGCAGGTTCAAAAATAAAGCAGGTTTGTTTAGATATTTCTTGTTTTCTGCCTCACTCTGTACGTACCAGTGTGGCTGTTTAGCATGTAAGTATGTTAAACAAACACAGGAATTTACATGGACACTCTTTTGTTCTCAAGATCAAAGCATATAAACAGGACACTTCCAATGTGGTTTCTGTCAAGGCAGATGCAGAGTATTTTTATATTGGGTCAGTAATGATGGCCTGTAGAGGGCAAACACATTGAGAAGAATCTATTGGGCTGTGCTCTGATATTTTGTATTTAGTATAACATTTAGTCAAGAGTGTCAAGAGTCGTTAAGAAAGAACCAAGCACTCAGAGTTTGGCCAAACAATTTGAATCATGTATTCCTTAAAGCATTAGAAATACTTGCATTTAAGATGCTAAATAAAAGGAGTTACAAAAACCAGAAATATGAAACACTATTTGGTAAATAGCTTACTTATATGAAAGTGCTTTAAGAAGTGTCATTTGCTTGATTTATGAACACATTTGGGTATAAAAATAATTAGGTCTATTAATAAATTTTGTATTAGGAAACACAAGAGATAATTTTACAACTGTATCCTGATCCTAGTCACTTTGACCTTGATATGTAGTGCAACAATTTCACAGAGGTTTTCTCTTGCCATTAGGATGAGGAAATTTTTCAAAAATCATTGAGCAGGAAAGAGGGGCAGAGAAATGGACTTTCTGTCTAGATAAATCTTTTACCTTTTATATGTGTACTGTCAGGTGTTTATTCTACTGTCATGATGGAGCAGGATCAAGAATTGTGTTAGAATAGGATATACATCAATTATTTTGAAAAAGAAACGAAATCAAAGTAACCAGAAAAGCAGATGATCCAGGGTGAAGGTTTGGATGAGAACCTGAAGATAAATGAGGAGAGAATAAAGGCAAAACAGAAGGGGTTGTGAAGCACAGGAGAGAGAGAAAAAGAGAAAGGAGCAATACATAGAAAGAAATCCTCAAATCCTCAGAAAGAAATTCCTCTCAGAAATCCTTTGATCACAGTGTGGATTTAAACACACATAACAGGACAATCATCTACCTTAGAGTCAGCTCCAAAGAAAGCATGGATATCAGTTTTAATGGAGCACAGACTCAACTGAGGGAAAACCAAATATTCACATATTTCATTGTTAGAGAGTGCCCCTACCATGTAAGCATCCTAAGTTTGAAATGTTGTATGGCATAGCCATGAAAATACTGGATATATGTTGGAGGCTAGTGGGTTTCGCAACATGAAAAGAAAACACATTCAGAGATGATAGCAGTTGAAGTTCTTACAGCTTGGTCTGCAGCCAGGACCCCTCCTTGCCATTGAAAATCTGTAATGAGAAAAATCTGACCTCTGTGAATTGTGTACAAGGAACATCTGTTTTAAGGAGGTGCTGTTGAGTAGACAGCTTGCTTATGCTACGAAGTTGTTAGGGCTGTCTGCAATTTTTCTCTCTCCATTTGTGAATCTTGATCTCAGTATATCAGATTGCCTCCATAAAATTATTCTTGCCTTGATTTTGTCACAGGAATCATAAATAAAAACTCACTGAAGTTCTCACTTATTTAGTAATCGCATTAAGTAAATTAAGAGTAGAGTAATCAAAAACCCTCTGTATTGTTCTTGTAGCATATGAACAGTAAGAGCAAGGAAGATAGTGACAAACATTTAAATCTTAATTGTGGTTCATAACTTAAAACAAGAAAACCTCATGAACAGAGCTTGCAATTGGAATTAAATCAAGTTTCAGTATTTTCCATAAACCTTGATTAGAGAGGCTTGGTCAGTGTTTGTTCCTTTGAGAGCAAAGGGAGTTGCTCTTTTCACCCAAGGACAGATTTTCTAAATCTGCCTCAGAAATGAGAGAACAAGTGGAGGATGAGAGCGCAGCCCTCTCTTCAGCAAACCCCTAGCCAACTCAAACATATTATTACTCCCTCTTTGCATCGGCTTTGTGTCGTGCCTGTGTACTATCCTCCCCCAGTAACAGGATCGGTGGGAGCAGTGGTTTATATTCCCAGCTGCTGCCTGCTGAGAACATTTTTCCCTTGCATACTCTTTATTTGTCCCAACCATCCAGCATGATCTCCCTGCCTCCCAAGGTAACTTGAAGGTACAGAAAAGCATAACAATGAGTCCATGTTTCCATCCCAGGTCCCGCCCACTAGCTGCATGGCTTGTGAGAGAAATACAGGTTTCATCACCAGGGCTGGGGAAACACTTGTTCAATCATGCCGCTACACAGCTAGTTACATGGTTTTTTGAACAATACCTTGAGCAACATATTGTTTTTAAGGAAGAAACCTCTGAAATTTTGATTCTCTTGATAGAGGAGGTAGGCTGCCATTGTTATGTGCTCTGCTTGGCAACATATGATATTCTGCATGCATGCTTGTTTTGGCAGTGCACAGAAGGATGTGCACGTGCATATTGAAGAATCAAATCAAACACCACAGCTTTAATTCTGGAGCAAGATTTTGTTTTATTAAAAAAATCTTATGGTCATTTAATTACATTTTATTGTTTTGTAACAAATTACAGCATTGAAATACTTGGCAGATTTGTTAGGAAAAAAAGAAGAAATGGCAAAAAGGCAATTTAGGGAGGGATGATTCAAGTTCCCATTATTTTCAAATTTGAAAACAATTAAACTTTTCTTTATAGTTCTCCAAGTCACCCGCTCTCATAAACTCAGAAATGTGATCTAAATGCAGCTGTGAAGCAGGTAGGTATTTTCTGCTGATTTATTCAGGAATGTCACCATCCATTTCAGCACAGGAATATTAATTAGGGAGGTAAATGATAATAATGATAATAAGCAAAATAAAAGGAACAATCTAATTTAGTGATTTCAAGTTTATACAAGGAAGAATGGCAGGTAAAGAAGCTTCATGAATGAAGCATGAGGGAACCTCATCCCCATCTTCAGAACTGGAAGTCTTTTGCAGCCGAAATGTTAATAGCAGTAAGTGGTACGTGCTCAGGGGGCTAATTTTCTGCTGCATAAGGTTTAACCAAGGCTGGGGTGGCATCAGGCTTTTGATTCAACTCAGTTTCACAAAACCCTTTTGACTCCTTTGGGGTCTTAGTCCTCCTCCATTACAGATCCTGCTGCTCTCCCCCTCCTCAGTGGCTTCATCTCTTGTCTTTCTCTGCTCAGGCACATGTGATTTCTGTAACACTTCCCTGCTGTTTCAGCAGTGGTACAGAGAGAAGATTCCAAGGAGATGAGCAGAGCAGATGTGGCTGCACTCCTCAGCCCCTGGGACTTTTTAAGCGTTTGGGTAGTGGTCTCCACAACTCTTTTGTCTCAGACTGAGCATGGACACATTGCCAGATGCCTAATGGAAGCAATGAAAGGAGTTTCTGTTCTCCTCTGGATGTTCTGCTGGCAGCTTCAGCTAACAGAACAAATCATATTTTCTTTTAGTGCATAAGATTTTGAATGAATATGTAAACAGCTTTCAACATTTGTCTGAGTTCCTGAGTAAGGTACTATTAGGTCTAAATACTTGTCGGCTGAAAGAGAAGTGCTTAGATTCGGGACCTTCCCTGTGTTTAATTTGCAGTACACTCTCATGTCTCTTAAATTTGACATGGTGTAGACAAGATGATCAAAGCCATTTAGTAGTTTCAGCACAGATACTCCCAGCTGGAGAATTTAGCTAAATCAGCCATTTAACACCTGCTCTTGGCTTCAGTCTTGCTCTTGGTGGAGTATATAAGGTGGTGTTTAAGGGTAATTGTGTTAGGAGGGCTGTCTGCTGGCACAGAGCACTGCTTTGAGTGGCTGAATAGGATGTAAGCTTGTGCAATGGATGTTTTAGATGATGCTATTGCCACCTCTGGGGCACTGGTTAACTCAGGAGCAGAATCTTTGAAGACATGTATGTCCTGCCCTGTTGCTTGTATCTCTGTATTCAAAGATATGGTTCTGGCTACCTTGCTTGTGCAAGGCATGTGAAATGAAGCCATAAGGATTTATAAAGCATGTATCTATTTGTCCACAAAATAAAAGGGGAAAATGAACCTTATTTTCGTTGGGTTTTTTTGTTTGGTGGGGATTTTTTTTGCTTGTTGTTGTTTCGGTTTTGGTTTTTTTCCCTCAGAACATTCTAATTTGAAAAGGAAAATAATATATGCATTAGTTCAAAGCTAGACATTTTGTGACCAAAAAAAGACTTTTTCTAGTCAAATCACCATCATACCCATTTGTGGGTACATTCCCTAGAACATTGTTTTAGTACAAGATAAAGTATATGAAAATACTACAGCATTTTTCGGTCATAATTATACTTTGATAAATTTATCAAAATTTCTAATTATTTCAATGTACACTTTGTAACATCTTTCCATTTCTAATGTGTAGGAATATTTCAAGAAGTAGAAAGGAGGGCTATTTCAGATAGTGAAAAGGAAAGGACAAATTTTAGTTTATTCTTTGAAAGCTGGTCAACAAGCTTTCAATCTCTATATAAAATTCCAGAAGGTATTGATTACTAGGAATCCATATGGTGTTCCTACAGAAACTGATCTAATATTCTCCAGCTGTAAACCAGGTTCTAACAAGAGTAGGAGAGAGGCAGTTTAACTTCCAGTATCTGTGTGGAAAATAATGATCCATTTTTATCTCTGATCTATCCTCTTTCTTACATGCAGGATGTAGGTGTCATTAAAAATAAACCATTCTAGATACAGAAAGCTTATAAAGTTCAGTTTTGTCTCCCCATTCCCAAACAGTGTCCACAACAACTCAGTCAAGGATGGACAAATTTCAGTAGTTACTGAAAGAAGGAGAAAGCACAGGAGTTAGACCCTGGAAAAAGTGACACGTATCTGGGACCAAAGTGCCAGGTTATCTTTGTGCAGAAAATACAATAATAGTTCTCAAGGATCCTATGCAACTGAAATCACCATAAGATTACGAAACTTTATAGCTCCCATCTCTTGCTAGACTGTGTGTTTGAGAATGCATAGCCACAGCTACAAGATAGACTTGGGTTTTTTACCTACAATAGTAAAAACCTATAATCTCTGGCAATTTTCTGTTGTCAAAACAATTTAGTGCTTGATATATCCCAGCCTTGCCTTCTGCAAGCTCTGTGCTGTTTGCATCTTCCGTCAGGTAAAAGTAGAAGTCATTTGTGCCACATATGTCTAATGCCCACCCTCCTTTTGTTCTTCAGGTGGTTGATAACCATAAGACAGAGGCCAGGTATCTGTCACGATTACATGGATCTAGTGATCCCCATTCTCTATAACATGGAGGAAAGCATTATAAATTGAATTGTTACAGTTTTAGGATATTCCATTACAGTGATTCCAAACAAAGCCTACTCTCAGCCTACTTCCATCTGAGCTTCAAGGTTTCCTAAGTTCCCATTTTTATTCCCTTTTGTTCCTGTGTTAGAACTGTGCATACTGATCCATTTTTATCTCTAACATCTACTGTGACTGACCTCTGCAGATATCCTCCTAGGTCATGTGCAGGATGTAACTGTCATAAAAAAACCCCATTCTAAACACAGAAGCTCTATAAACTGTGCACTGGTAACAATTCCTTTTCAATTTATTTATGGATTATTTCCTTGAGTTATTGTATGAGGTTTCAGCAATAGCAAAAAAATCCAAGCTATTAACCCTTTGGTGCAGAAGTGAAACCTGAAGCTGCCTGTGCAGTAACATTGCTTTAACTGGTGTCATTCTCTGCTGGAGATAAAGCTCTTAAGTCACAACTAGCCCCTTTGTTTACACTACTTTAAAGCTAAGTATGCAAACATTTGTTCAGGATGGACTTCTTGCGGCAAAGAGAGGTTCTGCTCTTTGTCCAAGATATTCTGTCTGGAAAGGAAGGATGTTTTCTGGCCATGTTGGCAAGCCTGTAGGGAATGTGATTCCTCTTCTCTGTCCTGTTGCCTGTGCCAATAAGGAGCTTCAGGAAAGCAGGTTTCTAACTAGTGGATGAGGTAGTTTGAAACCACAGATAACTCTCTTATCTGATGAAGCCATGTGCCAACTGCTACTTAGGATAAACTAAACTCTCAACAACGATCACAGCTTGTTTTATTAAGTTAACTATAAATTTCCAGAATGAGATCTTAATCTATAAAGAACTGTTGAGTCAGATGATTCTTAGCCTAAATAAAAGGGAAAATGTTGTGGTAAATAAAGGTCAAATTGCAAAAATATAATTAGCCTTGTCAGGCCTAAGGTAAACTGTTATACAAAGTGCTCATGATGTTTTATTGGTAAATAAAAAAAATAACAGTAGGCATAATTCCCCCTCCAGGGCATCTGTAAAAGGGGCCTACTCTCTCAGAGCATGGTTCACTCTGAGACAGACAGCTATGTTGTGTCACACAGCATGACTCTGTGTAGGGACTAAGGTCCTGAACACTTTCTTTTCCACTATTGTTGCCTTCACTGCTAGTGGTACTAAACAAGAATAAAGTTTTTATGCCAAAAATTTCTATTGTCCTAGTAGTGTTACTGGATGTTAACCATGAGACTAGATTACACAATCAAACTATTTCATAAATTAGCTGTTGTCATGCATCTTTTTGCAAAACAGTAGAGATTCTTAGTAACAACCCGCTCCCCCGCGCCTTGATTAAAGGAAAATGTTGCACAAAATGGTTCATAGAGTTGATATCTGACCAAAAATGCTTAAATCCACAGACCTTCAAGAAGTCTGCAGTACCATTTGAACTTTATCATTGGAACCAATCTTTAGCCTAAACACTTCGCTATTTTTTTTTAGCTTTAGTACATAAAGACTCAGGATTCAAATCCACCAAAGATAAATCCAATTATTTTTCATTTTCATAGAACCTTAGATTATTCTGAGTTGGAAGGCACCCATGAGGATCGTTGAGTCCAACTCCTGGCCCTGCACAGGATACCCCAAGAGTCACACCATGTGTCTGAGAGTGTTGTCCAAACACTTCTTGAACTCTCAGGCTTGATGCTGTGACCGCTTCTCTGGAAAACCTGTTCCAGTGCCCAGCCACCCTCTGGGTGAAAACTTTCTCCTGATATTTCACCTGAATCTTGTCTGACACAGCTTCACACCATTCCCTAGGGTCCTGTCACTGATCACCACAGAGAAGAGATCAGTGTCTGCCCTTCCTATTCCCCTCACAAGGAAGTTGTAGACTCTGATGGGGATCTGCCCTCAGTCTCCTCCAGGCTGAACAGACCAAGTGACCTCAGCTGCTCCTCACATAGCTTCCCCTCAAGGTCCTTCATCATCTTCACAGCCCTCCTGTGGACACTATCTAATAGCTTTATATCTTTCTTAGTTGTGGTGCCTGAAACTGTCCCCAACACTTGAGGTGAGGCCGTGCCAGTGCAGAGCAGAGCAGAGCAGGACAATCCCCTTCCTGGCCCAGCTGGTGATGCTTTTCCTGATGCCCCCCAGGACACACTTGGCCCTCCTGGCTGCCAGGGCACTGCTGACTCATGTTCAACTTTCTGTTGACCAGGACCCCCAGATCCCTTCCTGCAGGGCTGCTCTCCATCCTCTAGTTCCCAGTCTATGCACACAACCAGGGCTGCCCCATCCCAGGTGCAGAATCCAGCACTTCCCCTTGTTGAACTCCATAGAGCTGGTGATTGCCCAGTCTTCTGATTTGTTGAGATCTCTACAGGGCCTCCTTGACCTTGAGGGAATTGACAACTCCTTCCAATCTAGTGTCATTGGAAAACTTACTTAGTAATTTTAATTACTTTTAATTACTTTAGTAGTTTAATTTTATTTAATTTAATTACTAATTTAGTAGTCAAGCAAAATGTGCAGACACTCAGAACTTAAAATAAGACAATTAAGTGGTCCTAACAATACATTCAACGGCTAATCACTTTTTCCTGTAGCTGTAGAACGCTGCAGTAGTGTCTCCACCTATTCAATCCAGTATAATAAAGATTAAATAAATATTAAATAAGTACCTTCACCATTGTACCAAAGGGCGTGCCTTGTGTGCAAAGGTTTCCGCAAGGTGTTGAGTCTCTGGTTATCCCTACTACAAGTTTTCTGTTTGCTACAGAAAATGGTGGCCAGAAGGTCTGAATCAATGAAATACCACTGAATAGAAAAATAGAGTTATTTCTTCCAGCTAATAACTGAACTCAGATTTTTATATTGCCTTTATTTATCTGCTTTAGAAAATGAATTTTTTTCTTTTTTTTTTTTAAATTCCAAACTGTGGTGGGCAGATGTCTTAATAAATGTTTATATAATAGTAAAATTTTACCTTCATAATTTTTTCCTAATAAGGCTAGTGGAAATTCCAGCTAGAAATATATTCCACTCACAGGAAGATTATAGATCTGAGCACTTAAAACCTTTGAATCACCTCCCTTGTAGGGATTGCCTGAGGTTTTCAAACTGAAAGTTTTTGGAACTACATTCTGCTAGACTCTAAACCATTAGATATAACAACAGACCATGGAACACTACATCAGAGATGTTTCACAAAATGCCATTTAATTCTGAGTCATCAAAATAGGTTACCAAAGAGCATTTAAGCTTCCATTAAGTAGCAATTCCTTATTAAACTATATCACAGAATGAATAATGTCCTCAATATTCCTAAATCACCACAATGATTTTATAAAGGTTATCTGTAATACACCACTGAAAATTCTAAAAAAATAAGCCTCTTTCTTTATTTACATGGCAGAAATTCTTCAGGTAAGATTAATGAGCAAACTAAAATTTGGCAGAACTAATTATTTTGAAGTGGGACTTGACAATTAAGTGTATCTCTAAAAGTCTAACATTTACAAATGAAGTAAAGGACAAATTAGGCACCAACTCATTATATTTTTAATCCAAGCTAAAATATTGCTAAGCAGGATGTAGCTCCAAGGTGTTTGTGACATTCAGATTACTGTGCATCAGAATATCCTTGTGGTACATGTAGCTTGTGTAGAAGCTCCACCTCATGGACAGCCCCCATGACACTTCAGGTTCTCTGCCTACTCTAAGGAAGGCTTTTGCTGATAAGTAGAAGTGCAGTAGTCTGCAACTTTTCATGATTTTTCAATGGAGTAAAAATATTGGGGAATTACAATAATTAAATGTAATTTAATGAGCCCACCATGCAGAAATGCACTCTTGCAGCAACAGGGGCCAAGAGTGTCCTGGCCTGAACTAAGATGGGTGCTGCCCTCAGGTCAAAGGATGTTATTCTCTTCCTCTGCTCTGCACTGGTAAGGCCCTATGTAGAATCCTGTGTCCCGTTCTGTGCTCCCCAGAACAAGGGAGACATGGACATGCTGGAGAGAGCCACGGTGATGATGGAGGGACTGGAGCATCCCTCCTCTTGAAGAAGAAGAAGAATTTTTTTAAAAGGCAAATAAACAATGTTAAAACTTCATATTTGTAATAGAGGCAATAGATGAGAACAAGGCGATCCATGAGACAATCAGCTTGTTATGTCTTTTTTGAAGCATGCACTTCCTGTTGTGTTCTGCATACCTGTCTGGAGAGGGATGCAGCAGGCTGTTATAAAAATGTATGCTGTCACCTTTGCTGGCAGTGTTCAAAGAATGAGAGATCCAGGTTTAAAAGAGACACGAGAAAGTGTGTATACAGAGTACTGGGACACCCTACCTGAAATACTGAGTATCTGCCACATCCTAGAAGGCCTTGTTCATCCTGGAACTGCAGCTATGACAATCACGCAGACCCTAACTGATGACAAGAGATGGAAATAGTACAGCTGGTTTAGTCTAGGGAAGTAAAAAAGGTGCAGGAGAGCTAAAAGGTTACAACTGCAAACAAATTCAAGTGTTTCTCAATTTCCTGCTAGAGAATTGCAGTAGTTTAAAGCTATGTTTTAAAACATAGTTTGATAAGGCCACACAACATCATACCAAGTGGTTATTTGTCATTGTGGAAAAACAGATAGTGTGATTTAAATTATTGTTTCCAGACCTGTTTGGACATAAGGACAGAAACTAATACCTTGTCAACACGTTTCTTTAAATATTTGAAAACAATATTATTGTACTTCAGCTCTGGTTTTGGCCAAGCCTAAAATGTCCAGCTATTTTTATTCAGCAAATCTGTAATATTCAAGCCACCAAATGTGGGTAGACAGTGTAAATAGGCTCTTTATTCTAGAACCTTATTTACTCACTCTGGCGTCAGTTCTGGGCTATTCAGTCTAATCTGGTACTTCGTGCTTTCAGTTACGTGGACATGTTGGAACCTGTGAAAAAACCTGTTGAAATCTGTGAAGCAGATTTCATATTACTTCAGGGATCTCAGGATGAAAAGTTGATTTCAGGTGGTGGTGAGTAATTGAGTTGGTATTTTGAGATTCAATGCAAGGAGGGGCAGGCAAAATAAATACAATTTATTTACCTAATATATTCTTCAATCTCAAATTTATTTGGTTTTGTTGGTCTGATTTTTTTTTTTTTTTTAGGAAGAGAAACAAGTACAAAATCATAGAAGCCTCCGCATTTTTCACCATCATAGTTCAAACACAGATTGAATCCTAATTCAGTTTTAGTCTGTTGGACTAGATTGTGGAAACTCAAATGTCCTGCATAATAACAAAACAAAGCAGTTAACAATGTGACAAAATTGTCTGTGTTCAGATCAATTTTTTTCATTCTAGTTAATGGGACTATAATGTTTTAGTTGAATACAGTATTTGATTTAGTTTGTAATGGGTCTTTTGGGATGAACAGATGTATTCCAGTACAAAAAGTAAGGTACATTTTAAAATAGAGGATTTAAAAATGTATTTTCTTAGGAAGAGCAGGGAATTCATGCCACCAAGGGAATTATGTAAGACTGACATTTTTGGGTTACTGGGACCAATCAGATATGGATCTCTAATTATCTCTAAACCTTTAAATTTTCAAAACTTCCGATAGCTTATGATAAACTAGTGAATTTTCTCAGTCCAGTTTCTGTCAAGAATGGATATGCTCCTCAAAACCCAATATAATTCCTGATTTTATATACTGTTTTAGCTTTGGGATAAATGGGTATGCAAAAAAGAAACCCAAAGAAGTCTTGCAGCAGCTTGTAGTAGGAGGCTGATTTACAAGACAGTGCCACTTTGGTAAGGTTTGTCTATTGTGTTCTTAGAATTTGAAAGGTGAAAGGAAAGATTTGATCTTTCCTCCTTGTAATTCCACACTGTATGATTCTGCATTTATGAACAGCAAATTAATTCTGGTCTGTGGCATTATTCCAGAGGTCACATGAAGTTTTGGTCTTTTTAAAAATTTTAACCGCGAATTAGAGGTACTGCGGTCTAAATATTTTTATCTCATATCCTGAAAGTATCTGTAATGGATTGTTTGCAACAGGACATACATTATTGGTGTGCATCTGGGGTGTTAAAACATAATAATTTACAAGAATCTGTGATCAATTTACCAGAAGATATCAAGACAAGGGTCGTATTCCATCCCCTTCACCCCCCAATTACTATGAGGTCATTATGAGGATTTGTCTCCAGGGGCTTTGTGACAAAGGTCAAAGGAAAACTCATTTCTTGTCCCTGGGCTTTATTTGCCTTGTCTTTTGCAGAACAAATTTTTCCTTAAAATATCTTGTAACGAAGCAAAAGAATTCTCCCCTTCTCTCCCACGGCAAACCCTGGGACCATTGTCATAACACAAGGATAATTTATCCTCCTGTCTCTAGGGCTAGCACATAATTACTCTATAGGTTTTTGCCCTATGAAGGTAGGACTATTTCTTTGTCTTATTGCACCATCCAGGAGTTTACAGCTGCTAAAATAATTGTCATGCCATTGATGCTGAAGAGAAAATGAAGTATCATCCCAGTGTACCTTTTTGCTCTGAAATGTGTGTGTAAAGAGGATGTGGTAGTCTTTGATTGTTTTTAAACTCTTTATTACCAACATGAGATCATGTCCTCTTCCTCAGTGATGGAGCCTGAGTTATAAAACATTGCTAGGAGTCTTCCTTATATATCATATGACTTCTCATAGATGACAGCAATGTAAAGATTTGTATGCTGTCTTTGATTTCTGCTTTCCTACATACAAAAATTTTCATTTTTGGATCTTGCTATATTTTACTGTACAACTTGCAATATTCAAATCCTGAGGTTATGAACAAGAAAAATGCAAAGGTAAGTAGAGAGCTTAGGATGATGAAACAGTTTGGCTGAAGACTACTAATAAACTTCAATAATTTTGAGCTTTAGGAGTGACACATTAAGTCTAGAAGGCTCATATTTTGTACACTCCTTTCAGAAGCAATTCTACAGTATTTAAAAAACCTAAACCAACATATAGATTTACCAATATTACAATATTTGTGCTTGGAAAAACACACCATTTTTAAGGAAGTCTGTGCCTAAAAGCACTGAAGCCTAGCAAAAGTTAGTGGAGTGGGAAGGAAGCCACAAAATGAAATATTTCTAAAGGCTAAAATCCATGTATCATTTAATACCTCTTGTACAGTGAAGCAATAATTAGCTCTGATATTCCAAAAAATAATCATTCCACAACTCAATTTACTGCAGCACAGAGAAGAATATTAAATGCTTTCTGAATAATGAGGCACTAATTTTAGTTTCTGCATTATTTCCATTAGTGATAATTGTCTGCTACATGGAGATTTCAGTGGAAAGACTGTAAAGCTACCACAGTGGAAAAGGAGCCAACACTTTGAAATAGAACATCCTCTAATAAAAAATTAAGTAGCACATGTTCATGTACTATCTTGATCCAAATCAGGTAGTTAATATAAATGTGTATTTAAAATGCAAATATTTAAGGATTTAGTCACAGGGTGATTGGTGGGAATTCAAAAGTTTGAGTTGGGGTTCTGGATTCTATCTGAGTAAATAATACCTCAGTGGAGGCATATTTTCTCAGCACTATTATTCATTGTAGTTCAGCACATTTGCATGCCTTTTATTTCATTTCAATCAGACTGGATAGTTGTTAGCAGGCTGACTATGGGCAGAAGAACTGGCAAGGTCCCCAGGAGGGGTTGTCATAAATTCCATGCTTAATATTTAGATGTGTTCAATTGCAGAAAGGCATAAAGTCCATGGAAGCAGCTGCCTATAATTCTCAAGTTTGTCAGTTGACAATGCTCCCTCATACATTAGGGTCACAGATGCTGCTTTCATGTCAGCTGAGGACATCTTGTCCTGGTGGAAATCCTCAGCTGTCTGGTTGGACATTGAAAAGCACCAGGACATCAGAAAAGCATGGTGGTACTGAGCTGAATTTAAATAAAGAGTGTACAGCTCTCATATGACAGTACCTGGTTGTTGTTTTTTTGTTTGTTTGTTTGTTTGTTTTTGTTTTTTGGTTTTTGTTTTTTGGTTCTTTTCTTTTCTTTTCTTTTCTTTTCTTTTCTTTTCTTTTCTTTTCTTTTCTTTTGTTTGGAGTTTTTTTGGGGGTGTGTGAGTGTGTTTGGGGTTTTTTTGTTCACCTTTTTTCTGTTTCAGTTTTTTTTTTTTTGGGAGGTTTATTTGGGTGATTACGGGTTTGTTTGTGAGGTTTTTTTAAATTTCCTTGCATTTTTTTTAATACAATCTCTGTACTAGTGAGATAGTCACTTAGTTATCTATCTTTGGTGGCACCAGGCAACACTATTGGAGGGAGAGAGTCCTCCTCTGATATGGGCACCTGGGTGTGCCTGATAAGAGGTCCTTGGTGAGTCTGTCACATTGAGAAGAGTAGAGCAATGTACAGATAATTGAAAAATATGGAAATACTTTTTTTAGGGATATATAGGAGACAGTGAAGTGTGTGGTGGTGTTAAAATGAGAGGAGCTTAGAGGAGGGAACTTGGTCTGCATCTTCTATTTTATTTGCTTTATATTTGGAAACAAACAGTGTAGGCTAGTTGACGGTCAGATGCAGTCTGCTGTCAGAGCTTAATGCATTGGCTTTTGTGCCTTGAAGGAGGCAGATTTGTGAGTCCTGCCTGGACTGGCCCATTTCCCTGGCCACTGGCTGTGGGCATGGGGGGCTGCTCTGGAGAAGGCTTCTAAGGATTTATAAATCTTCCTTCTGGGAAACCTGGAATGGCCTGACAGAGGATTTCCACAAGGAAGCACTTGGATAAGTGGAAAGCAAGGGAGATAAGAGGAAGGCTGGCTAAGAAACCCAGATTTTTCTGGGAGAAAGTGCTTGGAGCTGTGAGGTTGCAGAAGTCAGAGAAAGTGCATGAAGTTCACTGTTATAGAGTTAAAAGTGACTCAGTACTGCTTGATAGCAAATTGCGTGAAACGATCAAATGAAATTGAGAGGAATGATTTATTCCTCTTCAATGGGAAGTTGCCAGCAGATTTGCTGTGGAAGATAGCAAGTTGTGCTGAAAAGTGAGATACTCGTGAGATGGATGTTAACATAATACTGAACTGTTGAAACATTTCTTGGTTCAGCACTTACTATTTTTGATGTAGCATCTTAGGCTTTGTGTTGTACCTATATGCAGAGGAAGATTCCTCTGTGTTAGGCAAGTCAGTTTCTATAAAGACTTCTTGACTGTATACATGGTTAAAACAAATAGAGGTATTTAAATCATACCCAATCTATTGAAACCACTACTCAGTTATTTAAGATCCTCTTTTAGAAAACTATGTGCAAAGATAATTCAGGATTATCTATTCATTCACACTGATTTAAGCTTCAGGCACCAGAGTTTTATGCAACTTCATAGCATGAAAAGCCATGATAAAATAAGAAATTATGAGGCCAGCATGTTGCTTTGACTGATAGCATGAAGTTTTGCATTCATGGAGAGCACCAGCTAATCACAGTGGGACCATGAATTACCAAAGTAATCCTGTCCGGTGCAGATGATCCCATTCAAATTAGGTTCTGGCCTCTTCCATTTTTAACTCCAAAACTCACGTTTACATAACTGTATATCTTTAATACATTTAAATACAAAACCCTTATATTTTGTAATGGTAAATACCACACTGATTGAAATTGCAACCCACTCCTGTATTTTTCAGTTCGAACCTCTTACCAGGAGAGCAAGGGGCTGATTCAGAGGGCACCTTGGGAAACAACCCTTAAAAACAAAGAAGTTCAGGAAGGATTAATATACTTCAAGAAAGAAATGTTGAAGCTGCAGGAGCAGACTGTCCCTCTGTGCCAAAAGATGAGCCAGCAGGGAAAATGACTGGCCGGGCTGGACAAGGAGATTTTGCAGGAACTCAGGGAAAAAAAACAGGGTGTATAACTTCTGGAAAAAAGGGCAGGCAGCTCAGGAGGTATTTAAGGATGTTGTTAGGTCATGCGGAAAGAAAATTAGAGAGATGAAAGCTCAGTTAGAACTTAATCTTACCACTTTTGTAGAGGATAATAAAAAATGATTATATACAAACAATAATAGCGAAAGAAGGGACAAAGAAAACCTCCATTCTTTATTGGACGTGTTGAAAAATATAGTTGTCAAAGATGAAGAAAAGGCTGAGGTACTTTAACACCTTCTTTACCTCAGCTTTTAAAAATAAGACAGGTTATCCTCAGGACAATTGGCCTCCTGAGCTAGTAGACAGGAATACGGATCAGAACAAATCCCCTGTAATCCAGAAGGAAGCAGTTAGTGACCTGCTGAGCCACTCAGATGCTCACAAGTCTGTGGGACCAGATGGGATCCATCCTAGGGTGATATGGGAGCTGGTGTAAGAGCTCTCCAAGCCGCTTTCCATCATTTATTGTCAGTCCTGGATGAGCAGGGAGGTCTCAGATGACTGGAAGCTGGCCAGTGTGATGCCCATTAATAAGAAAAGCTGTAAGCAGGGCCAGGAAACTACAGGCCTGTCAGCCTGACCTCAGTGTCCAGCAAGTTTATGGAACAGATCATCTTGAGGGTGATCACATGGGACCTACAGGATGGCCTGGGGATCAGGCCCAGCCAGCATGGGTTTAGGAGGGGCAGGTCCTTCCTAACCAACCTGATCTCCATTTATGACCAGGTGATCTGCCTGGTGGATGCAGGGAAGGCTGTGGATGTTGTCTACCTGGACTTCAGCAAAGCCATCGACACTGTCTCCCACAGCATACTCCTGGAAAAGCTGGTAGTCCATGGCTTGGAAAGGTACATCCTTCACTGGGTTTCTTAATTGGGTGGATGGCTGGGCCCAGAGAGTGGTGGTGAATGGTGCTGCCTCCAGCTGGTGGCCAGTCACTAGTGGTGTCCCCCAGGGACCTCTGTTGGGCCCAGTCCTGTTTAACATTTTTACTGATGATCTGAATGAGGGGATCATGTCCACCATCTGCAAATTTGCAGATGACACCAAGTTGAGTGTGAATGTCAATCTGCTGGAGGGTAGGAGAGCTCTGCAGAGGGACCTGGAAAAGCTGGATCAATGGGCCAAATCCAACAATATGAGGTTTAACAGACCAAGTGCTGGGTCCTGCGCTTTGGCCACAACAACCCCCTGCAGCACTACAGGCTGGGGACAGAGTGGGCAGAAATGGACCTGGGGGTACTGATTAATAGCAGACTGAATTTGAGCCAGCAGTGTG
>VWZT01000896.1:4545-34616 GCA_013397055.1 Pachycephala philippinensis
AGGGTTTAATTTCAAGAAAAAAATTACATGAATGACCTTGTTAAAAGGTACTGACTTGTAAGTGTCATGAAGAGTTTTCAGTGGCACCATGAGAGGCTGTCAGGAAAAAAACCAAACAGAGGGAGCTTTCCTTACAGAGGATGTATTGGAAAATCTGTTTCAAATGCACATAACAGTAGAAGATCTGGAACAGAATAAAAAAATGAACTATTGCAAATTGCCAAAACTAAACAAAAAGGACTCACTAGTGTTGAAGGGACACGCCTCCAAAGTCACTAAATTATTAGTGTTGATGGGCAACCCATCTTAATTACAGCGTTTTCCAAATCAGGTTGGTAGTGTACATGCCTAGGTTCCCCTCCTTTAGCCCTGAATGTAAGATAAGCGCTAGTTTTCTTTCCCACTCAGTTGCAGTCTGACAACATTGCAAATTAGTTCAGTTCACCGTGGGAAAAGCTGCAGAACAGAACAGCCACAGCAAGATAAGTGAATATTAAATGCCAACTAAACAGACAATTTATTAAAACAATTTCTGCAGTATCTTAGAAAAGTAACAAATCGTACACAAAGAAGAAACACTGAATCAACGGCATCCTGAAATTAAGTTCTCTCATTCTCTCACAGGTACTGCTTTTGCTGCTGGTTCAGACTGACTTAATGGACTCTATGAACTTAAAGGTTGTTTCCAATGAAAATGAATCTATGAGTCTGTGACTCTAACACCGTGCCCCTTACTTAACTGTTAGAATCAATTCAATAGCACTGTATTTTGTTTTGGCATCAATAACATTTGAATTGTATCACCCTTCCCTAGATTTCTGAGACGGACAGTTTAACAAGTAACTTATACATATGAAGTAATCCACAGAATGGAACACGAGGAATTTAAGAGAGATAAGGAAAATAATGAACAAAAGAAAATACAAGTATTTTTTAATCATGGAAAAGAATGGAAAAAATATGATAAATATACTTGGACAAAGAATACAGAATTATTCTTTAAAGAAGCCATCAAGAAGCCACAGTAATAAATAACTAATAATGTATTTTCAAAAAGTTATGATTCTACTAAACACAGGTTTTTCATACCTGAGAAAGCCAACTATTTTATATTTAAATATCTTCCAAAATTAGACATACTTTTTGTAAGGTTTTATTTTTATTTTTTAAAACCCGAGAGGGTAATTGGATGCATTGTTTCAAAGTGACTTATGATGATTTTAAGCAGATGAAAATTCAGACTTCTAAATTTAGACTATCTTCTAATAATACTCCAAGTTAGAAAAAAAAGGAATGGAAGTCAATACGCAGAAGGAGCAGAAGTTAAATACAAATTTTACACTCAGTAATCCTGGTGTATTTATTCTTCCATTAATAGTAGGGGTTTTAATCATATCCTCTGAAGACCCACAGAGTTGTTCAAAAAAAAAGACCAAAAACCTGAGGGCTTACCAACTCCATTTCTTCAGGAAAAGTAAAATTCATTGCATATTTAAATAATACTTGATACAAGTTGGTTATGCTAGACTTTATGCAAACTTAAAATTATCAGTAAAGACTGCAGTTATAAAAGGTAAGCAAATCAGTATGATCAGTCGATGGTTTATGCTTAGGAAAATCCCCAAATCCTAAGGAACAGATTTGATGGGGGCACAGGAACCATTGGAGAGTCCTAAGAACAGGAATCAGTCTTGAATATCTTGATGGGCTGGATGGTTGAACACAGTGTAGTTAATGGCTTGATGTCCAAGTGAGGGACACCACCAGTGACAAGTGGTGTCCCTCAGGGGTCAGTGTTGGGACCAGCACTGTTCAACATCTTTGCTGGTGACATGGACAGGGGCACCCTCATGGATGACACTGAGCTGTGTGGTGTGGTCACCACACTGGAGGGAAGGTATGCCATCCAGAGGGAGTGCACATGTACTCCCTCTGATGACACTCGAGAGAGGTGGGTCTGTGTGAACCTTGTGAAGTTCAACAAGGTCAAGTGCAAGGTCCTGCACCTGGGTCATGGTGATGCCAAGCACAAGTACAGGCTGGGATGAGAGAGAATTGAGAGCAGACCTAGGGAGAAGGATTTGGGGCTGTAAATGGATGAGGAGTTCAACACGACCCGGTGACATGTGCTTGCAAGCCCAGAAACTCAGCTGTGTCCTGGGCTGCATCCAAAGAATGATGTGGCCAGCAGATCAAGAGAAGTGATTCTCCTCCTCTACTCTGGTCTTGTGAGACTCCACCTGGAGTGGTGCATGCAGCTCTGGGGCCTCCAACATAAGGACACAGACCTGCTGGAGCCAAGCTGAGAGAGTTGGGGATGTTCAGCCTGGAGAAGGGAAGGCTCTGGGGAGACCTTAGGGCAGGCTTCCAGTACATAAAACATGGAAAGATGGAGAAGGACTTTTTACGTGGGCAAATGGTGACAGGACAAGGCGGAGTGTCATTAACCTGAAAGAGTGTAAGTTTATATTACGCGTTAGGGTGAAATTCTTTACTGGGCGGGTCCTGAGGCATTGGAACAGGTTGCCCAAGGAAGCTGTGGATGCCCTGTCCCTGAATCTGTTCAAGGCCNGAACTGAGCTATTCAATCAAAGAATTGCAGAACTTGAAACACAGTTCTTTTTACATTTTTGACCACGGATTGGCAAACATTCACAGGCCATTAGAGTCCCACCCAATTCCTTTCATGAAGATAGTGTATAGGAGACATCTACTGCAGACATGCCAAGGAAAAGAAAATTTAGAGGGAATTTTTACGTGAAATGAAGTAATCAAAGACATTAACACAGCTGTATGGGAAAGCTGAGTTGAACACTACTATGAAAAAAAAAAAACCTGCAGCATTGTAAAACAGATTAGAATATTTATTTTAAAAAATCCTGCCAGACCTGTTTCTGGAGTTGTCAAAATGCCAGTGAATAGATGGGAAATTTAAACAGAACCTTGTTAAGAAAATGTGATGCAGCAGAGTCATGTACATATGCCAGATTATATTAAAATTTTATGTGCTGCTCACATAGTCAGTAAAACAGGAACTTATGTGTCTATTACCTGTCATTCCTGCAGATCCAATACCTGTTATAACCAGTCTAAGTTTCTCCCGTAGCCAAAACTGAAGTCTGATATTTGAAAGGAGTTTTAAAGGGAAAAGCACATGTTTGACTTGCAGAAGCAGGGTAAGTATCACTTGTGTCTAGTACAGTGTAAAATAGGCAAGTAATTAGGTTTTTTCTGCTGGGTTCTACTGAAGCTTGTATATTATATTTTTAGAAGATTTAAAAGATACATAATTTGAAAATTCTTGGACGAAGTTCCAGGGTGACATTTACCCTGTGCATAATGAATGTGCCCTGCTAGACAGTGTGAGACCTATAAACTACACTTAATATCATAGGCTAAGGAATTCAATAGGCTTGAATCCCACAATCCTGAACACTTAAGAACATATCAGACACTTGACAAAAGGGATGATGGGATGAAAAGTATCTGCTTGCCTAACTGTGATTCTGGTTGTCCAAACACCACATCGCTCTGTTAAATAGGGTGTTTGTAACCTCAACTCTTTTAAGTTCTATTATCTCAGACAAAGAGGAATCTACTGGGAGAAACAAATGACTACTAAGGTAACAGCAAGAACCTCTAGTCCAATGTCCACAAGCACCAGGGTATAAGACATACAAGTTGACTGTGCTTTGTATCTGAGCTCTGCTCTATAACCAAGAGAACACGCACAGATTTAATTTCCACTTTGATAATCACATTAGCAAATACAATTTTCTTGGTAGCTACAATTTGGTAGCTACAAACTCAGTGGGCACTGATAGAAAAAAACCCAAGTACTTGTACCTATAATGAAGATGAAATCAAATGCATGTACTGAGAAAGAAACCTACTAACAAAAAAATCCCCCTCTTTAATACAAATGCTCTAAGAATAGAATGGAAGACAGTATTATCAGTGTTCATATAGACTACAGAAATCAAAGACATATCTATACTAGTATTACTGATTTTAGTTTTAAAAATACTCTATCGAAAAAGAAAAAACCCCAGGAAGAATACAAAAATAACAGACAGAATTCAGACAGGAATTTTAATATAATGTTAAAAATACGAGGAAAGGTGTAGGAAAAAAAATACAAAAGAGAAAAAAAGTCCTGGACTCTGAAACTTAGAAAGGAGATAACAATGTGGGCTTATAAAACAACAAATGATGCAATGAAAATATACTAGGCTGCTATGACTCAGAAACTGTAAATTCCAAAGTGCAGAAAGAAATGCTAAAAGTCAGCATTGCAGTGCTTGTCTTGTTTACTATCAGAGGCTGAACATGGAGCTTTTCAGGTAACTCGTATCAGAACTCTTACAGCTGTTAACTAACCTATGTATCAGATCATCTAATTAACATCACTCAATGTCCCAAAATCTCTTGCTTCCCCTTATGATATATCCATATTTTTTCTTCCATTTCTCATGCTGTTCTCCTTTACTCAAGAGAACTAAGTAACTTTCACCATTTTTTAATTTTCTCCATTGCACTCAACTGAGCAGTCTTTGCATACAAATCAAGCCTCACAAGCAGCAAGAACCTAACATGAAATTTTCTTTATTAAGATGATTATTCTGTAAATGCAATATTCTTGCCTTTTTCTCTGTAGAATGGGTTATGAACTCCAACCACAGGCTGAATATAGGAAAAATTAACAGCTTTGATCCAGTGCAGCCACTTCCGTGTTTTCATGGCTGAGAGGACTTAAATACCTTTTCCTAAGGAAGCAGAACAGTTTTCTGTTAGCAACCATGTGCCTCAATATAAATCCTAAGCAACAAGCACTGAAATAATCACCTTCTTGGATGTGGGCCTGTTAATACCCTTAAAAAACAGAACTGGTAAGCCAAATGATCCTCTGTGTTTTTCTCAGGCTGAAGCAGGCTGAATGTTATTACTTCCAAAGAATGTAATATCTCTCAGAGGAAGCATACCGGCATTTACTCAGGTTTTACCTAAATTGCAGACTCGAAATGGGGACAGCAAGAATGTTAGCAAATCAGTTGAATTTGTCTCAATTTTCCTATTAATAATTTTCTGGACTTGACTCTATCACTTCTGAAACATTAAACTGAAACAGTGGTGCTTCAAATAAAAGTAATAGTGGAAAACATGCATGTTTTTTATTGTTTTAGTAAATAATCTGCAAATGTGCACAACACCTACCAAGAGATCAAAAAGCCCAAATAGCATTGAGGCTTTCCCAAACATCCCCTTTTTAAACTGTTTGAAAATGAAATTATAAGGTAGCATGTCATGCATTGCTGGCAAGTATTACACAGCTTTCACAGGTAATTAAGCCAAATTACTTTGATTCTGAAATGAAACACCTTCCCTGTTTACAGAGAGGAGACAGCTGTGAGAGCCACAGTTCACTTTCCCTCTGTGCAGAGCTACGACTTCACTGTTCTGTACATCTGCAGCAGCCTCCTTGCTCTCTGAGCTAGGATGTGGACAGGCACAGGAGGAGGCATTTAGCTACTATTCCCTACTTGAAGTCATTTGTTGTCTCCTGAAAGATGAAGTGAGCTGTAAGGGAGCACCCTTAAGCACTGTCTAGCTTGCATACTGCTTGTTGGATCACAGTAAGCCCCAAGGCAACATGATTAACTACTGCTGCTGTCAAACAGTTTGACTTTAAGGAGGATATAAAGTCAAAGATAGTGATAGCAGTCTTACAACTGAAGTTTTGGGTTGATCTTCTATCTCAGTTTAAACTGAGCTGTAAATTGAAAATCAATGTGTAAACCACACACACACGCAAAAAACACACCCACAGTGAGTTGTTTGTAAAGAATATCCATAGATCTAAAGCCTACCGCTAGCTATTTTTCTATTTATTTGATTATTTTTGTATACAAAACACAAGTAAAATAAATACTAATGGAGCAAACGATAAAAAATGCAGTCAAGTACACAGAGGAATACGAATATGATGATATAAACATTTTGCATCATCTTCCATATAAAAAAAAAAAAGGGCAAGCAATTTGCAAAAGCATGAGATACTCCTGGTTAGTTGTTAGTGTCTTTGATTTCTGTTAGGATTATCTATCTATTGCTACTTATTATTGCAGTGACTCAAAGACAGCTACTACAAATACATTCAGTTGTTCACAAATAGCTACTGTGGCTGACAGTCTTTCACTTAAAACTGATAGACAACAGCATATTGCTATATGTTCTTTTTTTAAGAAACCACACATCGGTTAATTCATATACCCACCATAGCATCTGTATTTCATAACCTGAATAAGCATGTTCCAAGGCTGAGTGTTTCACTCATACAAACCTATTCAGAAAGTGATTTATGGCTACTCAGCTACCCTCATGAGAAATTTAACTCTTAAACATGTACATCAGAAATCTAAAGGTAAATTATAAAAAAATAAGCATAGGGAAAAAAAAGCATCTGACATACACATTTGCATATTTTTGTTAAGTATAGTGCACCAAATTCAAAATATTACAATGCAGTGCAGAAATAATAAATGCAGTCTATTCCTATAAACACATCATCTCATAAAAACAATGGAATTAATGTTCCATAATCTTTGGAGATATAATTCATAAGAATTAGATTTGAGAAGACCACTGGACTAAATTAGAGCTCGGACATTACGCTTTTATTTATTTCAATTAAAACTACAGTT
This sequence comes from Pachycephala philippinensis, assembly GCA_013397055.1. Classification (NCBI taxonomy): domain Eukaryota; kingdom Metazoa; phylum Chordata; class Aves; order Passeriformes; genus Pachycephala; species Pachycephala philippinensis. The sequence continues at coordinate 11,247 of VWZT01000896.1, forward strand.
CTCTGTTCAGTCTTTTGACAACAGCAACCTAAATACCTGAGGTCTTCCATAACTTCATTTTTTTCTGGGGTTTTGTTGTCAATATATGACAAATGTGAACACTTTGACTTTGTAAACTGTTCTTGTATTTTACAGCACTGTCAGTAGCCATACAAGATAAAAGAGGAAGAAAAATCAGACATGAGTAGAGTACTGTAAGTCTAGTTCTGATTTCTTCCATATTGAGATTACAGAATTAACCTGACTCACTGTAACATTTTTCCAATGACTACTTCTGAATTCATGTCTGAATTTGATCAAAAGAATTAAATGTCCATGGTACATGGTATTTAGAATAGATAGATCAAAGTTACACCAGTAATTTAAAATGGAATGAGAAAACTGTATTTGCCAGCATTTCACATGGAAGAACAGATATCTACTAAACAAGTCGGAACACCTGGACACGTGGCTTTGGGCCATGCACAGATGGCCTGCTGTAAATCGACAGCTTCAGAAATATCTTAGACCTGTTATGCACTCATGGATCAGTTGCACAGCACATGCACGGGGAGGATGACATGTCCTGGATTCACCTAAAGCACTCCATGAGCCGGGAAAGGCTGATCTGCCTCTTTGTCCACAAACAAAACAACTGGAGAGACTGCTGCTGCTATCACTATTGTCCAGGATTGCAGATTATCCCAGAAAGCAGCAGGGTAGTAGACAACTTGCAGTAATTTACTGGAACATTGTTAAACTAGTTAGTTGGTTTAAAGAAAAGAAAAAGAAAAAGTTGGATTCTACTTACTGTTTTCTAAACTAGTCATTACTGGTCAAGGTCATTCATATTAGTGAGCTCTAATAGAGGGTGGACCAAGAGAAAATAAGGACAGATTTATTTGTATAAAATTAGGAAAAATGCAAGAAGGGAAAAAAGTTTGAGATGTAGATAATATATTAAGAAAAGTATGCAGCTCTGTACTTGACTTGAAAACTAAAAGTAAAAAATAAATAATAAAAGAAGAAATAGGAATGAGATAGGTACAACATGTTTCCTAATCCTTTAACTTTGCAAATTAAAGTTCTGTTTTTCACCACAGTGCATTTTTCTCCCAAAACTTAAGCTGCAGTCTAAGTCCACTGCCGCCTGTATTCTAAAAACTTTGATGTTGTTCTGTTCTTAACTATGTAAGCATTAAATATTTAAAGTATTGAATATGCTCCCATTGCTAACTTTTCTATTGCGCGTTTTACATAGTTAAGAAGGCTGACATCACATTGAACTCACAGAAGTGGCCAAGTCTTCACTGTCTTCTTGCTTCATTTATTCCCCTGATGTTCTGATAGAAGTATCTTATCAGGAAAGTGGCTACTCTCAGAAATGAAGCAATGAAATCAGGGCAATTTCAAGTTTTCTATAATGCCTTTAAACATACTGCAAAATGCCTGAACTCGCTTTGATAGGAAGTATCTTATACACAGAAATTTTCTGTAATTTTGATTAGATGGTAAAGAAATCATTCTGAGCCAAACACCCAGGTATTTTAAATAATCAGATAGAAAAGAGAATGAAATACAGAACCACTGAGAAAAAAGACTGGGATGGCAGAAAGGAATACCAAAATTAACAAAACGCACTGCCTTTGGCCAGAGGCTTAGATTAACCTGAAGGAAAAAACCAAACCACTAAGAAAGAAAATATATCACAAGGTAATGTTAGAAGCCAAGCCATTATCATAATCAGACATCTCATTTCACACTTTGCCTCAGATGCTCCCTTCTCAGCACAAGACATGGGACAGTATCACTAATGAAAAAGGTTCATATGGCATTTTCTGCAGATGAACTAACACTGATTTTAATTTTCTTTTTATAATGGACATGTAACACGAGATACTTAAAAAGAAAATATAATGGTTGATACATGCAGATTAGTAATTAAAACTTAGGGCTAATTAAGAAAGACATTGAATCATGTTCGATGTTCCACAACAATACAAGAAAGAAAAGCACAATAAACTCCAGAGACTCTGCCAAAGCATGTAAAATGTAGTTGCTCCTTCACTCATTCTTATTTTTTTATGAAAATTCAACTGATGTGTAACATTCTATTTTGCATTCGAAACAAAAATGAAAAATAATTCAATGCTTAAGCAGAAAATGTTTAACTTCTTTTAATACAAAAAACTGGGATGAAATAATACATTTATATTGGAGTGTGAGTTTACTTTACTGACACATGCATCAATATTTACTATTAAAGAAGAACACTGCGCTGAAAACTGTTGGCAACTACTCTGCATCCCAGAGTGCTATAAACTTTGTTTCTTATCCCTGCGGCTTTAATTTACTTTTATATTGGTATATTTTTGTGTGAATTTTCAACAAAGATGAAAGAGACTCCAGAGTTCATCATATTTCAGTTATCCACATTCATAGCTCACATGAAAACTTTTCTATCATTTAGTTTATAAAGATTTTACTTACACAAACCGGTCTTTTAATCCATCTAACTGAGAAATGCATTCACGTCTTAGAATACTCCAAGTCTGACACTTATATCAGGCATACTGCAGGTATGCTTTTACTTGTGCATATCTCCCTCACTCCAGAGGGACACTTGCAAAGTGAAGAACTGACAGATCTTGATCCTGATAAGGTCACAGGGACTTAGCTATATTATAGCTTTGCTTAATCCTCATTGGTTTTGCCTACTGAGCACAAGGCTGTTTCCCTGACAACACAACAGCAGTTACCACAGTATCCAGAAACACATATGATGTCCAGGTTTAAGGTATATCCCACCTGAAAATGTATTACTTAATGCTATTTTCTGTAGGTCATTGTAGGGAAAAAAATAAAAGCTGTGAAGATCTTCTGTACTCTTTTACTTCTACTGAGCTTGTTACTATTACTTACTTCAAGGACATTCCCTAAGTAGGTTGAACACTTCTGAAACTCAGTTCTTTAATTAGTGAGTACGTGGAGCAAAAGTCACAGTAAGAAGCCATGGAATGTAAGGGAAATACTGAATGTTCCTATTAATTCCTAATGTCCTAGTGGGAAATACAAAATGAGAGAAAGCAAAAAAATACCACTTGAAAATTTAACAAGCAGACAATAATAACTAGCATAGAAAGGGAGGCATTTGGGGTCTAAAGTGAGAAGTTTGGGAACAAGTTTAAAGGTGGATATAGAAATGAGATGGTGAGAAACTACACACTGCAGCAATATTTTACATAAATACATATGGAAGATGGCTATGTTTTTCAGTTCAAAAGAAGGATTTTACAATAATCAAGATAAAGCGTGAAACAAGAGAAAAAAACCATATCAGATCAGTAGCTGAATAAGGAAGCTGTGTTTCTAGAAATACTCTTCAGTAACTAATAGAAAAAAAAACAACAATTGAAACAGTAAATATAGCCACATAACTTCTTGTACTTCACCAAAAGCATGCAGTACTACAACACATAAAATAGATCCTATATAAAATTACTTCATTGGTTTAAATTGGTTCAAACAATGCTAACAGGGTAGCTTTCTAGTGGCAGATTATTTACCTGGCCACATATAAACTAATTTAATATGAAAACAAAATGCTGTTAAAAATCTTTTCTTGTGTGCACTGGCTAATGTAACAGAAATGCACTATGTGATCATGTGTGCTCTAACCCAACTTGCACCAGGTAAATTCAGTACTAATAACTGTAACTTTACATAAGAAATGCTCACTGAGAGGTGTTTGAGTGATTTTAGTTGACATGAAGTGAGATTGAAGAAAGGAAAGCAGCTTGACCTCATGGTTAATGGAGGAATGTCCGAGCCTGAGTCAGGCATTGCAATGGACTTTCCAGTAAAAAACAATTAGAAGACAAGGATTTAATCAATTGACAAGACAGCAGTTTGTTTCTAAGCAACACAGGTCACAAAGAATACATGACTGCACTCATACAATTGTTTTCGTATTGAATATGGTTATACATCAGTTTTCTATTTTCCTTTTCAAATACCTCAAGTGTACAAGCTTACATGACAAAAAGATCGGGTTAGCACAACTATGAAGACAATTTCTCATGACACTGACCTTCCATCTTCAGGAACAGTGGCTTAAAATGTAAAGAAAATTATTGTGGGATTTGGGGGGGTCCTTTTGGCTTTGCTTAGTTAGTTTGTTTTTTAAACTCCCAACAAACAATGATGAAGAGTTCATTTGACTGGCGCACATTTGTCAATTTAGCCCTGGGAAGTTGGAAAAANTAGTGATCAGCAAGATGTAAGTAGGCGTAGTAGCACAACCACAGTTAATCACAGTAAGAACATTTGTTGAACACTGTTTTTACTTTAGTCTTCTCATGGTTCATGTTTTTGAGTAAACTTGTGAAAAGTTATTTTGAATATAATAATGCTTATGCAAAACTGTTAGTAATTATTTGCTCATTTCAGTTCTGAGAAAGCTCTTACACAGGTGACTGAACCACACAAAATGTGCACATTGAAAATACATTCAAAAGAAACTAAGGGGCTTTTGGAAAATGACAGACTGTTTAAATTATTTTTGAAACGAGTGTTCAGTCTGTAAAGACTACGAGCAGCTTGCATTATCAATGCTCTGTGAAATCACTGTTCTAAAATATTTTACACATTTTAAAAATAATGTTAATACACAACCAAACCATTAATTAGACATTTTAAACCTTAATTATGAAGGAGTTTCATCTAGGAGTTAGACTTTTATAAGAAATACAACCACATTTAGAAAGACAGATGCTGTTATTAGACAAAATACTTACGACAAACGCCCAGCGTTAATTCGTATCAAGTTTGAAACAGGTGACAGTTGCAAACACAGTTGTGCTGACATCATGTATTTTATGTCTGTATAAAAGAAAAGAAAAGGACTATAGTTAGGAAAGGAAGCTAGTTTTCATAACTACCTTAGAATTTAATTAGTCACTTAATTTTGTACCTTTTCAGCTGCAAAACACAGAAAGGAATAACTACAAATGCTTAAAAAAGAATAATGACTGATGGGACAAATCTAAACTTATAATTCTTTTGAAAGAATTACTACTACAAAGATTTCAAGTTAGTTCCTTTTGGAGGAATACTGGGCAAGATAAAAGCAAAGTTGAAAGGATATTATAGGGCTTTCTGCAACAGAAGAAGGAATAAGAAATAGGAAAAGACACTGATGAAAAAGAACACAAGCACACTCAAGGTTAGTTCATGACTAAAAGCAAGATTCTCACATGGCAATTCATGCTTACACCCATTCTAGAGGAACCCCTAGTCCTTATGTTCCTACAAGTCATGTAAGAATGAAGATAGAAATTATGTTAAAATATATTTGTACTAATACTAATGTATGGAAAACAACCAAAGTTACACTAAAAACCAAGTTCCAAGTAAAATAACATATTGATCACATTTGATATTTTATTACAGTGGGGACTTCAGTGATTGGCTTTCCTAGCACATATGGAGGTAACGTGTCTTGTCAGTTAACTGAGAATCATTAGAACTACGAACACTTCCTTAAAATACAGGCTACTCAGGATTCCAAATCCCCACTTCTTGTTCTTAAACAACTTATTTATTTCCTCTCTTTTGCAGAGTGAGTTCTACCAATCTAGGTAGCCAAGAAATTCCTATAAAAATTCTATTACCTATTTCCTTAAGTTACTATGGATGTACATTAATCATTCTGTAGCATCAGTTGAAAGATTTACAGAACAGATTCTGTGCTAATACTGTGTTAACATGGATACTGAACTGAAACTTGTCAGACTTTTCTGATTCATACAGAGAATTACATGTTTCTTTTCTTCTAAGAACTCTGATATCTCCCCATATTCTCTATAACTTATATATCAGAATTTGTTGATCTCTTTCCTATGAGATCACTTCTGTTCCAGGATACACTAGTGAATAGATCCTTCCAGACCATTAAGACTGAAACACTGAAACACTATTTTGACAGCTCCAAAAGAATTAAATTATTTAAACCACTCAACNTAAAAGCACACAGTAACAATGCAAAGAAAGTAACAATAAGCAGTCTCACACACATCAGAGTTAGGTCAGCTGGAATAATTTGTGAAAGTATTACAAGTCTAATTAACAGTTTTAGCTGAAAAAGTAATGAAGTAAGGTTTCAATTTACATTTTTTTTTCAAAACATCTTTTATGTCTTTTAACATCTTTTATATCTACTAAATTAACTTCAATTTTAAAATTAAATTAAAATTTTCACCGTGATTGTTAAAGAATTTAATCAAAACAAAGCATTATTAAACATATGGAAAATAGTATGTTTTCATTGTCTACAAAGGAAAAAACCAGAGACAAAATGGTTAAATAACTTACATCATGTAGCACAGCTGGGGACCTGGGCAGGAGAAGGATTTGTTTCACACTTCTTATTTCAAAATCTCTATGTCTCAGGCTCCTTTTTCTGAAAGGAAAGTTAAACACAGGTTAAAAAGGGAGCACTAGACACAGACACTAAAACCAGACATAAAGTTTTCTATTTCCTAAAAACTGATGTAGCTTGCAGGATTAGAGAATGTGATCTTTAATGTGATGATGATAGATTTTTCTTTTTGTCATACTTAATGATGCCTTTTCAAGTGTGCTGAGGTAATTATCAGACAAAATAGCAAACCGAAACAACCGAAATTGCCAGCATTTCCATGTATCTGTCATAAAAGTTTTCAATCACTGCAGTTCCAATTTCGATTTTTCTATTATAATTACTGTTCATTACAGCAACTACTTTAAGACATGCAAGAAATCTGCACTAACCTTAACTGTTTTACAGTAGTAATTCATGTTTAATTACCTGCTTGTCTATATATTCGTTGTTTATACTTTTCCTACAAGAGAATATTTTTTGGATTGCAGAGTTAGAAAGGCATGGCATAATTTGCCCCTTTTTGACAAAGGAATGAAGTTGATTTTGTGGTCAGTACCTCATACAAGGAAGCATGGACATAAAACGATATTTTTGACCTCACCGTTTTCCCAGTAGAGTAAGCCTTATAAAACTGGTTTTGTTTTAAAAACAGTCTTAGCAGAGTCTCAAACTCTTCATCAAAGGTATATGCCATTTAGAACTTTTAAAATTTCATCATCCTTCTGATGATGGAAGTGGAGAAATATAATCTACATAAAGTCTCACATAGCCTGTAAAATGTGACAGATCAAGCTATTGCCTCTGGTTGATAAAATTAATAATTTCAGAGAACATTACAAACTCAATGCTAGCAACTGATTAAAACAAAACAAACTATCTAAGACTTTCTGTAGACTTCATTTCTCTATTTGCATTGAGAAGGCTGCTAAAATTTTACAAATTTTAAATGGCATATTCCATTGTTGAAGAGTTTCAGACTTTTCTAGAGCTGTTTTTAAAAGAAAATATTGTTTACACAGTGAACATATTTCAACACAGTGCAAAAGATCTGTTACATTTTCCTATTAAGAAAAGAGGAAGTTTAAACAGTATTAAACATCTTGTGGCTTTTTTTCACTTTCAGAATTAAATAACACAAGGAACTCCATGCCAGAAAATTTAAACATCTGGCAATTTCAGTGCTGTTAACTTAAAAACCAAATAGGTTCTATGGAGATTATTAACTACGCAGTAGTCAGTGTTTGGAAAGAACAGGAATGTAGTGTTCAATGATCTGAAGTTATGTTAAAGACCTCCTAATGAAAAATAGAAGCCCATATGAATGACTAAAAAACCCCCAAAACAACCAACCCACAGTTTTTTTCTATTTTGCTGACCGTGTACTGACTGATTTTTTTATGTTCTTACTGTCTGGAAAATAGTGATAGAACCAGAAAGATGTGAGGTAATATGTCTTCCAACAATGTATTTTTTTCCTATGTCAGTCTTCTGAATGTTATTAGATAGAGAGGTCATCCTTTCCTAAGCAGAGGGATAAATATATTTATAACTGGTCAGTAGCCATCTCATCTGTAAGATGCTGGGTGGGCCTAAAGGCAAGACACACAGTGATGAAGTATATGATGTAATAAAAAACACAGGATTCTCAACATGAGGAAAAAATTAAATTTTAATGATAGTTAAGAAAAAGAAACTCTAGTTACTTGCACAAGTTAATCATAATAAGCATCATAAGGAAACACATTATTTTCAAGTCTGCTTTGCCTAGGCCATTGTTCTATTTCAATCTCCACAATAATACAAATCTGTCTCTTACAGTCCCTTCTGTTATCACACCTCAGTTATTGCTGTCTATTCCTTTCACTCTGACTAGCAAGCTACATTTTTCCAACTTCTGTCAGTACTGCCATCCCCTTAAACCAAGTGACTCTCTATCATTCCTTGGCTTCCTTGTTGTTTCTTATACCTTGCATGGCTCCCAGTCCTATGCTCCTCATTCACTCCATTCTTAAACTCATCATCTCCATTGCATGGAACCTGTTTTTGAGACAGAAATGCTATACTTGTAATGGAAAGTGGCTTAACTTTTACCTTTTTAATATAAAGTGGCAGGATACCTCCTACCTTGTATATTAGCTTTCATATATGCAATACATATACTGTACTCTTGCAGTACAGGTCCTTTTCATATTATTTCTTCTTTATTTAACAGTAAGAAGAGGTTCAGTTCAGTTTTCAGCAGACCTAAATTTTGCAAAGGTTTGTAGCAAAGTCCAACTCAACAAAACAAAAAAGAAGAGGTGGCTTTCCTTTCATGAGGATTGTTTTAGTGGAATTAGCACTCACTGTCTTGGAGAAGATACATTAATGAAAAAACCCCAAGAGGGAAAAAATGAACAAGCTGCTCCTCAGATCTCTTTCTGTGAAAGGTACAAAATAGCATATTTGCCATCCCTGGTTGGCACAAAAAAATATTTAATTATTTATCATATCAGCTGGCTAGAACATACCTTGGGACTTCTGTTCCCTGGGGCAGGAAAATTTTGATTCAATGGGTTTCAAGACTGATCACATTAGTTAAGCCATGTCATTGTAATGGCTAACAGCCAAATTTCTGTCCCAGTCATACACTTGGAAGTGTAATAATGATGGATATGCTGTGTAATTCACCCACAATCTATTTATCTGTTGTGATAATTATGAATGCAAATAATACAATCTGCAAAGACAGAGATGCATGGTTTTTCTCACTACTGTCTCAAAGATCAGAGAAGATAATTCAATGGCCAACAAATAAAGATTGTGTGATTACATGTGCAAAACTTCTGATAACTCTGCCCGGTGCAGAAAACTTCTGCTGCATATTTCAAATGGCAGACTAACAGAGATGAGGAAAAGGTGCAGCTGTTTTTTTCACAAACAAGTCTATAATTAAATGCAATTGAGGATTTAAACTAACATGAGTTAGTTCTAATATTAACTGCCACAAAGCCTTAGCCCAATTAATGTCTGAAGAGCAATTGGCATTATCTACAGATCACTATTGATGTGATTAACATATCAATAACTTGTAATAATATTGCTGGGGAGGATTAGTTAAATGATATAATTGTTTCATGTTTCCTATTTGGTTCTGTTGTTACTCCAAGTAGACTCAAATAAAGTGAAAATAAAGTGACTAATTTAGGAAAAAAGCTATGGTTATAGAAAGTAAACCTCATGTGTAACATAAAAAGTGCATCATATATACTAAAATCACTGTTGATTTTATATACACCTCTTCAGCTTTCAATGTTTACAAAATAACTCTGAGCAGATCCAGTTCATCATATAGATCATACTCCCAAAATGTTCCTAAATCCTAAGAGGCAGCTGCCTAGGACGTAGTCCACTCATACATTGATACATCTCTTCAAAATCACGACCAAATACTTCATGGATTGAGATTGTCGTCATGATGCTATCCAATTTGTTTTTGATTCCAGAATTACAAACATAAGTTCTTCAGAATCCAGTAACAAATTCTGACTCATCACATATGGGGGACAGTCTGAGGTCCAGCAGCAAAACTCCTCTTACCAGTCTATACTTTATTCATGCACCCAGACCTGGCTACCGATGCTATTTTACAAGCTATGAAAAAGTCAGTCTTAATCCTGACCACAATTTGCACTTTAACTCACCTTATAGGAAACCAAGTGCTGTATAAATAAAACATCACTCAAAGCCATTTGGACCTGACCACTGGAATACAAAATCGCCATCTACTCTGTTCATGCGAACAAGGAGTAAAGGGAGTCAATAGAAATTCATTGTATTGACTTGTATTTCTGTATCCAATTGTTTATCTAGTCATTCTGGGATTGCATGGCTGTGTTTGTCTGACAGGAATATTACGTCCAGTGATTGGGGGAGGTTGTGCATGGAGGGCAGGAAATACATTTGTCTTAGTGTTTAAGACATACTACTACTGCTTTTCATGCTCCTCAGAGGCTAACCCAGTAGTCTTACAGGTACACTATTCATTATTAATTTAGAAAATCATCACTTTTTATGGCTGTGCCTGCATCAAGTTTTCCCTTGATTTAAAAATCATGTGCCTCACTTCAGGAAGAAGTAATTAACAGACAGCACATCATCTCTTTTAGAGCAGGCTGTTCTCCTCATATACAGTTAAATTACACAGTACCAAGTCATTTTTGTACCGGCTTAATAACTTAAAATATTTAAAAGACAGTAGAAGCCATTATTTCTTTCCCAACATCAATAGAGTATTATTAAAAAAACCCTCTCAACTGGTGGGAAAATAAGCAGATTCTTATGCCAGTTCAAAATTAATTTTCCCTTCCCAATATTATTACTCTTTCCTCTCTTGACCGTGACCACTGCCAAAGTGAAGATAAAGATTTTTTCCCAGGGCCAAGAAAAGTAATTGTAAGTTGCATGTCATTCCCGTTTTCATTTCTTTAAATGTATCTTTTTAAGTATGTCTTATGCAGGAAGCAAAAAACATTGAGTAAGTGTGGTGGTGCATTCCCCCCCTCCCTGCCCCTTGGGCTGCACTGTGATCTCAAAAATGCTCATTAGGCCCCAGCCTTGACAAACAGCATCCGGACTAAGCTCTTGAGCTTATTAGAAATACTGTCTGCTCCCAGGAACTTGTGCTGTGTAGCACAAACCACTTTAGTTTTCTTGCCTGCATAACAAGTCTGAAAACATTTTTGTAACTGAATTTACTAACCTGAATTGTGGCCAAGATGGAAGATTGTTACGACTTAAGCCAATTCTTTTGTGACCCTAGATACAGTCGTCCTAAGAAGACCCTTTGTTTCAGAAGGAATTTCTTCTCAGAACAGATTGTTTGACTGGAATTCATTGGAATGAACTTTCCAGGGAGGTGGTGGAGTCATCATGCCTGAAGGTGTTAAAGAAACAACTGGACATGGCACTCAGTGCCATGGTCTAGTGGACAAGGTGGTGATCAGTCAGAGTTTGAACTTGATGATCTTAGAGGTCTTTCGCAACCTCATAAATGATTCTTAGCTCTCCTGGCCTGCAGTGGTCTGCGATCAGCATCTTCCTCTGAGTGGGGCACCTCTCAGCAAGTTTGCTGTACCCGGAGGACCAGTGAACAACAACAGTGGGTCCTGGGCTGATACCCCAACTCCTCAAGGCTCAGCCCTTTGCCTCCTGAGAAGATGCAGAAGCATCCAATGTGAGTATTTCCCTGACCTTGAGGGAAACTTTTCAGAAGTGATTACGTTGTACATACACCTTCAGGTCTGCTTGTGCAAGTGTGAATAAGCTAAAGCAAATGTAGTATGAACATTCCTCTCTTAGATTGTTAAGCAATTTATATTTTTAAGTTAGGCCTGAGATGAATTACTGTTATGCTTACAGTAAATTCTATAGAATCTTTTGATAGATTATTTAAATATCAATTAAGTGTGCTGTTAAGTTTAAGTGCTGTTAAAACCTTTAGGCCTAAACCATTGGTCAAGTCTGGGCCAAGTGGTTTAGTCCGAATCTTGTGACTCTGTAGGAGTGTCTCCCTTACTCGTATTTTATCCTTAATCCTTTCCTATCCTTGCCGTTTTCCCATCCCCAGCTTACACAGACAAGTTTTGGTTGGTTTTAGTTTTAGGTTGATTGATTTTAAGCTCTAGTCCAATTATTCCAATTTTTTTAATCATCAAGTAAGTAGAATGAACCTTGCCAATGAACTCTGTTGCACTTTCACTTAAATATTAAACCTGCTTCGGCCACCACCTTTGCTGGTGATTCTTTGAGCGACCTAAAATACTCATTTGCGACACTCAATTGTTAATGATGAGCATTTTCTCACAACACTAAGCTACAGATTCATAAAGAGACAGCTTAACATAAAATGTGTAATACTGTGTATGTATACATGAGTTATATATGCTTACATACACATAGATACATAAACACATAAAAATAGATATATTCACTAAGATTTATTCTGAAATACTGAAAACTTTTACACGTGATCTACCAATGTTTTAAAAAATCTCACCATGGCATAAATACGCATTTGCCTTTATAATCACATCACCTGCTTCTAAAATTTAATGGTATGTGTGCAAAAAAGCCCATATTCTTGAAAAAAAATGGAGAGTTCATGAACTTTCCATTTCAGAAAAGCAAACAAAAAGCAACCAAGAAAAAGCATACCAAAAATACGTAAAACCATGCTTATTCATAATACTATTTAATTTAGCCCTTCATCTGAAAACATTCAAAGGAAATTAAGAAACTAAGGTTTATTAAAAAAGTAATTTAACAGCAAAAGCACAGGTAAAATTTTAAAGGCTGTATAAGGTAAAAATACTCTTTCAGACTGACCAAAATAGGATCAAAGTGAGAAGTAAGATAATACACAAAAAGTAACAGGAGAGAACTAGACTGATGACTCTCTTATAGTTTAACTTCTTTTATGAAAACATCTTACAGTCTAACTTAAAATGAAAGAATACAGCTTTAAAATAAGGTAACATCATAACCACTTCCAATGATGTAAAAATTCAATTGCAGGTGGTTGGAACTAGATGGTCTTTAAGGTCCCTTCCAACCCAAACCATTCTATTATTCTATGAAATTGTAACAAACATATTAAACTTTACACCAATGAAAAGGCTGCTGGGCAAGACCATCAAAGCAGCACAGTTTAGGCAACAACAAATATACGGTCTATGTCTGCTACAACTGCTAGTTTAAGCTGTTGTGATTTCAGAGACTGTCCCTCAGTTGAAAGATAGACTACACCCTATTTTTGTAGGGAGAATAAAATAAATGGATAGCTCACTATCCAGCTGTGCATGGCACACTGAGAATTAATCCCAAATGACATCAACTGATGAGCCGCTACAGATAAAACATGTTTAAAGTCAAATGCTAAGCTGAGAAAGAAACAGCAAATTAGAAAATATGGTTTAACCTTCACCTCACACATGTTCTCAGGCATCAGCATCTTCTGTATTTAACTCCTCTCATAAATGGATTTCTGAGTCACAGCAATGCAATAAACAGTAATTACTAGCAATAACTATAAATTACAATGTGCAATTTTCTACTTCATTTAAACATATAATCTGCCTATACAAGCTACAAAAGGACCACACCTGTCACAAGTGAGATCCAGCATATTGGTCATGTCAAGTCAGACTGGTTCTTAATGATTTAGCAGCTGGCATTTTGTTGCAAGGACTACTGTTTAGTGTCACAGCATTTGATTTTCTTTTCTTTAAAAAATGAGCATGAAATGGATTAAATAACAAGCAAGCTCCCGAACTAGGGGAAAAAACCCCACAATTCAGAAAGTCAGAATTCCATATTATACCCAATCTTAAATTGTAAATAAAAAAATATTAAGTTGTATAAGAACAGAAATAAAACTGTTCACATATATGAAAAAAAAATCCCAAGTTTAAAACTTGACTGAAAGCAAATCTTCACAGTGTTACAGTACTCTAGCAAAAATACTAGAAGAAAATAGAAATACTTTTAAGTAGGTTACACTGTATCTCAACAATAAATTACTATATATCTGTTCTGCGCAGAAGCCATAACAGTATAAACAGGTATCTTACTGGGGCATGAAAAAGAAGGTCACTTTAAGACTCTAAGTCTGTGTGACTGGGATATAGGTATGGCAAATGTGGTCATTTTTCCACTAAAATAACTCATCATGAAATAACTCATCATTAAATCCTTAGATTTTTAGGTTACTGTCAGTTTAAAGACTGAGCAAGGAAATACATCAATGTTCTCCAGCTAAACAAATAGACCTCACATCCTTTAATTCTCTTTTCTCTCTCAATACACTTTATTTTCTTATTGCTTGTAAATGGACTCTGAACAAAAAGGCCTGTGTTTCACCTATTTTTTTTAATCTACTGGGTTTTTTTCACACCGCTTCACACTTAAGATTGTAGCGAAAATGGTGATTTTTTTCCCCCAAAGAGAATTAATCAGAACCTCTTCCTCCAGTTTGCTTACATTCAGGGTTACTAGTCATTGCTTACATTCTCTGGGAAAGTGGCATTCCTATTCTGTGAGGCACGTCCTATCCAGAAAAACTCCTTTAATGAGAATTGCTTCATTAACAGTTGTGTAATCTCCATCCAGAACTTGATTATTAATGATTTTATCTTACTGCTTTACATACTTGCTGGCTTGAAGGTGTTGAAAAGTTTCCAAGCTTTCAATGTGCCAGCAATACAGAATGCATGTGTTTCATATTAGATGATGAAAGTGCTTATCGTACATCGGAAGTTTTGAGAACACCATGATAAATCCAGGTCCACTAAGCCACTTGCTAGCAAATTTCTGTTTATCTTAACAAAATTGTAACTGTGCTATACCTGCATTTTTAAGCTGTCAGTTATGAAAATACTTCATAAAATCATAAGCACGGCATTTTAGAGCCTTAAGCTCAACTTCTTTGATCACCAGTTAAACTTTACACATAATTTTTTCCCTGTAAATATTTTTTTTTCCGGCTGCTGTAGATCAGCAGATTGCTAAAGAGCTGCTGACAGGATTTGCTAGCCTCTATAATTGTAGGGCAAAATTGTTTATCTTAAACTCACACATTGTCTTCTTTCTTTCGTAGAGGTATCCTATATATTTAGATTAGGACTTACATTGCCAAGACCTGATGTAAAACTCTTTATAACATCACAGAATCACAGAATTATCAGGGTTGGAAGAGACCTTCAAGATCACCCAGTCCAACAGAACACCACCATTATCACCCCAAATGCGATATCCAGGTGCCTCTAATACGAAACTCTTGTGGAAAACGACTGAGTTTTACAGATTGATTAAGATATGTAAGAATTTTTGGTCTTCTAGTATTTCTGAGATATTAAATACATATGAAAAGAAATGGAATCTCAACTAAGTAAAGCAGAAAAAAATCCTTTCTTCAGTGAGGAAATAGACAACTTACAAAGATGAGGGATAGCAGAAAAAAATGCAAAGGACAATAAACAAGCCTTGCATAAGAGAAAACAAAAGCTGGTAGAAATAAAGCTACTATGCGTCCTGAGTACTTACAAGCTCACATGAATGGTTATCAGTAAAAATTATAGTAACATCAGTTGATGAGAAGGAAGTCGGGATCATAACAGAAAGCAGAAGCTGGAGAAATACTAAGAAGATTCGGCTAGGGCCTGAAATTGGACTTCCGTAAGAAGGACAGTGGGTTTCCTACTATTTTTATTTTTAGCAATTTTGCGCTTTCACACCACAGGGCTTGAATTAGTACTCCATTTATTTCTGAAACACTACTCCAGAGAACTACAATTACAGCATTAAGAATGTAAACAGAATATATGTGGAATACACACTACACCTGATTATCTAAAACATAAGGATAAATCAGGCTTGCAAAAGGAATAATACGGCATAGTATCTACAGTTGTCTTAAGAACATCTTGATCCATACAAGGACAATGCATGCAAAAGAAAAAATTAAATAATTTCGATTTTTGCTCTCTCTCTCTCTCTCTATTTCTCCCTTTTAATGCTTTCTGCTTCAACTCTGACAATGAGCTTAGAAACTGAGACAAGTCCTTCAACTACATGAAAATAGCCCAGAGTCCAAATGATGACAAGACACCAGCCAGATGGTCAGCATCACACTGTGGATGAAGAGGACAGCTGTAACTTTCTCATCAGGATAACTGGGAAGCAACAGTATCTTGTGATAGGATTAATTTTCAAAAAAGTAAAATATGGATTACCATTACAAGTCAGCATAAATTTCTAAATGGTCTGCTTAAAGTTTATGGCCACTATACCTTAGCCCAGACTGTTAGACAGTGAGTGGACAAGTGGACTCTCAATAGAGTAACAGAATTCTATAAGAATTTCTGCCAAGCATTATCATTCATCTTATGTCTCTCTCATATGTATGTTACTGATTATGACTGGATCTGGGCTAAAACCAAAATGTCCCGCAACTCCAAATTGTTTTCTCCTTCAAGCAACATAAATATCTCCAAATATCTGTTGCTAAGCCAAACTGTAACTGCAGTTAACTAACTCCTCATACAGATTTGAGGAGATCTCCATTATTTAGTAATTACATCATTTATTCTTTCATTATTTGTCCTGAATTTCCTGTAGTTTGTCACTGTGAAAAACAGGTGGTTTTTTTCTGCTTGTTAAATTCCACATTACAATTTATGGCATCATAAACCATGGCTGAACCACACCTGCATACTCTGAACACTTTACGGGATCCTCCCTGAAAATGAATGATCAACAATAAAGTCTTCTTCACTGATGAGGGTATGATCACGAAAGAGAAAACTGAAGCTGTCAAGATGAAGGCAAAAAAACTAACCATATTTCAAAGTTTCTGTTGTGTAATTCAGACATCGAGTATAATAAATTACAAGGTTCAACAAAACAAGAAGTTACAGTTACTGAAAAACTACTTCTAGCAGAGGCTGTTCTACATGCTGATGTCATACACAGGATGGAAATAGCTACTTTAATCTTACAAAAAGCCTGGAAGTAGTATCACAAAAACAAAAGTGAAGGGGACAAAAGAAACAAATTATCTAAGTATCAAAAACTCTCATGAGGAAAACAATTTTACTTTCTCTACTTCAAAAGAAGTAAGCCAGAAATATTTAGTAAAAATGCTATAGTCATTCTCTTCCTTTGGCACAAACAAATCCAAAAGATGCACAGCATTGGACAACAGAAAAGAACAGAATAAAGTATTTCAGTTAGAAGGGACCCACAAAATGTTTAAAGAAGTTGTATTTCTGTAGTTATTTAAATTTGAACAATGTCATGATGGAAGAAGAACATCATTAAAACAGTGACTTACATTTAAAATTCAGGGGGAAAAAGTAATTATTTTATTTTATTTTTTATTGCAATAAGTAACTTTAAGGGACAGAAACTAACTGCAGCAGTAAGAAAGATATCACTATTTTTAAATTTATTTATCATTTGAAACAGTGAACACTGTGTTTGTAAAAGAGCTTTCAAAATCACCACGTTTTCAAAAAATATTTAGAAGCATATACACACGTGCTTGCACACACATATGCAATGTGTGTTACTAAATTATGTTATGAAACTTCATTTATTTGTATTTTACTTATATTTGACATTCTATTTCTGGTTCTTCTCTTACCATGGAACCCAAACTGTTAAAAACACTCATTAAAAAGGATTGTTGAACAGAGGTTCCCTAGGCAGATAATCACAAGCAGCAGCTGTATAACTCCATAAACAGAATTATGTGTATCTTAGGTTCCATGTCTCATATTATGCAGTATACCATTAAATTTTATTTACATAACCTATACACAAATATGGGATTAATTTGATACTGTATCAGATGTACAGTCTGTCAGATACGCTTATTTCTTGTTTCAAAATTAGAACTGTTTTTCTGTGCTTCACCTGGCCCATTCAATCAATATCAGGCATTAATCTGTTAAAAAAATAACTCAAACAAAAGGACACAATTTATCTGATTTAAAATAATTTAGTTGCGCTTGCCTTTTATAGCTTTCTTAGTCCAAATATGATAATAAAGAATTATATGCTCATAGAAAACAAAAAATGTACACCTAAATCTAAGAAAGACACCTTTCTCAAAGTGGAGGATAACGACTGCTCTGTTCCAGTAAGATTTTTCTGATGTGAGCAGCATGTATTGATCATGTATCTGCAGAAGGTATCAGTTTTAATGAAAGAATTTTATGCTGCTATCCAATGGCAAACTGACCAAAATATAGATTAAATCGACTTCACTGACATATCTTGTTAATTACCATGCAAGAGAATTCTTGTCACAGTAAATGTGAAAATTCTAATTTTTAAAATGGAAAAGAAAGAAGACATTTTTAAATTGTTACGAACAGCAAGAATTCTATTCAAGGCTATAGTAAATTTTCAAATCCTCTACTGAACAGAATTACAAATAAAGAAGAAATTCTACTAGCAACTTAGCAGTGTTTGTGTAAGAAAACATCTAATACCAGTAGGTACTCACTGTTGTAATTGCAGCTGAAATAGCTGTTTTGAATAGCACAGCCTGAGTGTCTGTATCTGTTATTGCCAAAGAGACGTAACAGTATGGTGAGAGGTATAAAAACACAAAGGGCAGAATGAGCTTTACTGTCAGTAACTACCACCGAAAAGAAGAAACAGTCACCTCTTTACCGACAATGAAAATGGGTCTACCTGAGTATATACCCAGATTAATGATACTTCAAATTCAGTAAGGTTTCCAGAAGAGGGAGGAAGAGTGCATTCTTACTACTGTTAATGATTCATTCTGACAAATGCTGCTCCTCTGCTGCTAAAAAAGAACTTGTAATTGATATAATTTCTTTGGGAGCACTCATTCTGCATAAAACGATAAACACACTGACAACTAGCTGATCCTAAGGTGAAAAAACAGCTTTTGAAACCCAAGGGCAACACAAGATGTGCTAGACTTCGAACATAAACTGTGTACCGTGAGTTAGAACTTAAAGCATATGTTCGGAATAAGGCACAACCTACATATGAACATGTGCATAATTATGCAAATTTGAAGGTATCAAATCGTTTGATATTTGATCAATGGTTTCCCAAGGTATTTAGCAAACAGATATTCTGTCTAGTCATTAGGTTTTTTTAAAGCTGGTGTATTCACCAACTGCTTTTGTGTATGCTTGACAGCCCAACCATGATTTTCTTGGGTTTTAATTTCAAATATCATTCATACAACATTTCTCTGGGATGGAGCAGGACATCTATCATCCCTCTGGGGAAGGAATTTCAAAACCGTAATCGGCAAAGATACTGATCTGTCCAGATGGCAGGTGCCAAACACATATATGCCAAAGAGCTTAAAAAGTACCTGCAGGAAAGGCACTGAAGGGGTTTTGACCGACCTCCCTCCACATAACTCAAATGGACAAAAGGGATAAATTTTTGCTATTTGAACCTACAGAACAATTCTAACAGTTTCTACCATCACTCTGGAGAATGAAAAGGGAATGATTAGAGTTGCTGCTTTAGAAATCTGACATAACACATAATTCAGAATGTGTGTAAATTACTTTCAAAACAAAATGCACATATAAGGCTTGGTAGGACAGAAGGATTGGAGCAGTAGATGAAAAGGAGAAGAAAGACACATCATCAAATGTGAAGATCTGAGGAATATGAAGTAGGAAATAAACGGAAATATATGGGTAAGAATAATTCTGATTGCAGGAGAGAATAAGAATCAACAGAGCAAAAAGACCTGGAAATGGGAATAAGTGAGACAGCTGGAGAAAACCAGAGGCAGAGTAGCACACTGTTTCAGAGTCTTACTTAATCACAGAATTTTCTACATTGTTTCATGATTTGAAGCGATCCATCAGTAACAGTAAGGCAGTCAATGCTTCACCACACAAGTGGCAAAATTTCTGTCATTTGTTTAAAATGCTTATCTGTGCCACAGCTTAAAGCATGCACAATTGGATGGCTTTTTTTGCATCCTTCACTAGGGCCTGTGTTCAGTCATTCTATATTAAATTAAACTTTTTTACAGAATTTTACTTATTTTAAGGCAGACTGTTTATTCCTGTTTAAATCTTCTAGTCAGAACACATGTAATCAAATAAGAAACTGCTTATGAATAATTCAAAGATTTTGTTAAAATTGTATTTCCATAGCCATTAAGCAGAAACACAATACTATCCCCGTCATTACCTGCAACTCCTACATTCATGAAGACAAGAAAGCATCTATTGGATCAAGAAGAAAAGAAAACATCTATTGGAATCAGCCTGAGAGCAAAATTATACTGGCATAAGAGGAGAAAAATGAGCAACTTGAAAGACAAATCATTATTGTAGAAAGGAAATTATATTCTGTGTACTAGCATTACCATGCCATGATGTACCATTAGTTTTTTGTTAAAAGAAGCAACTGGGCATGTTAGCCCATAGTCTGTCCTTTGTCTAGCTACATCAAAATCACTTTGATTTCAACTATTTACATCATCAATCTTACCCTAATTAGCTAAGTACTGTGGATTAAAAAACAATTTTGAAAACCTGATGTTTTACCAGGAATACTTCCAATGTAGAGCATGCTTGACCAACATTCTCATTCAACATAACGAGAAAGAACTATCCAAGGCTTTTAAGTGCTGGCATTCGTTCCTAGAACGCTAGCCAAATTCCAGATCACTTGGTTACATTATGCTTACTTGCATTCCTTTTCTACTCCAAAAACAGACACACTATTCTTATTTTTATACTCTAGAAACATAACTGAACAGAGTTGTTAGTACACAACAGCCATACTATTTCTGAAAGAAAAAGCAGTTGCATTTCAGTAACCTCAAAGAAGATCCTAGCTACATTACACACATTCTCTGATAATGCTAGACAAAAACCACAGTAAAAGAATGTAGGACAAATGTGCACAGTTAATGAGCATTTATTTAATGAAAAAGATAAAATAACAGCTGATGAGGCCTTGAGAGTATTCTACGTACTACTCAAAATATTTCAGACCATTGTATATAGAGTAAACCATCCATAAAATTATATACTTGCAATTCGTAGCTGCCTAGAAAAATCTGGTTTATTAACTGGATTTTCATCTTGCAGAAACACTATGCTAGAAAATGAATTAAACTATGCATGACAAAAATGAACCATCTGAACTTTACTTACTACTTTGCTGCCTTCCTATTTTTTTTTTTTTTAAGCCAACTGGAGAGAACTTTCATTCATTTACAGCAAGCGCACAACTATTCTATACATAGAAGAATGAGTACAAGAAAAATGTTCACGTAATTTTAGTTCTGACTGTATTGTGAAACAGATGTGAATGGATATATGTAATTACTGGGGTTGACTAAAACCATCTTCTGACAGTATGTTTTACATGGAATTTCCTAAGGCAGAGAAACAGTGACTCAGAATTTGAAGACTCTGTTTGAGCCATAGAACTAAAGCAATTTGTGTTGCCTTGATCCTCTTGTTCCATCCCTAATGGAACCCTTTTCTTGGCTAGCTACCTGTACCAGTCACATTCCTCAATGAATCTTTGTACAATTCCAGTCTCTTAATCATCAGCTTTTTTTACCCCTTGCCTACTGTTTTCCCAGCTGAACTACTATTATCCTTCTAAGGAAGCACAGAATCCTCAACCCAAAATGCCCAACTTTCTGATAGAAAAAAAATACCATAAAGGAAAGAAAGTGGTAATAAACCCAAAAATAACCTATTAAGAAGAACAAGATGCTCAGAAATGAGTAATGAAATTCAGTGGCATCACAGCAGCGTCTCCAAAATAAAAATGTCCTTAATTCCTCATTTCTTTGTTTCACACACTTGTTTAAAGCTATATCGACATGTCTCTATTTCTCACGTAATTTACTGTGTCCTTAAAACATGTGTGCACTCACTATTCAGAGAGGTTATAATGAGCTTACTACTTCCTTTTGTTTTGCTTATGTGAATTTTTAATATGTCTGGCAGTTTGGTTCTTTCTTTCCATCATTTACACTCAGCTTTTACTGTTTTGATGCTTTATTATACTGGTTTGATGCTTGAAATGGTTAAAAAGCACTGTCTACCTTGAAGCTACAAAATCTCTCCAAAAACTTTCAATCGAAGTCAGTAGTGGCTTTTTAAAAAACCAAACAAACTAACTAACAAACAAAAACCAAACCAACCCCCCCTCTGCTTTAGTAAGTCTCTAAGCAGTCTCACAAATTAAGACAAATGGCATAGATATTTCAAATGTTATTCAGCATCATATTCCACTATCTGCCATAGTGGATTGTAATTCTGCCAAGCACATCATACTGGAGATAATGAATTCTTACTTGAAGCTAAAAAATCCTTCAGTCCTCAATTTAAATGTGCAATTGCTATAACTGAACTAAATGGAACCATATTGTCTCAGATACAACCAGCAAGTTATGGCTCTTGCTTAAGAAGATTAAATTATCTTCTTCATTACTTGGTTACCAGTAGAAAAAAGAATCCTAACAACAGTCAGCCATAGAACTCCACTTGTTCCTCACACTGGAAGCACTTTGCCCTCTCTCTTTTCTCTTGCTATAATCTTGCCCAGTAATTTACTGAGATTTACTCAAGCTGAATTTACATACTAAAAATTCATTTTGCAGTATAGAAAACAATGCACCCAGTCACAATATTCTCCTCCACAGAGCACACCTGTAACTTTGCAGACTTCATTGTATATTCTTATCAGTATTTGAACACATTTGTTTAAAATATAAAGAGATTATTTAACCAGTAAATGCAGATGTTGCATATATATTGTATGCAGCCACATTAGAATTGCCAAGTGTTAGTGCTGCAACTACTTGAAGTGGACAACTTCTTTTTGCAGGACTGGTATAGCACACTCACATCCTAGCATTCTTTGTACAGATAATAAAAAGATCAGAATATGCCACAGGAACAGTTCTCCGGAGACACAACCCCACAACGAAGATTGAGACAAAATAAAGATGGGCAACAAATGTTAATATAAAACGCATCTCTTAAATGACTACTGGAAGCAAGACAGCACTTGAAACATCAGTTCAACCTGCAAGTCAGATGCCTAATGTTCTTGTTTAAAAATAACAGAGCAAGTAGAGGTTTGAAAAAAAAAAATAAGCAGAGGATGTAATCTCAAAATACACAAAACAATGCAATTCTTCGCATAATGAAGGGTAATCTAATTTTTCACACAAAGCCAGGTTAAACTATGGAATTCCACACCCCAGACTGTGGAGGGCAATCCCGAGGGTGGCAGGGTCGAGGAGGAACCTGTCTATGAAGACATGGAGATGGGAGTTAACCCCGCCCCCTTGGGAGAAGACCGCGCCCCTGAGGAGGTAGGCCACGCCCCCTGGAGGCTCCACCCCCATATGAGGCCACGCCCCCAGAGGAGGAGGAAGA
>VWZT01000900.1:6838-25818 GCA_013397055.1 Pachycephala philippinensis
GGGAAGTTCACAGAGAACTGTCTCCTGTGGGAGGGACCCCACGGCCTCACAGGGGATGGACTCTTCTCCCTGAGCAATGGAAGGAAATCTCGGTGATGGACTGACCAAAACCTCCCTGCCCTGCCTCCCTGTGTTGTCGGTGGGAGGGAGGGAGGCTGGAGGGGGGTAAAGGGTTCTAAGGGCTTATTTTACTTCTCATTATCTTCCTATGGTTCTGTTAGTAATAAATTCACTTCACAACTGAAGCTGAGCCTGTTTCACCCTTGAAGTGTTTTCTCACGGTCGTTATCTCACTCATGAAGTCTTTGTTAACTTTTTTTTCCATTTTCCCTCCTCTGCCTAGCTGTGGCAGGGGAGGGTGAGTGAGCGGCTCTCGTGGGTGCTCTGGCGTTGGGCCAGAGTCAAACCACGACAGCTATGAGACTTTGTTAGATCACTGCTTTATACCAATAAATATGTTACTGCTTCTCTCAAATTACAAGTTAAATACATCACCTTGAGGTAAATTGATGGAGAGTGTCTGTATATCTCTGTGTTTCATTCACCTCTGGAAATACAAGCAGGTTGGCACACTCTCTCCAAAGAGTCTTTACAGCAAAAACTCCACGCTGCAGGAAGGATTCCCAAATACACTGCCTCCAGATTAGAAAAAATAATACCTGTCATACTTAAAATGATAGAAAATCTAAGCAGTCAGTACAGCAATCAACAGCCAGACCCAAAGCTTTTGGTCAAGTAAGATCTTCATATTTTTCTGGTTATACCTCCTGATCTAATGAGACACATTACTTCTGTTCCCAAGCCTGGTCTTACCAAATCAAAGAGGCTTTAGCCCTATTTTAGCTATGCCCTTTTCAATAAAATTAGTCTATTGAAAGCCTAACTATAAACAATTTTTATTTAAAAAAAAAAATTAACTAAAAGGTTTTTTTATGTTTACATTGTGATAGGGACCTAAATATCCTGAAATATTTAAGTGGCATACACAAATAAATGACACCACCAGGCATGGTTTCTTGCACCAACACAGGTACATATACTGTACAAGGACTAAAGAAACTGTCAGCCAATTAAAAGACATCAAGGAATGAGGCAGGCAGAATGTTATTTGCCCAGTTTGAATTTGGCCTAAATACAGAAACTGCCTTACTTTTTAGGAAAAAAACTCTCAAAGGTTACCTTTTTATTTCAAGTTGTATCTGTTCAAGGAGTTCTTTTGCAAAAGGCAGTCAGCTCACGGACTAACGCAGTAAAGAGCTATTGGCAGCTAGCTGAATTTGACACAAGGGGCATGTCTTGATTTTTTGAAATCTATTTTTGAAAAGACATTTTTGTGAACAGCAACCTGGAATTTTTAGTAACTTAAATGTGAAACAGAATTCGTATATTTAGGGTATGTTTGACCACGTTATATTTTCAAAGTGCAAGCATTGTCCTTAATAAGTACGGTAGGAACAACTAAGGCAGCTCTTCATACAAAAGAAAATCTAAAAAATATGCTGTTCACTTGCTGACAAACAACGTATTATCATAGAGATGTTCCTCCTCTTTTATGTAAACATATATCTTGCAAATTAGTAGTAGTTATTAGAATTAGAATTTTGGGGTCTTGATTGGTGTTACTTCACTTTGTATTTGCAGAGAAATTACATTACTTTTTTGATGTGCTGTATAATGCATTCAGCTGCTCAGTACTGAAGCCAAATGTATAGATTTAAAGGCTAAGTTTTAGGCTTTTTTTTTCTATTCAGAGAGTTCTTAATGAGAAGACCTTAATCTAAGAAAATATTTGTTAAGGAAGCAACACTTGCACTGCCACTGCAATACATGCTATTCTTCTATTAACCTTGAAAAAGAAAGTTAAGAGATGAAACCTATAAAGGACTTTTGTACTCACATTTTAGTTACCTGTCCCTGCCAAAGGGGAACTGAAATGAAGATACCTTGGCTCCAGAGTGCAGTTGGGTGAACATCTGTGTTCATAATAGTGTTTCTGTGAAGCAGATCTATTGAAATCTCATTTCCTATGGGGCTGTGCTGAACACAGATTTCTGACCACCCTTGTGTTGTTCTCAAGAAGGAAAACGACTGGATGACCAAGCAAACACTCTACTCTTCTGCCTCTGTCCGCATGTGGGTCAGTCACATTGCCGAGGTTACACAGATGTCTCTGTTTTCTTTTTTCCAGCACGACACATCCACTGCAGTGGAAATGGACCACTTACTACACAGGTATAACTATCAGACTGTGAACAAGTAATAAGGGCAGGCACTAGGAGATTTGGACCTATTAATTTTTCAGACATAAGCACAGACAGAGCAGGGCTTGACCTTTTTAGAGGTTCCTCATGTCTTTCCTTCCAAACTTCATTGCAAAAAAATTACAATGCAAAAAATTAGGCAAAATTCTCTCTGGTGTCTGACTAGATTGACACTCACATTACCCTGGAGGAATATATGTGTCTACCTAGAGGCAAATCTGGTGTTTCTGCTGGAGAAAGACTTGACCACAGCTTAGGCTTTAGCTAAAATATCAGGTTTATTTTCAGAAAAATAATTGTTTTAATTACTTGAAACAATTCAATTGTTTTGAGATGTTTACCCTTGTAGACAACTTCAGTCTAGAACAAAATTTAGGGGCATCTCCCATATTAGTTTTTTTCAGAAGTCAGTTTGTTTTATTCCACAGTAACATATTGTACTTACATACCAACAGGATAAAAATAGATTGAAGGAAAAATAGAACAGCCATCCTTTAAACTCATTAGAATGAAGCAGTGAACATTTTTAGTATGATCTCTGTTGACCCAAATCCATAAAATCTCCATCTTATTTAAACTAAAAATAATTTATGCATGGTTTCCTCATAGCATGCTTGTTTTCATCTCATACCACCAAGGACTAAGCTAGTGGGGTTTGAAAGCTTGTTTGTTTGTAAAAAGTGACTTTGATATCTGAATGCTGACCTGTGGTGATACACGTGATACATGTGAAACAAACCTTGTGTTTGTAGCAAATGGCACTAGCAATGACAGCCCCCTGTCCCATCAACAAATCCAAGTCCTGCAAGAAATGGAGAAGTTTACTGGACACAAGATATCAATAGTATCATTCTCTTTCTGGATTTCCCCAAAATAAAGAGTATTCTGCTCTACCTAGATTTCACTGAGCATCTCAGGAAACTGTTATTTGAATAAACCTTAGATTGCTAGGTCTTTAGACACCGCTTCTCATATAGCTGATTTTTCCCTGGTTTTGGAAGAGCATTCTAGTGTGAAAGCTTGTAGGAGGAGAAAATCAGACCATAGTTAAATTAAGAGCTACAGCCCTTACTGTCAGGAAATATTCATACCTCCAAAAAATACTGATGGTTGTACTTAAAGAAAGATGTGGAAAATGGGGGAAATTAGTAATTAATCATAAAATCATATAGCCATAGAATGGTTTGGGTTGGAAGGGACCTCAAAGATCACCCAGATCTAACCCCTCTGACACAGGCAGGGACACCTTAAACTGGAACAGGTCACTCAGAGCCACATCCAGCCTGGTCTCGAACACCTCCAGGGTTGGAATCCACAACCCCTCTGGGAAACCTCTTTCAGTGCCTCACCATCCTCACAGTAAAGAATTTCTTCTGTGATCTTACCTAAACTTATTCTCCTTCAGCTTAAGGCCATGTCCCCATGTCTTATCACTACATGCCCTTTTAAAAAGTCCTTCTCCAGCCAACAAGAAATGTTGGCACCCTTTAGGTACTGGACTGTGCTATAAGGTTTCCTCAGCACCTTCTCTTCTCTCGTCTGAACACTCCAACTTTCTCAGATTGTCTTCATAGAAGAATGAAGACCTAAGCACTTAAAAAGGTATTTCACTATTTGGAATATTGAAGGAATGGTGAAATCAGATTTGCCTGCCAGTTTTCACTGACTCTCTCACTGAACAAATGTACAATGGATAAAACTTCAGTGAGTAGGGCACCCGCCATTTCATTTATCTACCTGAACACATTTATATCCCTTAATATGAATAATTATTATTGTACACAGAGACTTAATGACATTTGTTTAATACTTACACAGCATCCTTGTGCAGAATTCTGTGTCATTTTGAAGCATTTTATGAGACAAAGAAGCCTAAGACAGATGAATTAATGGAATGTGGTTACAGGTACTCTCAATTCTTTTAGTCGGAAGTCATAATTCACAAGATTCAAGGCCCAATATTACAGGATAAAAACTTGGAATATTTCCTGAAACAAATTTCAATATTGCAAACCATTTCTTTCTAGAAGTTACATAGTACTTGGTGGAAAATGAACTCGTGGTATAAGCTGGAAATGTCATATCTCTAATTTTCATTTGTCTACACCATTTAATTTATCATTTTCTGATACTTGATAAGTATGCATAAGTATCTGCATCTCACAAGCCTTTTTGAATACCTATTCAAGTTTTCTTTTCTTTTTGGCTTCAGAGTTGTGCTCTGTTGTCATAAGCCGTATCATGTCACCTAGAGCTGAAGTATTAAAAAAAGTAGTTAAAGGGCAAGAGCCTAATACTTAAATTTATCTTTCTGTTTTTAAACACAGTGCAGTCATTAGGGAAAACAATAAAGAAATAAATTTTAAAAATAAGACAGACAAGACAGTTAGGGAAAAAGAAAAAGTTTTGATTAAGAAAAATGCTGAATTCATGTGTGGTGTTTTCCATTCAATCAGAAGTCTTCTTTTTTGCAGTGTAGGTGGTAAAATGGTCCTAACTGTCCCATTGTTTCTCTGTACACTATTGACAGTGGTTTGTTGATAGGAGATCATACAAAGGCATTCATTTGCTGAACCGAGTAATCACTTTTTTTTTAACTCCAAAAAACTGAGAACAATTCATTTCTATTTAATTACCATGCATAGTTCTTTCAGAGTTTGCTAATAATGAATACCTTTTCTCACTGAAGTGGCATTGATCACAAATTTACATTGTCGCCTAACTGATTCAACATGACAAATGTCACAGACCAGACTTTCAGAGCCATTGCTTTTGCATACGTATAGTGAAATCAATTTAAAAGGCAATCCATACTACACGTGTAGAGAAGTAGTTATTAACACGGTATGATAAAGAAGTCAATCCCTCCAAGAAGATTTACTTCTGTTGAGTAGAGGTATATAATTTATTTCATTAAGTTAAAAGAGGTGCACTGACTTCTTTCCCTTCTTACTCCCATATTACCTCTTTCCTAATCCTGGTTCACAATCATTGCAGTGAATGTCATGAAAACTAATCGATCCATTTCAGTTTAGGAAAAAATGCCCCCAATTGATGTTTTAGCTGTCTTTTTAACAATGTTAAATGGCTGGAAACTGTTGAAGTGAAAGACTTTTACTGCTTGCTGCAAGTGAATAGTGTAAACAGTATTGATCTGCTACGAGGGCTATACAGTATAGAAACATTCAGTACTTTATTTAAAGGATAAATATCTATTTGATTTATTTTTAGCTTTTATCTGGACATTTATAAGGTGGCTTTTCCTTCCTTTGCAAAGCTTTCTTTAAAAATAAAAATAGCATTCAGGCCTCTGTTTTAGATGGACTTGCTCCTGTTATCATCAGTAAAAGCTGAAATCCTCTCAGGAAGAAAAGGAAATAAAGCAGTGGTGGGAGAATTGATGCTCCTGTAAGTGATGAGACTGAGAACTGAGCAGGAAGAAGAGGAAGTGAGAAATTATTCTGATCTTCCAGGCTGGAGCCAGATGCCAGAAAGCACGACTAGATATACTAGAAGGCACAGCCTGGAATCTTCAAATCTGCTACAAGTTTGGCTTTTTGATAACATCCATCCAAAAACTCTGAAAGTGACAACCCAGAGATCACAAACTTGGAGCAATGAGAGCTAAAGGAGCCCCAGAGACTACGATTGTGACATGGGTAAAAAAGCACCATGCCTGATTTTTCACATATGATATGAAGGGCTTTTTGTCATGACTTGTTCAATGCTTAGCAGAGAAAGGAGGGGGTTTGTTGCTTTCAACACACTGCATTTAATGCCTTTGTTAATAAATCTATACAAATAGAAAAGCAGAAAGTGCTGTTAGTTATTGTACGGTTACTTAATGCTTTTATTTGTGTTGCATGGCTATGTACTCTTTCACTGGCCTCAGCTGTAGAAGTCAGTCCATCAGATATCTTTTTCTTAGCAGTTCGCATTGGTGGACTGCAGAGCAAAGTGCTTTGAACTCCTTCACAGAGACACACAGTGATCACATCTAACTTTAGCTGCTGTGACAGAGAAAAAGACAAAGGATTTTTCTCCTCTCAGAGCAAGCCAAAGTGCGCCTTGAGTCCCCTACTGCAGAAGACCAGATATGTACGAGATTTCCATGTAAACTGACAGTAGAAGACCTGAATTAGCATAACTGACTGTTTCACTTGCGGAGATTAAATAGCCTTTTACTGCAGATGTTTACCAAGGAAAATGCTCCCTAGTGGAAGACTATAAACAGTTAAGATGGATTTGAAGAGAATTTTAATTGCTGTTATGCAATTGGTAATGGAAAGGTTTTGTTAAACACCATGCAAAAACCAATAGACATTTTTGAGCAAAAAAAGATCTTGGTAGCTCAATGTTTGGACATACTAGTATTTCAGGCAGGAAGGAGGTACCTTCTTAATTTTTGTTCCCTTTCTTTCTATCTGACTTTTAAGAACAATTTCCTTAAGACAGCTAAGTCACATTTCAATGAGGTAAAAGCAAAAACACCTGAGCCCCATCAAGCCCCATCATCTTTTTTTTCTGAATGCAGCCGAAAAATTGCAGTGTGAACCTTTGCCTCTCTCCCTCTTCAAAAGCAACTAAGTAGTTTGAGTACCTTTTTTTGGGAAGAATTCAAATAGATTAATTTTTTCATATGATGGTAATTTGCTTTGCACAGGAAACAGCTAAGAGCAATGCTGTAGGATGTTATAGGGTTTTTTTCAAACCTTCCGCTAGAAACTGTTCCATTTTGCATGAAACTATTAAATATTCACTACCTCTCTCACCAGAAGGATAGAGGGAGAGGACATAGCTGCATAACATAATGGCTAGCTCTAAGAGAGACCTGGCTTTCTTGCTCCAATGGATACTTCAATTCCCTGCTCCAGTTGGTTCATGAGCTGGGACCCATGTCTTCTCCTTCCCAAGTGAATGCAGTAACAGGCTACCACATCACGCTTGGCTTTTCCTCTAGAATAATTATTTACTTGGCCTTGCAAGATGCAATAACATTTGGTTAGTAGAGCACTCACAGCAGAAACACATATTCAGTGCTTCATTCTCTGCCTGCATGTCTCTCTGAAGCCAAATAAAGAATCCTGCTGTGCTACCCACCCAAAGAGAAAAGAACAGTACCCCCTTCACCACACCTAGAACGCCTTCGTTTAAATACAGGGATGTGTGCTCCACATACTTGTGTTAAATAACATGTATGAAGACATGGGTGTAATTTCTGTGCAAAAGAGGACTGTAAATGCTCAGCACTGCCATTAGGTAGGAATGTCCCACAGTCACTGGGGCACCTAAGGGGTATAAAATCTATTGGGGTGCAGCTGCATCTGGGTAGGGTTTTTAATTGAAAAAAAACTCCAGAAGAGATAGCACACATTAGATAAACTTCTTCAACAAATTATGAGATAGAAACTATGTTTATTGAGATTACATCATGATGGCTTTTTTGAGGGAGCAAAAAAAAATCACAATTTTAAATATGAAAACATATTGGAACCAAACAAACAATTCAGTGATGCTTCTAAGGTGGACACTTTCTTGGTAGGCAGCACTAATTGCTGCAATAGCTTTTAGGTGTTCTAATGCACTCAAGTGAATTATGCACCACACTGCTTCTGAATGACACAGCCATTTCTGACTCCATTAATATGGAAGATTTCAGCCAAATGCTTTTAAACGATAGCTTCTCTTTATTTGTAATTTCAGACTCTATTGATTTCCTTCTGTTCCCTTCATTATGATTTCAATTGATTACCTTGGCAACTGCAATAACAATGATTGCACTTGACACTGTCTGAGACTCTCGAGATGGTATTTGAATAGGAATGGTATAATTTGGGGGAAAATGGCTACAAGAACCTGCCATTAACGTTACACTTACACTTTACTTTTATTGACTTCCCTCTTTTTCTAACAGACCCTTGTCAGGGACTCTCTTGCTACATATTTGTTAGGATTTCAGTGACTCCTTGAAGTAAAAGATTCTTATTAACAAAGGGAACACTTTTTGTACTAGCGGCTTTTTTCAGCACTGTGACAGTTCAGGGAAACCTCCCACCATAGATGAGATTTTTGTTCCCTTGCCAGAAAAGCTACCAGTTTTTATAAACAATGTTCCTGACCAATGGCTTTCTTTTACTAACTGTATTATGTCCTTGCACACAGAAGAATGTCAAGAAGAAGGCATTACTTTGGTTTAAAAGTTAATATGGATTTACTCTGTTTCATTGCAGTTTATGCCATATAGACGAGAAATTCCACATACTTTTCTCAAGGGAAAAGCGACTGTTTATCTTATGTAGCATTTCAGTTCTTCAGTTTGCACTTTATTCAAGAACTATCCACAATGTAGTAGCAGTATCCTACCTTTGGAAATAATACTATACTGGAAGTCTCTTTTCTTGTTCAAGGTATGTCAGAACTGTATTTGTGTCAGAGCAAATATTGCAGATAAGAGGATAAAGCGAAAGAGGGACATCCTTCTCTGAAAATTACAAAGGTAATTCGCATTTATGAATACAGTTTTAGAAAGATGCAACTTCGGTTTCCTGTTTGTCACTGTGTCTATGTCCTTTCATTTTGATTTTATGCCACATCAACAACAATATCTTCTGATTAAAGCTACCTGCTATGAATGTCAGTCATTTGGTACTTTATACAATAATAGTATTTCTGCTTCTAAGCCTACCATTTCAGTTTCAAAAAGAAAGAAAGGACACACCAGAAAATGGATCTTTTTCCTTAAAACCTAGGGAATTGGATGTGATATATAGCAAAGGAGTAATTTTAGCAATCTGCCTTTCTGTTATCAGTTGTGCACTTGCAATGAAGAGCAGTGCTCTTCTTCACCAGCCACTCTATTATAGGGGAGCTGAATAATTACAATTAGTGACTATTGATAGTTGAAGTCATAGGTTAGGAGAGGAACACTGGGAGTTGGGCATGATAATTTTCTTCAACATGATAGCACCCTTCTGCAATCTGACCAACAGACTCAAGTAGTATGAGAGTCAAGAAAAGGTAATTGTAGAGTAATGAATATTGCATGCTGTCACTGTACTTTCTACTGAGAATATTTATCCATAATTATCCATATCGAAAATGGAAGTGAACTTTTCCTTTTATCCCTTGCCCTGATATGCTTGGTGAAGTAAGAAAACTCTTGGGTAGCCCAAGTCAGTCTTTGATCAGACTTTATAGACATGAAATTCAAAAGTGATTCAGCCTGTTACTTTATCTCTGGTGTCACTCAGGGCAATGCAAATTTTACCCTAAATCACATGGAAACAGCTTTAGAAACTATGCTTAAGGAGTTCCTGAAAATATTTGATTCAATCTCATAAGATTGGCCCAAGTAGAAGATGAGCAGTGTCCTTGTTTTGGTCTATATAGTTGTTTTACGTGAATCATGAAGAAACCTGAGAAGTTTAATTTCATAAAATGCCATCTTGTCTTCAAACCAATAGCTAGATGTTACAGCTAAGTCAGGAAAAACTGGTGACATCAGTAACTGGGTAGGCAAACTTCAAAATAAGTTTTTTTGGAGGATAATTGGAAAGTATAGTTCAATAGAATATTGTACAAAGTGATATGGTCACCCAATAGGAAAAACCCAAATCATTTAAGAAAATGGATACATTACCCAGATGTCCTATTTCTGTAATTCATCCACTTACGACTCCTATAGGAGTTCTCAGCCACACAGCCTAAGATTTGATATGGGGTTGATCAGAATAATTATTTTCTAAGTAAAAGAGGGGGATATCTAGCTGAAAACCTGTAAGATCCTTGGGAGCAGAAAGAGACATAGATTAAGAAGGAGAGAGAGAGAGAGAGAGAATTGTATGGTAACTCCTTGCACATGTAGATGTGTCATCTCGTTGCTCTCAAGTAAACAATGGAAAATTGAGGTGCTGAATTGAGGTGCTATAATGAAATAATGTTATAGGCCAAAAGAAATTAAATTGTAGTAATGATTATTGGGAGTAATTCAAGTTTAAACTATGTAAAAATATTAAATATTAATTAATTTATTTGGCTGGATTCAAGTTTCTTTAAGTTCACATAGTCATACTTGTTCTGAATCATTTTTATTGTTATGCTACCAGAGTAGGACCTTTAATTTTCACTTCACCATTGACCAACAAACACTGAGACAGCTGAACTTGAACCACCTCATCAAATGTAGGCTATGCTGACTTAACAGTTTATCAGCAGCCATTGCAGCAATTTGTTTATGTTATGTTTTTTAGATATTGTTATAGTGTGTAGGAGACTGTCTGCTCCTTTAAGAGCATCTGGCCAAGGGCTTTTTCTATGCAAAAAGTGGGTAATAAGGAAAGGAGGAAACTATAGACAGAAACTTTGGAGACACAAACCTGAATAACATAGGAAACAGTGAGAGAAATCAAGTCTGCCCATTCACAGGAATTGATAAGGACAAGTAAGAGCACAAGAATGTTTGTTCCAACACAGTTTTCTGATCATGGATGTGGTTAATTGGGAAACTGAGTGAAAAAAGGGAAGCCAGAAACAAAATACATGCATACTCATGTCTAACAAACTGAAAATTGAGACAATGACAAGAGATAACCTCACCAATCACATGAATTGATGGGCTAGCAAGAAACTGCAGATGTCCTTTGCAGGAAGATAACATGGACTTTACAGCTGGTATTATTGTACACCAGGAGAGATCCTGGAGCCTGGGCTGGGAGAGGTATACAAACCCATGAAGGGGTGTGCAAAGAGAGGGAAACCACAAGGACAAACAGCAGGAGGCAGGCAGAAACTAGTTATAAAAGGGGCTGGTCACTCTTTTAAAACAGGACAAGTGTGTACTCATTTCTGGCTGAGCCCTGCACCTGATCACCACAGTCTTCTTGTGTTTTTGGCTAAATCTTGTCTTAATTATCTCTGCAAAATCTCATGCTTCAATCTCTGCATATGTGTGCCACAAGGACTAAGTGCCACCTGTGGGCAAGACCTTTGTGTGTGAGTGAAATTTGGGGCCAACTGCATGAGTCAGGCTGAAGCTATAGGCAACTCTGACCTGTGGTGCCAGCTACTGGAGTGAGTGGTGTCGTAGTACCAGGGACTGGAGCTAGTTGGAGCCTTTAACCTTCGTTCACTGGAGCAGGAGTGGTACGCACACTTAAAACCACCTGTGGAGGAACTGACATAACAAGGCTTGATTGAGATGCTGAGTGCTGGCAGCTGAAGGAGACTACTGGTCACAGCCCACGGGTCTTGTGCCAGCTGGTGAGTGTCAAGTGGCAGTATCTTCCCTAAACCCAGTAAACATGTGGGAGGGATGTGTGTGTGTATTCACTGGCTAACATCAGGCTGCACAAGCCAGCCAGGGGGACTTGTGAGTGTGGGGGTGTCTGTGGAACAAGGATGTGAATGCCACGTGTTTCCTGGAGAGCACTGAGCTGAACCAGCCAGAGGGCAAGGGGCCCATAAATTGGGTCCAGGATACAGGCAGAGTCGATGGATGAACAGAGAGGGTGTGAGAACACTTTAAGGACCTGCAAATGAGTATGTGCTTGTAAACTTGGAGAGTATCTCATGTGCACTGCACTAGTGACAACCTGCCTCTTCCAGCCCAAGAGAAGGAGGGTTCTCATCTGTCTGTGCTTGTGTTTTATGTGATTCCTTTCTCTGGGTGATGTTGAAGGCACTGCCTTGCCTGTGGCAGACTGTGTGACCAGCTGTTTCAGTATTCTGTGTGTGCCTCCTCTGTGCATGTCCGTGTTCATGTTTGTGTGTGTGTCCCTGGGATATGTGCTCAGCTTCCCCTCTGGCTGAACCAGCAAATGGGACAGCAGCAGATGTGTCCCCCAGGCTGGACAGAGACCCCATGTTCCTGGGCACACCTGTCTGGGCTTCCTCAGCCCAGCAGGAGAAAGTCTTTGGCAAGAGCAAATAGATGAGATGGCCGCTTTCTTAACAATTCTTAAAAGCTGGTTCAAGACCTCCAGTTTCAAAATTCTCCATCTCTGTTCATTAACCTACAAGAATCTTGTTGCCTATCCAAGGACCCTGGGTTGGCCACGTGGCTGCTAAACACTTTCAAAATGTCTGCATCATATTTCAAGTGCTGTAACAGTTGCCTTTTTCCACTCTCCAAATGNGGCATCACAGAGCACAAGGTAGGATTACAGAAGACACTGTAGTCCTATGGCTTCATAACAGTGCTATGCCTGACAGTAACAAACCACCAGCTTTGCACGGTGTTTGCAATGGTTGAGTTCATAGAGACTTGCTGGGTCCAAGTTTTTCCAACTGTTTGATGACAGGCTGGTGTAACTGAAAGCAATATTTTTCAATGAGTTTTATACCAATAACTCTAATGAGTAGTTATTTAGTGTAAAATGAAATATTTACAACGATAACACAATGATACAGAGCAGAGAAGCGCTGGAGTAAGTGAAGACTCGAGATGTCGTATAAAGGACTACTGAAACGCATAGTCATGGGATAATAAGAGATGGGACACAGCCTTGGCACTGTAGAACAGAGAGCCTTAAGCAACTCAGTGATGATCACTAGGAAAGATCTGGAGCTGCACAAAACTGATACATGGTTTAGCAAAGAAAGAAAAGAAATAGATAGTACTAACCAAACATAAAGGCATCATGTAGTAAATTCATATATAATGTCCAGCTCCTGAAAAAAGGGGAAGATGAAAAAAAAACATTTAAAAGCTCCAAGTGGAACCCAGGAGGGATCAACATGAATGGCATATTTCTTTTGGCAGAGGACTCCAGATGCTGATCACTCACCATAACACGTGCCCTATCACCAGGCACAGGCTTTGGAGAAAGGTAACCATACCATCAAGAGAGCAGGTACGAACTAAGAAGTGTGTGTAACAGCTTTAACCACATTATTATTCTTTCTTGTTCTGTTACAGTGACATGTATAATAATAAGAGTTTGGTTCTTATTTTCAGTTCTACTAATACTACTAATTTCTTTGCTTGATTTATATGCAAGGTGGTCTTCCTTTATTCTGGTAAACATCAAGAAATTGAAAAGCTTTATTACAGGAATTAAGTACGTTTGGGAACTTATTTACTGACAACTGTGGGATGAAGGTTTATCCCATCAAAAGCTTCCATTTTCTTCCCTTCTGCCAATTTATCTGTTTTATTTCTCCAGTTGTCTGTACTCTTTAATCTCTTTCTTATCTCTGTTTTCCCAGTTTTTTCCTTCCCCTTTCCTCTTTTCCAGCTTCTCTGTGTCACTCTTCTTTCTACAGAGTCCTCTCTCTTCTTCATTTGGCTCCACTTAAAGTGTATGCCAGTGCTGCTGCATGGCACCTCTGGGTAGAAAGAAGACAAATGCCCTTTACAGGACTGCAGGACAATTGAGTGTGAAGCCTCTAATAAATGAATAGGAAGTAATTCCCTTTCTTTGAGGCTACACCAACAGGACAGTGGAACTGCCTGCTTGGAAAAATCCTCCAGTCCTCAATGCTCCTTTCCTTGCTTTGGAAACTTCTGTTGCCTCTCCTGTTCATTTTCTGGGCTGACTCTTGGTTCTCTTTTCCCAGAATTTTATGGGAGTTTCTGTGTTTGACTACCACACAGCACTGAAAAAGCCCCAGATTACCTCAAAAGCTTTGAGAAAGAACTGCTAATAACTGTTTTAAAGGCTAAAATATTATTTGCCTCAACTTTTAAGTTTTACACCGCTTCAGTACATCTAAGCAGAAAGTAAGCATCAGAAATGTGCTTGCTGCAATAAAGTTCTGCCACAGTTGTTGATAACATCACTTTCCAGCCCACATTTCATCAAACTGTTTTTCTGTGATGATTCTATCGTTTAAGGATAATAGCCCCTTGTAACTCTCATGTCTGTTTATTACCCCTTTAAGAATGTTACTGCTTGTCTATAGAGGCCTGAATAGACGTGTGACACACAGTACTGACATCATGATACAACAAGTTTATACACCACACACACATTTTTATCACAAATTGAAGCCTCTCTCAATTTCCTTTCTTTTAAGTTCTAGCCTGCGTTGTATCACAGAGGGAACAACATTCTGGCTTATATATCTGAGTGGTGCAAGTATGAGATTTAGATCTGTATATAAGTATATGCAATGCCTACAAAAGTCAGGTAGAAACAGATGTACTTCTATGTAGAACATGCACCTTTTTACAAATGTTGACTTTTGTGGGAATATTTGAAGGAAACATACCTTTCAATAATAGCCTATTATATTGAATTAATGTATCAAGACTTGCCTCTTGAGGTATTGCATCAGAACAGTACCATTACTTTCCTAAATGCAATTCCTGCCTGATAGTTTAATCATAGTATATGATTGTCACATACCTGTATGATCAAAAAGATACATAGAATACTATAGGTAATATAGGTTTGGGGGATTTTAGTAGAAAAGTTTTCAAACTCTCCTAAAAAAGGAACTAACTCAGATAAAGATTTTTTGGTTCAGCCTCATTTCCACTTTATGGTTCCTATTTCTTATTCTCTTTCCAAAAAAGGAAAAATTATTGAATTTCATTCTGATTTGCCAAGTTGCTGACTACAGTGGAGAATACCACTTCTCTGAATAGCAGTCTAACATTTAAAAACAGCCTACAGGTGCACTTTGTCTACCATTTGGTGTGATGGAGCGAGCACAATATCTTATTACAATGACTTCTATACCTCACTGAGAATTGAACATCAAGCTATTTCTTTCCTTTTCACGTAAGTTTTTTATGTATGTTTTTTTTAATCTGATGATAAATTGCAAATATTGTTAACAAAGTGCTATTTGGTTTTTGGTGTAAGCTATTCCAATAATAGAAAAAAATCCGAACAAACTTCCATCATGGCAAAAATAATGAATAATTCTTTTCTTGATAGAATGAAAAGGCTGCTCTGAAAATGGTAACTCCATTAAAGGGCAGTACTTGCTCTTAGCTTGTAAGTACTGTAGCTTAAAATGTATTAAAGAAGCTAACGGAATTAGCTGACTATAATTAGGGCTGATAAAAATGGTAGATTGAAGTTGGCACAGTAAAGTATCTCATTCAGTTGGACAGTTTTTTAATGCCTCCTTCTGTGGTCAGGAGTTGTCTAATCAGGTATCTTCATGGACTCTGCTTCATATAATGGATGTCATGAACTTTCTTGTAGTGGTTCCCCTTATGAAATATGTTCAATTATGTGAAAAGCCAGGAATCAAAGAAATTAATCCTAAAATATCAATTTAAGGAGCTTTAAGTGCTGAAGAATTATATTTCCCTTTGGTTGCTTGGTTTGGAAAAGGGAAAGTGCTGAAAAGCTGTAACTGTCACCAACCCCTTGGTTTCATCTTCCCAAAGACAACCTCAGCACTTCATTATAATTCTTCCTGAGATGCATCAGTTATTTCTTCCCCTTTCAACTCATCACCCCTTGCAGCAAAAAAAGTGCAAAAATATCCTGCCCCCTAACACTACCCTTCACCCCTAACACAAACAAAAGAATGGCAAATATATTTAGCATTCTGCTTTTCTTTAGTTTGACTTTGACTAATGTCACATCTTTTCTAATTCTCAGTTGAACCTTTTGGTACATCTCATTCAGCCACTCCTGCCGCTTTGGTTCCTCTTGTTTCCCCTCAGCCCTTCCACTGCAGGAGTTTTGCTAGAGCTTCTGAACAGGTACAACATCCTGCCTTGTCACATACTCTGAAGGAAATAAGTTGGAGAAGACCTCTGTTTCCAAACAGTTTTCCTGAACTGACCTCAGTCCTGTGGCTGAAGCTGTCAGAGTGAAGATACCTGGCTTCCTGTTTGTCCTTGCTAACCAGCCACATTGCAGTCCAGGAGAGGATACCACCCAGCAAAGCTTTTACTTCTGTGACTGCCGTACTGCCTGAAACAAGTTGTAATATTCGATGTCCTGGGTTTCCAGCTGCAAGTCAGAAAGAAGATAGAGGGTATGTGAACGGACAAAACATGAGATAATGTACAGTGCCAAAATGCATTTCAGAATCATGAGGGCATGATAATTTTGCCCACTCTTATTAAAGGAATATTTGTTAAGGAACAGAGGTGACACACATATATGTAATCTTTTACATAATAGGAGTGCTATTGCTGTAAAATATATTGGTTTTCTGTAAAGGAAATGGCAACCTGGACTTTTTAATTTGTGTCAAGACAAGGTAGAAGCATATGAGACATCTTACGATACAGCCCCAGGATAATAATTAATAAATATGAAAATAGTTAGCAAATACTACAAGAGCTCTTAGGCAACTATGTACATGGAGAATTATTAACAAGTAACAAAAATCACTTGCATTTCCTTCACTTAGGACCACCTTCTTCCCATACTGCCAAAAGTTCAGAACAGTTCCTATGATGCCAGGTCATTTCTGGATATAAAAGAATTTAAAGTAGAATTAAGCCTTGACATTTGTAGAAGTAAAACTGTTTTTAGGGAAANGTAGACAGAACAAGACGATTTAAAGTTTGCTATTTGCAAGCTGGATTATTCAGGGTCAATAAAACTGCCTCAAATTTCTCAGCTTATGTTCTTAGCGGAAGCACAGATTCATACGGACCAAATAACCCGCAAATTCATTTCAGCTTTGTCAAATTTTCCTAAAAGTCCAAAATACCTAATTAAAAAACAGTCTTCTTAAAATATATTTTCTGTTCATCTTTCTGGTTACTGGATTCACTTTTATGAGGACTAAGAGAATTGAAAAATGTCAAAAAAGAACCCTAGTAAATAGTATACACCTAATGAAATAAAGAACAGCACAGCTTCTCAGTCTATACTCATGTGGATCTGTTCTTAGATGTGACCTGAAGCAGTATGTGTCTGAAAGGTTTGTTTTCACCGTTTAGAGCAGCTATACAGTCTAAAGAAAAGTATTGGCACTGGTACAGGTCTTGACTTGGAGTCTTAAAATAATACTCCTGTATAGGAACCTCTTTCTCACTGACGGCTTAACACACATACAAAAGTGCTCCATCAACGAATTACACAGAAAAAGAACTCACTTATTGTTAACCCAGTCTGGAACCATATCAGCAGTGATCTCTGAGTTCTGAGGAGGCCACTTCCTCCAGATGAGGAACTGGTCATCTGCACATCATTAAGGATAAACTGTTGCAAGGCCAAAACCCAGGGTACTCAAAAGCCAAATTTTTTCTGTTATCTGATTGGCATCTAGACATGTTCAGTAAGAAGTGAAACATTTTATGCAATGGAAAGAAACAACTTTTTATATTAAAAAGCATTCTTTAACATTTTCCTTTACAAGCCAAGTATATTTGGTATTTTCCATCTGCCTAAAGTGAGTCAGTTAAGCCAAAAGTTGTCAAAGTAGGTTGTGAGTGAGGAAAAACAGATGCTGAATTCTTTTCAGAGTAATAAATGCATGTTTTCCTGGTAAGCTCCTATACACTGTTCAAAAAAAATCGCAAGTAATAAGACATTTGGATTACCAAAAGCTTCTCCCACACAAAACTGAGGTGCTCCCAGCCACTGCCCTATCTGTCTGCTGCTCACTGAAGAGAGAGTTTGCAACCCTTTACTGGGACAGCAGCAGCATGTTAGTAGGACTCAGGCACATGCCTGTCCTTCCCATCCTTGCTGTACCTAAGAAATTTGGGGTTTAGGCAATTGTTAAGATTCAGACAAGAAATTAACGTGATCCTTTAACAAAGTCACCAAGCTGAGAATGTCTCCATATCATAAGGTAAATCAAGGACGTGGTGCAGGCCTTGAGAATCCTAGGAATGATTGCATCTTCCTTGGAAGGGAGTGACATCCGACTAAATGTTGTCTGCTAAGTTACTGCTGTCATCAGTAACATGATAGTCCAGGTGACAAGCACCATGGTGTAAGCAGGTGGCATGAACGAGCCTGAAAGCACAGAGCATCATCCAAAACCTGCTCCTGAGCATGCAGAGACATCAAAAAATGCACAGAAAGTCAGCCCTGCACTTTCTAACACAGGGAATAGGCAGGTACAGTGAGGGTCTGTTTCCTTAGTCTGTTCTACATCATTCCTATTACTCAAATCAGTTTAAAATCCCATACAGAGTTTGTCCAGCTAAAATATTTTGAATGGATGCTAAACAAAGTGTTGTTGCATCTTAGTTTCCAGGGTTGCTTAATTTCATTTTTCTTCAATGTACTTTAAATGTATACATCTTTCATTCTTCCCTTCCCTTTTGCCCTTTCTCTCCTACTTCTTCGTTTCTTCACTATGTTACCCCTAACAATTATCTTTCTGGGTATTATTCCATCATTTTATAAGAAGTTAGTTAAATCTGCAGTGAGCTAATATCCTTCTGATTGAACTTATGAACATTATATTCAATAGGAAAACTGCCTGTCAAACCCGTGTTTTTTATTGTCTTTGTAGCACAGACCACTTTGATGACATGTTTCAACCTTACTCCTTATTAGCTATATGCACACATTTCCTCCTGCTGCAACTGTCAATGAGATTTTCAAGTGGAACACACTGCATACTTGGAATACTTACACCAGCTCTATACTTAAAATTTTTCTGCAAGAGAGCTGGAAAAGGACTTTGTACAGGAAACCTGTAAAATCAATGATGCTTAGAAACAGTTGTACAAAATGTGTGCTACAAGATTTTGAGGCTTACTTTTCTGAACTTAGGCATAATGCCCATTGAATAAACTACAGTTCAATAGTTTATCCATAAGCTTGCCTTTCTTTTTTT
>VWZT01000900.1:35055-49004 GCA_013397055.1 Pachycephala philippinensis
CCCTCCCTCCCTCTCTTCCCTCTTCTCCTTTCTTTCTGTTCTTCCCTTCCTTTCTTTCTGTTCTTCCCTTCCTTTCTCCCTCCCTCCAAAGGACGCACCAGTCTCCTGCCATCAGTTGGTTTGCTGAGAAAGAGGTAGGTATACCTGAGTATCCATGTCTTCTCTTTTCCACTCCTACCACGTCCTTCTACTCCACTGGTGAGCCATTAAAATCAGGGGCTGCTGATTCATTCTTTCTCCTGTCCCCTCAGACACACAGGGTCTCTCAGTGCTGCAGCTGCTCATGCCTGCCATTCTGAATTTAGGCCTTAGTCTTTTGTCCTGTTTTTGGTTATCTGATGCCTGGCATTCTTCACTAATATATACAGATACATATATAGACTCTTCCTGGCTCTCTTTCAGTTTAGGAGTTCATAAATGGTAGGTTCATCAACAGCATAGATTTTCTCTTTTTAGAAAAGGAGACATAAGGAGAGAGAGAAGAAAAATATAAAAGAAAGGGTAGCTGTACAGTACATGCATACAAACGCTTGATTAACCCTCTCCTAGGAATAAATGTGGTTCAGTGAGTTTTGCACGAGTAAATTACTTTCTGATCTATTTGTAATGCTTGCTAGAAAATATTTTCATCTTCTGTAAATACCAAGTCTGAATTCCAGCCTTTTGTTGCTCATTCTGATGTATACTTAGAAATGCTACAAACTCAAACAAAATGCCTCACCCACGACTCATTTTTTAACTCCATGAACTCCATGTTTGAAATTAGGAGTGTCAGGTTCTTTACTGAGATAAACATTCAATGCTACAAAACTTGTCTGTTAAGTGACTTCTTTTCACCTGGCACTTATATGATGTGCCTTGTCTTCTTACATGTCTTCAATCAACAGATATTTATTGTTCCTCAAATATTAAAACACTGTTTGACTCAGAACCCCCAAAAGTATCTGGTTTTTTATTCCCTTCCTTCAAAGAAAGTATTTTG
Source organism: Pachycephala philippinensis (assembly GCA_013397055.1). Classification (NCBI taxonomy): domain Eukaryota; kingdom Metazoa; phylum Chordata; class Aves; order Passeriformes; genus Pachycephala; species Pachycephala philippinensis. The sequence goes on from VWZT01000900.1 coordinate 36,038, forward strand.
ATTTTTTGTCTTTTCTTAGGCTGAAGAATTCTATACTTTGCTATTGTTCTCAGTGCAACAAGGAAAAGTGTAAGCTTATTCTGAAAATGGGTTTAATAATACTGCAAAACTGCTCAACAGATTCTGTATAACACTGAGATTAACTGACTGACATCCAGTGGAAACAATTAGTGAAAATGACAGCATAGGTGGATGAAGACATAAATGGTTAAGTCAAAACAAATGACAAATACTTGTGCAGTCTTTCCCCATAGGATTTTTATTCTTTTCATAACAACATTATCCTGGGCATTTTCAATATCTTTTTATACACTGATTGGAAAAAAAAAAAAGTATTCTTTTTTTATCAGTGATTTCACAGTTGATCTGTGTGTGTCCCAGCGATACTAGCTGGTTCTGGCTCTTTGTCACAAGCACGAGTGAGTAGGCACTAATTCACTTTTCTCATGTGAGTTGTTCTCTTGTAATATGTGTGTAGTTTCGATGTTCTGAAAAATCTTGACTGATTACAAATCTCTGCCCTTAGAACATGAGCTCTAAATGAGCAACAAAGCAGACTGGACATTCCCTGAGAATTGTCACATTATCCCAAGGAGCTGGAAATGAAATTAAGGTACTATCTATACTAAATCGTATTCAGTATTGGAACTGTTCAGTTGTACTCAACCTTGTCATGAGAATGCTTTTATGCCTTTGAGAGGCAGTCTTTCAAAGTACTTGAGCCAGGAGAGGACAATACATCAAACAAACAATAAAACAAGCAAACAACAGAACCCAAACAAACAAACAAACAAACCCTCAGGAAGGTCAGCTCACATTTTATCCCAAAGTAGACAAAATGCAAGTCTAAAGTCTATTCATAGGGTCCTCCTTCTTTCCCTTTTTGAAGATGGGAGTAACACTGGCTTTCCTGCAGTCACCAGGCACTCTCTTGTTTGCCATTATTTTTTGAAGATGATGGACAGTGGCTTAGCAGCAACATCTGCCAGCTCCTATACCACACTCAGCGCCATGGCCCATGGATCTATGGGTGTTAAGTCTGTCTAGCCAATCTCTAACCCAACTTTGTGGCCAAGGGGAAGTCTTCCTTTCTCCAGCCTTATTCTCTTAATTCTCTTAGTTGGGATTCATGAGGACCAGCGTCAACACTAAAGACATTGCAAAGAAGGCATTCAGTAATTCTGTCTTCTCTGTGTCTTCCNGAACCCAAACAAACAAACAAACAAACCCTCAGGAAGGTCAGCTCACATTTTATCCCAAAGTAGACAAAATGCAAGTCTAAAGTCTATTCATAGGGTCCTCCTTCTTTCCCTTTTTGAAGATGGGAGTAACACTGGCTTTCCTGCAGTCACCAGGCACTCTCTTGTTTGCCATTATTTTTTGAAGATGATGGACAGTGGCTTAGCAGCAACATCTGCCAGCTCCTATACCACACTCAGCGCCATGGCCCATGGATCTATGGGTGTTAAGTCTGTCTAGCCAATCTCTAACCCAACTTTGTGGCCAAGGGGAAGTCTTCCTTTCTCCAGCCTTATTCTCTTAATTCTCTTAGTTGGGATTCATGAGGACCAGCGTCAACACTAAAGACATTGCAAAGAAGGCATTCAGTAATTCTGTCTTCTCTGTGTCTTCCATCACCAGGACCTCGACATATTCAGCAGTGGCCCCATGTTTTCCCTATTCTTCCCTTTGCTGCTGATGCACTTGTAGAAGCCCTACTTGTTGTCCTTGATACCCCTTGCCAGACTCAATTCCAAGTGGGCCTTGACCTTCCCTAGCGAATCCCTGTATACTCTGAGGATGTTCCTACAGTTCTCCCATGTAGCCTGTCCCTTTTTCCACATCCCATAAATTTCTTTCTTGTGCTTGAGATTTACTAGAACTCTCTGCTCACCCATGAAGGTCTCCTGGCCCTTTTGCCTGATTTCTTGCTCACAGGGATACACTGGTCTTGAGCTTGGAGGAAGTGGTGCTTGGATATTGACCAGCTGTTTTGGACCCCTTCTCTTCTAGATCCCCATCCCATGGGATTCCTCTATGTAGGTCCTTGAAGAGGTCAGAGTTAGGTCTCCAGAAGTTTAGGGTTCTAGTCCTGCTNTGCTTGAGATTTACTAGAACTCTCTGCTCACCCATGAAGGTCTCCTGGCCCTTTTGCCTGATTTCTTGCTCACAGGGATACACTGGTCTTGAGCTTGGAGGAAGTGGTGCTTGGATATTGACCAGCTGTTTTGGACCCCTTCTCTTCTAGATCCCCATCCCATGGGATTCCTCTATGTAGGTCCTTGAAGAGGTCAGAGTTAGGTCTCCAGAAGTTTAGGGTTCTAGTCCTGCTTGCTGCTTTTTTGTCTCCATGCAGGATCCTGAGTTCCACCATCTCATGGTCACTACAGTGAAGACTGCCCCCAACCTTCATATCTTCAACCAGTCCCTCCTGGTTTGTTAGTACAAGGTCCAGCAACACACCTTTCCTTGCTGGCTTTCCCACCGCTTGTGTCAAGAAGTTATCATCAGAGGTCTGTGGGAACTTCCTGGACTTTGTGTGCTGAGCCATCTTGTCCCTCAACTAATATCACAGAAGTTGAAGTCCCCCAGGAGAAACAGGGCCTGTGACTGTGAGGCTACTTTCAGCTGTTCACAGAGAAGCCTCATAAATTTCCTCCTCCTTACTACAGGTGGCCTGTAGTAAACACCCACAGCAGTCACCCATATTAATTTCTCCCTCAATTCTTACCTATAAGCTCTCAACTCTTTTGTCTGCCCCTGCATAGAGTTCCATAAATTCCAGTTGCTCTCACATTTCTTTCAGTTCTCTTTTTCTTTTTACTTGTCCGGGTTTTTTTCTCAATCTTTCTCTTTCAATTTCTCTTTCCTTCTCTTTCCTTCTCTTTCTTGCCCTTCCTTCTTTCCCACCTTCCTGGATGCCTGCCTGCCTGCCTTGCTGCCTGCCTTCTTGCCTTCCTTTCTCCCTCTCTCCCTCCTTACCTCCCTCTCAGTTTACTTTTTCTCTATTTCTTTCCTGTATTTTACTTTATTTCTCTCTCTTTTACTCTATTTTCACAGTCATGGAGTGGGTTCCAGATATACCATAATTAAGGCCATAGAAACCTTCACAATGAAAGCTCCAGTGAAACAGTCAATTTTAAGTGAAAAGGGATTTCATCAGTAACTTGCTTTAATTTGTAAGCACATCATATGTATTAATTTTCATAAATAAAACCAGGCACACCTACCAATTTATAAATATTAATGTACACATTCATAAGCTTCCTGTAAATGTATGAGAAAGCTATCTAGACTGGAAAAGCATACTTGAGTGTCATCAGCTTTGTTAATGAAGAAATGAGGTGCAGAGATATAAGAAGATAAATTACTACGCTACAAATAGCACCTGGGAGGAACTGAAGTAATAGTATGAAAATATTAAGCAAAAGAGATGAGAAGTATTTCCTATTTTATTGTTTCAGCAGAGCACTGTTTGTCTACAATATAGACTCAAACAATTAAAAAAAGTCCAATGATTGTAAACTGTACCTCAAATTAGAATATGCATGTCTTAATAGAAAGTGTATACCATTTCCAGCAATGATGATTGAGTATTCCACTAATTTTTTAAGGATAATGCTAATGACAAAAAAGAAAACAGTTCAATAGTTTGCATCAATTACTTGTGATTGGACCTCTTTCAAGACATTTTCCATGAAAGGCCTCCAAATGTTCCACACACATGAAACTTAAAAACTACAACAAATCAGTCATCAAGAAATCACCACTGACCTGAAATGAAGGACATCAACAGACAAACGCAGTCAGAAGGCATCAGACATGTCCAATATATCAATCAGCATTCAGCTTAACATGATACCACAGTAGGTGAAGACACTACTAATGTACCTTACCATACTTTGGTGAGAGGCAGTGAATAAAAGATATGTCTGTTTATAGAGAATATACAGGATGTGCTAGGATAAACATAGCTTTCATATTTCCTGACTGTCCCCATGAATCTGTCTCTTTGTAGAGATAAGTCTTTGTGGGATGACCTTATTCTTTAAAAATTGTGAGCCCCTTTCACAGTGTATGCTGTAGCTGTAATGCTTATATAAAGTCCTTTGAGCTAGCAGCAAGGCTTCCATTAATTTTTTTAGGCAGTTTTAATATTTTTTCACCGTTGCTAGAAGTACTGATAAGACTGATAATACCTATTAGACAAGTCATTCATATAAGATGTCATACTTGTCCTGGATAACAGTGATGTGAAAAGGAGAGAAAGCTTGTACACATCATTCCATTTCCATTATGTTCATTTCATACTGTTTTATAATGTTTTTAATTTAAGCCACCCCAAAAAAATCTCTTAGTGCAGTGCACAAATTTGGCACGGCACCCTCTCCTTTATAAGAAGATCTATTCAAGCAGAAGTTCCGCATACATGCACTTTAATTTTGATGTTACACAAACAAAATGAAAATTCCCATTCGTTTGCAGTGTGGATTTGGAAAGATTAGAATATTCAAAACCAGACTAATCTTCTTATGCTTATATTTAGTGATGCGTTAATGGCTGTTCATGATCATTTTGGGAGAACTCTACAGTGTTACTTTCTAGATTTACAGATTAAACTCTGAATCTAACAAAGTGCTCGGTGGCCTCTCCATTTGACTTTAATTGTCTTATTCTCAGTGTGTCACTGACATCAACTTGTTTGTCTTAAATGACCTTTAACACTTTCAGGAAAACAACATCCATCTGCTCCATGGTCTCCTTGCCCACATATTTTCTAGCAGCAAAGTCGATTCTAGAGTAGAGACAACTCTTTTTTCAGTGTGGGTTTCATCCAAATGTGCCAAGTAGATTTCTGTCTCATTCTGTGGCTTTCAGGCAAAAGGAGCAAGAAGTACAAATTCTCCAGTGTAATTAAAATCTAACATGTCCTGCAATTAAGATCGTTTGAATAAGGGATCAAAATATTTGAAGATAAAAGCACCTATCGCATTTTCCTAGTTTCCGTTCAAAGTCCAAAGCTGACTATGATCTGTGGGCCAAGTGTGCTATATGTTGGCAACTATGAAACTATTTTTTATTTATCTATCTAGTGCTTTAGCTTTAGGATTCATAGTTGGGCACCTTAGCTGCTTGTAAACTAGAGGCTAAGGATGATAAAAAAGATTTAAAATGAAATTTTTGTTAGACCTATAGAAACTTTGTTTCTGTTTGACAGCTGTTCTAGAAGTAACTGTGTTGCAGGAAAACCAGACAAGGTAGTAGACATAGAATTTTTTTATTTTTTTGGTACAATCTGCTTGATATCTTCATAAGAAAAAATTACATGGTTTTTTAATAAACTGTTCTAAACAGCCATAATACCTGTCTTTCACTCATTTAACTCTTGTATACTATTGCTGACAACTTATGATCCCATTTTCCTAAACCCCCCCCCAAAACACTATATCTATGATGACCGTAGAAGTAAAGCTCACATTGTCTCATCACTATTTAAAGTTAGTTGAAAGCCCACTGGCTTTGTCTGCGACTGAATTGTCATCCTCCCATAATTTTAAGTTTGAAGATGTCACAGCATCTTTTGAAGCAGCATAATACTGTCAGAGACTGACAAATTATCATGCAGGCCACAATTCTGCTTAGCAAAGCGCTCAGCTTCTCCCTCATTAACATTCCAGATAAGGAAACACCTTTGCTTCTGATTTGCTTAAACCACACCAGCAGGCAGTGCACTAAACTCTTCAAAGGCAGCTGCCCTTAACCTTTTATGTTTCAGCGCTTTTCTTTTATAATTCCTTTCAACTAAACTTAAAAGTTCCTGCTTGCTTCATTGCCAGTCCCAAGGCAGGTTTGATATATAGCACTTCAGTCAGAATCTGTTTTGCCCTTCACAACTATTGACTGTTCCTATAAGGCTGCAATTCTTCTGAGAATATGTGTACACGTAGGAACACACACACATGCATGAAGACACACACATGCATCTCAGATTTACAGCACCACAGTGCTGTATCTTACCTCAGGAGACAGCCCACTCCTGCTCCTTCTCAGAGCCGGGTCAGCTACAGCAGGTGGCCCGGGGAGGGACATGTCCAGGCAACTTTGAATATGTCCACGGATGAGGGTTCCTCAGCTCTGGGAAACCTTTGCCCGAATTTGATTCTGCCATCAGAGTAAAAAAGGGGATTTTTATGTTTAACTGTAGTTCTGGGATTTTTTTCCGTTTGTGCTCTCCTCATGTCACCAGACACCACTGAAAAGAGTCTGGTTTGCCCCATATAGTATTTATGTATTTTTAAGATCTCTCTAAGCCCATTCTTCTCCAGATTAACTCTCCTAGTGCTCTTAGCCCCTCCCCGCCTCACATGACAAATGTTCCCGTCCCTTCAACATCTTTGTGATCCTCTGCTGGTTGCACTTCAGTATGTCTGTTTGTCTCTGGGAAGCCCAGATCTTAATACAGCACATGGATATGTCAGAGGTGTAGCAGAGAACAGGAATCAAGCCCCTTGATCTGCAGAAAGTGGTCTTCCTAACGAAGCCCACAAGACTGCTGGCCTTCTTTTTCGGAAGGGCACAATATTTGACCATGGTCAATGTGGTTGGTGCCCACTGGGATTATTTGTCACATCACCTTCCTAGTGACTGAGGTGTGGCGTACTGCCCTGTAGTTCCATGGATCCTTCTTTTTAGTATTCTTGAAACTAGAATGACACTTGCATTCCTCAAGTCCTCAGGATGATGTACAAACTCAGGGACAAAGATAAAATTCCTAGATATGGAAATTCCATGGTGGTACAAGTAAGCAATAACAGTGTTTTGTGGACATAGCTCAGGCTGTTCAGGATGTTCTGGATGGTGAGGAAGTGGAGTCCTTCATTCCTCTTTCCAGAAAATTCAAGATGGCAACTCTGAAGAATTAGTCATCTTTCCTAAATGCAATCACATATGTAGACTTGAAAGAACCATCTCCTCTCACTTCTGTATGATATTAAGTACACTCCTAAAAGTACATGTAATGTAGCATTGATTATGCAGCTTTCTGCATTTCTCAGCCAAGAAAAGATCCTTTTCAAACTGTAATTGACATTACAATGTTTTACAGGTGACTACAGATTTTTCAGTTCCGATATACTGCTGTCAACACAAGGACAGTATTTTCCCCTCTCACACTTTTCATGAAACCTATGTCCTGCTGCTTCATTTACTTCCATGCCTGTGGAACTAAAGGTGGCAGGTCTGGCTGCTTTTTGACCAGACTTATGACCTAAGGGAGCTGCAAGGAACAGAGTGGGTTTTTTTTTTTGCATTTTGGCATTTTTTTGAAGTCACAATATTTCTGAACATAGCTGTTAGAATTGACGTTGAAAGGGCTCAGATTTTATCTTAGGGAAACTAGTAGTTCTATACATGGAGGAATTAAAGAAACTACTTCCTAGACCGTGGACACATTCTCTGATACCTGATAGTGTCTCACAGCTGATAGACTTTTTGTCTTTAAGTTAGATAATTAATAGCCTTATGTGGCTATTCTCTTTCTTAATAATGCTTCAGTGCATGCTATTGCCTAAACCAAGGGAATATTTGTCATTCCACTTGTTTTCATTAACTCTACTCCTTTGAATTCTGCAATCTTGATGAGTTTCAATGACATTCAGAAAAGAATTCAAAAGAAGGAAGAAAAGAAGGTGCTACATACATAATACGAAGGGAAAAAACAGTTTTAAATTTGAACCAAAGATTTTGCTAAGTTGGAAAATGACACACCTCTGCCTGGTGTCCTAGCCTCAGTTCAGGGGGTAAATGTAAGTACACACTGTGATGCTATGCATGAACAGAGAGCATTTTTGGAGCGAGAAGGGGCAGGTCTTTCTTCTCTTTCCTGTATTCCTACTTTGTCACTTGTGTCAGCTTCTGAAGAAAGGAAGAAAACAGTAGGCTCTAGCCCAATCCTTACTCCTAAATAGTTGCGAAGGGCTTTCCGTGCTAATGGATTACAAATAGATAATGCACAGGCTCTGCTCTTCCATCTTCTCTCACACAAACAAAACCAGGGGGCGTTAGAAGTGGAGAGCTTTTGTGGCAGGTCTGATTTTTGGGTACACACGAAAACAGAATGTGTTCACATGTGTTCTGAACACAATCATTACATGATTATCCTCAGAGAAACATCAGCTGAACTCACAATAAACACTTGCACAAAGTACCTTTACACTTCCAACACGGCTTCTCAGTGACAGCTTCTCCTAGAAAGAGACAATTCTGTCCTGCAGATGGGTCGTAGTCATGACAAGTAATCTATCTTCTTTCCAACCATGTCTTTCAGCTGCCTATATTCAGTTTTTAGTATCATCTAGGTATGCTAAAGTCTATAAATATTACCTGTGAAATGGGAACAATGCTATTTTCTCTGAAAAATATAGACTTGGGTAGCATCAAGATCTATTTCTCCACTGGATATCCTTTACTGATATCTATCTCATCTTTGCTACTTCTGGTGCTTGAATTCCTACTTTAGTAAAAGGGATACCTATTTTCAAATTTCTCTCAAGCTCTTTTTTCTTCAGTATTTTATATTGCCAACACTAACTTCAAGACACTTCAAAAACACAGAAAAACTCTTCTATAGTAAAGAACAAGACAAAAAAGAAGCCCTCAAAACTACTCATAGGAGAGGTACCAGATAGTTCTAGCTGCTATCTAGTGGGACTTTAAACAGATGCAGATTCAAACCCATGCAGACAAGAAATGACTATACACAGCCAGAGTAAATTGCTTTCCAAATATATATTATTAATAAAAGGTCTGATGAAATTCCAGGCTTTTACTGGTGGCTTCCATGCCACCATGCTTTCCAACCTGCAAGTCATATCCTAAACCTGTAAGACACATTATTCTTTCAAAAATTAAAACAGGAAAATACATTTAAAGGTTGTTTTTATGTCCAAGGCATCAGAGTAAAACCTTGTGTTTTCTGCTCATATGATCAAAAATAAGTCCAGTATCAGACAGATCTGCTGAATATCTTAGATTTAGTTCTTCAGAAGACAATTTATTAGGTCAAGGAAACAGCAGATTTTTCTTAGTTATACAGTACCGACTGATAAATAAGGAAAAATGTCCCTAGTGTCCTCTATAACCATTTTTCTCCTGATGGTCTTGTTCATAATCACCACCGCATGAACTCATGGATGACACCTGTCTAACTTTTTACATTAAGAGATAAAGCTTCAATTATTGTGCTGAATTGAAAAGAGAGGTCGATTTACCAGTGTTAAAGTTGCTGTGACTGTGTGACCCAGAAATAAGCATGATTACAAAAATGCAGTCCACTGGAAATGTAAGCATAAATAGAAGCAACATTTGATTCTCAAAGCATGCTTTAAAAGCCTTTGAACTAAACGCCACACCGTATTAGAAAGTACATCATTTGAAGGACCAATGGAAGTGGATGGGCCGTGGACTTGAACTAACGCCAGCTGAAGTCAATAAAATGGTTTCCATTCTCATCAAAAGAATTACTATCAATCTCAAAACATGACGTTCCATGTCATAGATTTATTAATAATTGGAAAGTTTTTGTTCCCTGCTAATACTTGGAAAACTGCGGTTTTGCCTACCAGGAAATGGAGGACTTCGTTACACAGACCACTAAAGGACTAGAACAAATTGATGGTGAGGAGATTTCTGTGGAAAAATATTAACTGCAGAGTTGTTAAAAAGTTTGTGTAAAGATGTTTGTTTCTGTCACCTCAAGGAGAAGGATGCTTATAAGCACAGGGAAATAACATACATTTAATTAGTTTAAATTAAAAATAATATACGAAAGGGGGTCCAGTAGACCAAGGAATCTTTCAGACCTGTGATCTAAGCAAAAGGACTGGCAAATACAACCAAAAGGCTGCATGTGCAGTCTTACCATTGAAAATTTTTCTTAGAGTAGGGGGACACGACAGACATCAAGACCTGAAATGGTAGAACAAATTGAACTACTGTGTAGCAACGCAGTAACTGCCAAATTTAAACTACTGATCTGGATCCTACTTCTTGAAGGAAAGGGTGACATTTGATTTCTTCTATTTCTTGGAAACCTTTCCTGATCTCCACAGTCTCTCAAAGATGATTGAGTGTGATTCCCACAATTACATGGTCCATCTCCCCCAGTCAGTGTGTGTACATGCCATTAGGACATGCGGACTTGTGTGAAATCAGCTTGTTTAAATGTTCACTGGGCTGATCTTTCTCCAACTGAGGAAAACTTTCAAGTACGCCAAGCTTTCCCATTGTCTCAGCCACCTGGAAATTGTTGGAGGCTGGTCTTACCAATAAAGACTGAGCTGAAGAAGGCACCGAGCATCTTGGCTTTTTATCCATCCTTTATGCCCAGATCTCTTCCATGTTCATCAGTGGGTGCTCCTGTGAAGACCATTTGCAGCTGATATACCTATAGAAATCTGGGGGTTTTTTTGTACTCCTCACCAGGTTTTATTCCAGGCAGGCTTTGTCTTTTCTAATCCCACACACTTCTGCACTCAGACAGTGTCTCTCTCTATTCCTCCCAGGTCACCTCCATTTCTTTATATGTTTTCTTGGAAGCAACTTGTCCATCCATGCATCCTTCTGTCATCTTTGCTTTATTTCCCACATATAGGGGTTAGTGATTCCTGAGCCTGAAGTAAGTGATAATTGAAAAATCAGTGAACTCTCCTGGACTCTTCTCCGTAACCATTTTCCACAGGATTCTTCCAAGCTAGTCCTTGAAGATGTCAAAAGCTACTCTGATGAAGTCCAGATTTGTGGTCTTTTTTCTGCCTTGATCCCTCCTCTCACGATCCTGAATTTCACCACTTTGTGGTCACTGCTGGCTGCCTTTGACCTTCACACCCCCAGTGAGTCATTCCTTGATTGGGAGTGCAAGGTCCAACACAGCATCTCTTCTCACTAGCTCCTCTACCTTTCAGGTAACTACCATTGATGCTCTTCAGGGACATCCTGGAGTGCTTTTCTTTCTGCTGGGGTGTTTCTCCAGATGATATCAGGGTAGTTGAATTTACTCATGGGAAGCACAGCCTGTGAATTTGAAGTCACTTTGAGATGCAGCTACTTGTTCTTCCTGATCAGGTGGCCAACATCCACTATGTCACCCTTATCGATCTGCTCTTTAAGCCTTACCCATAAGTTCTCATTTTACTTATTATCTATCTCCCCAGGCAGAATCACAGAATAGCTTGGACTGGAAAGGACCTTAAAGAGATCTAATTCTAATCCTCTTTCCGTGGATAGGGATGCATCTCACCAGACCAGTCTGCTCAGTGCTCCAGCCAACCTGTCTTTAAACACTTTCAGGGATGGGGCATCCAGAATTTCGTTGGGAAACCTGTTCCAGATACTCACCACTCTCACAGTAAAGAGTTTTTTTTCTCAGTAGATACGAATCTAAATCCACTGTCTTTCAGTTTGAAACCATTTCCCTCTGTCCTTTTACTAGGTTTTTACTAGGACATGCTCTTGTAAAAAGTCTCCTGCTCTCCTTTCTTGCGGATTTCCTTCAGGTACTGGCAGGATGCAATTAGGTCACCCAAAAGCCTTCTCTTTTCCACCCTGAACAATCCCAATTCTCTCAGCCTTTCCTCACAGGACAGGTGCTCCATCTCTCTGACCATCTTGGTGGTCTTCTCTAGATCTGCTTCAACAGCTCAATGTCCTTCTTGTGCTGGGGATCCTAATTTAAAGCCTTTTTTACTAGTTCAGTCTTACTGGCAAAGACACCTTCATCCTGCTTAGTGAGGTGTATGCCATCTCTCCCAAGTGGATGTTGACCCCCTTGAAGAGGTATTCATAGAAACCAAAGTCTTGTTGAGGACACCAGCTCCGCAAACAATTGTTGATACACAGTATCAGTGCCTTTCTCCTTAGACCCTTTCCCCTCACTAGAAGGACTGAGGAAGACAGAATGACTTGGGCCCCCATTTCCCTAAAGGCCACCATCAGAGCTCTGCAATCATTTTTGATACACCATAGGTTGCCATTGGTGTGGATACGGAAGAAAAGCTTGCTAGAAGTAAAGGTCTCCAGTACTTCTCACCTCTTTTGGAAGCAGCATCTGCTCTGAAGTTACTCAGATAATTCCTAGTAATGCCTCAAGAGCCTTCAATGACTTTCCCAGTTTATTTGGAAGGTCTCAAAGCGGGATCAATGAAGTGTTTCACAAACTGCCATGTTTATTTACTGCCTCTGTTACCAACACTGGGAGGGAAGAAATAAAATATAAGCAGTCTTTAACCAAAAGCCTTTTGAGGCTTCTGTCTAACATCACCTGTACCCTACTCTGACCTCCCCATGCCTTTGCCGACCCTCAAAGCACTCTTCTGATCATTTACCCCAAAGCTGACTGGGTATCCAAAGGTGCTCCTTAACTACTCTTTGTAGGACCTCCACATACAGAGCCACCTCACTCACTCTTCCCCCTTTGCAGGTCAACAGGAACAACTTTCGTAAAATCTAACTATGGTGCTTGTGTAAGCCAGGAACTCTTACTACTAGTTTGAAAGAGAGCCCTTCCTACACAGATGGTTATCCTTGCCATTTTAATTTAGTACATGGATTTCTACATGTCACAAACTCCCTCAAGATTTCAGAGGATTGGAATCACCTTTACTGTTTATCAGAAGGCTGCAAGAAGGCTGAGTTTCCTGGGTCTCATTGCTAACGACATCTCTGTGGTTATAACCACTTCTGACTGATTATACCAGCTCCTAAATGAGCTCTTGGAGTTGACTGAGGTAAAATGCACTTATAACAGCAAATTCATGAAAATTAAAATTGAAAACAAACAAAAAAATCAAAACAACTCTTCCAACTCCCACCCCAAACAGAACCAAACTGAACCAAACCAAACCGAACCAAACCGAACCAAACCGAACCAAGCCGAACCGCACCGAACCGAACCAAACCGAACCAAACCAAA
>VWZT01000900.1:62576-74635 GCA_013397055.1 Pachycephala philippinensis
TTTTTTTCTTTGAAATGCATTAAAATATTGACTAAATTTAGTCTATCCATCACTGAGGAATTTCCCTGGTAACCTTCTATACAGCTGGTATTTCCTCTAAGAACATAACATATAAATACCAATACTTATCAAATTCTTAATCCACTCACTATTTTTTTTAAGTGGCATTGTAGCACATGATTTATTGAGCCAAAATTTGTCATATCTATAGTAAATTTCCAGTGTCTATTTATTCATTAATTGAGGATCTAAAGAGAGATACCTATTAGGTTACTTCAGCATTCTTTTTTTCTTAATAAAACTGTATGGCACCTTAGGCAGATATCTGTTTCCCCTCAAATTTTAGCAATTCTTTTCTTCAACATATGAGGTTCAAACGTCTTTAAAAGAGGTTCTTTTAAAATAAATGCATATAATCAAAGAACATTCTCCCAGAAATATGAAGGATGTTAGAAATATGTAACCTTAGATTTAATTTCTTTTTACTTTTGAATGAAAAACTTTACTTATGACCATGAAAATCTAACCTAGTTAATGATAATCTTTTCCAAAGTAATTGAAGAATAAAGATTTATTCAGCTAATAGGTTGGCTTGTACTTCAACTCAGGTATAATTAGTAAGAATGTCAAAGTATAGGGTTCAGGAAGATCAGTACTGTGGACTGGGATCTGCTATAGATCCTGAATTATTTTGGGTATATAAATTCAGTGTGTGTAGGTGAGTTGCTTAGTTGTCAATATCTAGTTCATGTTACCTGTAAAGACTGGTGATATACCTTAGTAAACTGGATGTTATTGTGAGTGGACGGGATACACTTGCTTTTCTGCACATTACCATATTCAGCACACTATCCTGAATTAATTTGCATTAATAATGGTCATTATAGAAAATAATTTCAACTATTGTTCTGGTTTTATTTGATTTAGAAGAGTATTTATACTAGTAGTGTTATAATTATTGCCTGCTAAGTAAGCCTTGAATATTAGTAGACACAAGTAATTTTTTCATATGGGCTTCTACCACTACCAGATATTTCGAAATATATCTTTGGGAAAATATGAGTATTGAAAAACTCACTGACTCTGTCAGTCTACTTACATTTTATGAGTTTATGTTTCTAAGACTCTAATAACACAGAATTTACTTGGTGAAGGAAATGCACCACAATGAAAATACTTATTTTCCATTCACTTGCTCCTACAATATTTTTAGCCAATATACCAGTAATAAACCAGTCGGAAGAAAAAGTAGATGGCTTTTAGTTATATTATAGTTTGCTAAGCCATTAAATCTAAAACTGAGATGGTGTGAAAACCTCAACTGTGCAGAATATTACAGAGAAAGACATGCATTTCTTGATTTCATACTTTAAGCTTGATGTAGATTAGGTCATTAGGTTGTAAATTCTACTACTACATAATAGCAAAACTTAGGTCTGGCCATTGTGTTAAAGAGAAAGTAAATTACATTGAATTTCCACAGTCCTCATGTCTGGATAATATTGTAGAATTATATTGATGTTCTTAAACCTGCCCTCATGTCTCAGAATCATCTAAAAGAGGAATGCATCCTAATAAGCCTCCACTAAAAATCAATCACTCAATCAATCACTCAATCATATTATTGAAGAATGAAGAAAAGGAAACAGTGCACCACTGTCAGCCAGCAGCATTATATCTATTTGTCAGTGGTATCCAACAGCTAATATTATTTTATACAGAAGCAAAGTCATTCAAGCCTAAAATGACTTACCATCTAATAGGATCTCTGAGCACCGAAACATTCTGCCTACCACAATTTCTTCACTATCCCTTTGCCAAGATGCTAGCTGCTTTCTTAGGACAAATCTGATAGGTAGTTAGTAAAGAGGAGGAATACATATGAGGGGAACCAGGGCCCAGTTCAGAAAAATGCCTAAACTGATCCTAGTTGTGAAGTTAGTAATAATACGTACATTTATCACTAACATTTGAAAGCGTGTACCTGGGTATGAGTTAGAGTCCATACTTGAAAATGTGCCTCAAATGTGAAGCAATACTGATGCATATGAGCTGATCATATACCCCTGTGCATCTTATAAGGGCCTTAGGTGTTAAGTAGAAATTAGTGCAGTTTTCCTAAATAGCAAACCAGTGCACCAAAATAACAGTTGATTGACGAGATGGACTGTGATAGCAGATTATCTGAAGGTTATCCACAGATAGTTTATACATCCTTCCGTCCTTCCTTCCTTCCTTCCTTCCTTCCTTCCTTCCTTCCTCATTAGTTGCAAATTTTCTAGTTTTCGGTAATCTCTTGATCAAGATGATAACACATAATTATTATTATCTCAAAGTACATCTTTAAAAACAAATATAATTCTGTTTCTGACATCAGGAATTGCAGCTTACTCTACCCTTCTAAGTAGACTAAATGATACTTAGTACCTGCAAGAGCTTTCCAGAGACATCAGCTGCAGAATAACATCCTCAATATTTTGACTGCTCTCGACTCATTAAATACACCTGAGCTCTGCAGTGTAGTGCCTACAGCTTCCAACCTCAGGGATAAAGTAATTACTGCAGATAGGATGAGAAGGTGTCTCAAAACAAAACAATTCAGTTTAACTGGTTAGTCTATCAGATGCAACGGGGAGAAATGGACGTCATGGAGGCAGACCCCCACTGAGGTCCTGAAGAGTTCCCAACTGAGTAAGAAAGGACAGTGCAGAGCAAGTCATTAGCATCAACGCTGTTACAAGTGAGATAGCAAAAAATGCTCAGCCCTTCATGGCTATCATCCTTCTTTGCCTCATAGATCTGCAAACTTTACTCAACATAGGCTCTAACAGCCTTCCCTTCAGCTCATCAGATGCTTTTGTACCACTGTAAAATGCTATACTTTCAAGCAAAGAAACATGAATAAATTCATTGCATAAGTGAAAAGTGCATTTTATACGATAAAAAAATTCAATAATTAGAGTTAGGAGAGGACACATCAGTGCCATCTTCTTTTAAGTTCTTTGTACTTCTCCTGCTACATCCAATACAGACATTACAAACTTCGGTTTAAGCATGGAAATTGATACTCTTCAGTTGCATCTCTGTACATGTTCAAACCTCTGTTTGTTCCCAGGCATTGTGTCCAATGTATTCAGTGATTTCACCAATATTTATATATTCTCTTATTGCAAATCTGTCTGAACAGAGTCACATATACTCTACCTCTAATAGAACAGCAATATGTGTGGTTGTCACTGTTAAAGCAATTCCAGAGAATTTTCAGAAATACAACTTCAGGTGATAAAGCAACTTTCACCATTCAAGTAAAGGATGATATCTTGGAGCTGACAGTCACACAAAGAGGAACCTCCTAAATTTCTCTCATGAGCTGGCATTTCAACACATTTATTGAAAATTCATTTCTGCTAAAGAAGTTCAGAATAACCAGAAAACCAAAGAATTGCCTTTCCCCAAACACTATGCCAAATACCTATCCACTGATAGGATGAGCGTATGAATTTACCACCACATAGTAGGTAGTCATATGAGCTACTTTCCTGTATATTTATTTGAAATTTTGAGATATTTAGAACATATATGCATAGTTCTAACACCTAGAGATAAGGTAAAGCTGTAAGGTACAACAATAAATGATAAACCTTACACAAGTCCTTGAAGCAGCAACAGTGAGAGAACAACACACTCACAAGAATTTTTTGTACTTAGGGACATTGCCATGTCCTCAAGATATCCTGGACCAAACTTGTATTGCTGTAACTGATGTACTGACTAATTCTGTATATATCTGTGACTTTCTTTAAGAGATGGTATCCCAAAATCGGAGTGGTTGATGTTGAAAGGGACCTATGGAGGTCGTCTGGTGCAACACCACTGGCCATGCAGATTCACGTAGAGATTGCCCAGGACTATATCCACAGACTTTTGAATATCTCCAGAGATGGCAATTCCACCACCTCTCTGGGCAACCTGTGCCAGGGCTCAGTCAATCTTACCATGAAAAGGTGTTATCTGACATTCAGGTAGAATTACCTGTTTCATTATTTCCCCTTTACCACTGGTCCTGTCACTGGGGCACCACCAAGAAGAGCCTGGCTCCTTCACCTTTGCCACCCTCCCTTCAGGAATGTACATACAGTAGTCAGATCCCTCGGAGCAGTCCCAGTTCTCTCAGCTTTTCCTCATAGGAGAGATGCTCCCGTGCATCATCATCTGTGTGGCCTTTGCTGGGCTCTCAGTGTGTCCATGTGTCTCCTGTACAGGGGAGCCCAGAAGTGGACAGAGCACTGCAGAGGGTAAGGATCCCGTCCCTTGACTTGATGGCAAGACTTTGCCTAATGCTTCTCAGGATACTACTGGCATTTCTTGTGACAAGGGCCCATTTCTGGCTCATGTTCAACTTGGTGTCCACCAGGGACCCCAAGGCCTTCTCAGAAAAGCTCTTTCCCCGCCTACCAGCCCCCAGCTCATATCCCAAATGCCTGGGGTTTTCCTCCCTAGGTGCCGGACTTTGAACTGAGGTTACGGAACATATCCCTTATTTTCCTGATGGTATTTTAGATGTCTATGATTCACTTAGCTTTAAGCACAAAACCAGCCAAGGATGACAGATAAATTGCAGTAGAAATACATGTGTTTAAGTTGCTGTCTCTGAGAAACCAAAACCCGTTTATAATAGATGCTGAAATCTTCTTGTTGGACAGTAAAAGAAGAGACTACTTCACTGCAGGGGTCAGCTGAATTTGCAATTAAGTCCTTAGCTGATACCAGTATCCTTAATTGTCCATTTTTGACATCAAGCAGGAGATATCTGACTTGGCACAACCTCTAACCAGACCAGGTGGAAATCAACAGTTGATATGACCTAATTTATGAAAGCTTGGAAAACTAGGCATAAAACAGTACTAAAAAATATTAACAGCTTATTAAAGTATTTCACTTCCCTGAATCCAACTGAGATTTCATTGCAATCCAGAAGTTTGTTGGGGGAAGCACCTTGGAAGGAAACACCATGGGGTTGGAACTGTCACCATATCAACAAGGTAAGAAAATAATTTTTGTGTCATTTAAAAACTTTTCTGCCTTCTTTATCATAGAGTCTGGAGAAGTACTCTCTACACCTAAAATTGTCAATAACTGTGAAAATCCACAAAATTTAACAATAGCTGTAGTTTTTACGAATAGAAAAGCAATTTAAAACTCACCAATTCACTTTGGCCAGGCACCACTTACACATTTCTGAGACTGAAGTACTCGATTCACTACATTTACTAGGCATTCCCAACCATTAGTCTCGATTCAGTCTCCCCAGAATCACTTTCTAAGACACAGGATTTTTGCATAATAGCCCTTGCACCAAATTATTCTCACTTACCTGGGCAATCAGCTCCCTGCCACCATCATGACCAGAGACTTCTGCTCTTCCCAAAACACAGCAGTAGAAAAGGAACTTCTGATTCCCTGAACTTCTGCTTCTCAGAAGGAAAAGGTGTGGGAATGAAGGTTTCTGCAGTCAGTCTCAATTTTCCACTTTTGAAGAAGTCTACTGTACTCTCTCCCCCTTCTTAGATGGTTGGTTTTAAATACAGTCTTACACATACTTTGCAAGGCTTTAACCCGCTCCTGCCTCACTGCAGTTGTATACATTCTCTCATAACTTCCACAAATTACAAAGATACAACATGTAACAGCAGGGTCATGCAAAGGCAGGAAAAAAAATCCCTCTTTTTCCACTATGTCGTCACTATAGCTACACAGTGCACAAAGTATAAATATGTAGGTGAAGAGGAAGAAATTCTTGTTGCATTTACTCTCCCTTTCCTTTGCCTAAAATTTTTATTTATCATCTATTAAGGATATAGTGAAGGGGAAAGTCCAGCTTCTTGCTTTCTCTCTCCCATCTCACCGACATACATACATACACTACATGCTCCTCTTCCTTCCAAGTTGCGTTCTTGCCCTTTAAATATCTTTTCCTTCCACTCTTTCTCAAGACCCCTTGGATTCTTGTTTTACCACTAGTAAGCCTCAGTATGTGTGCAATGGGAGCTCAGACCTTGCTCGGTATATGCAGAGAACAGGAGCCTTCTCCTCAGGACTCAGATCACAGAAAGGCCTAAGCACACATTCGTGACAGAAGGTTGTCATCTGCCATGCAGAAAGTAAGGTGGCAGTGAAAGGAGAGGGAAATACACAGCAGTGTATCTGCCTATTATATCTCAGCAAACCTGCTGGCAGACCAGGTGTTGTTTGCGTAAGTACCACTTTCTCTTGCGGAGGTATTAGGTGCTTAGAGGGCCTCAGACACACTTCTTTCTCTAAGAGATGCTCCTGAAGCCTATACATCCCCTTTACATTCTCAGGATACCCTGTCACCCTTCCTCCTGACAAAGGTCAACTTAGTTCTGATAAAGAGTTTTACCAGCCTGTTGGAAAGGCAAGTAGATTGTGTCCTCAATCCATTTTGCACTCTGCTTATCCATTTTCCAGAAATTTATTTCTTTACTTTTACCCAGAAAAATAAAAATAAAAAGTTAGATTTATTTTTCCCCTTAAGTGTGCAGGCTTTCTTTTCTCATTCTATAAAAGCTGACTTTCTCTTCTCATTCTATAAAAACATCTATGACCTCCAAGCCAAACCTGTATTTCTGCCTGTAAAAGTAAGGAAAATGTGTTCCCTACAAACAATTTACTTGTGTCTTTCCTATAGCAGGTCCTCTGTACTGATAACCTATTCTAGTTTTTCCCATCAGGTTAAGTATTTCTCAGAGGCACACAGGACTCCAAGATTAAATGAATGTCCTCTTGGCTTTCTGACCTCTGGTTAGTGGTGAAATTCCTCCCATCCATAGTAACAGGAAGAAAAAAATAGAAAAAGTGAGGAATGACAACAAGAAAGCTGTTAGAAAGGGAAATGGGATCTTACAATACCTCTTCAGTAAGAAATTATCTGCTTCACTGGTAGTGTTGGGTGATGGAAGCAGCACCCTTTTCTATAATCTGACTTCATTTTTACTCAGTTCCTGTTTTACACAATCATCCAGAAAAGCACTTCATCAGTTGCTACTGCTTGATGTACCTTCTCTTTATGCAGGTCTTCATTTTTTAGTTTACCTAGGTTAACATTTCTTATGTGACAGATACACCTAGCATTTTTGAAATCTGCATGTTTGTTTTCTTTGCTTTCTACAGGGATTGGGACAAAAGTAGCAAGGCTACAGGTTGTTCCAACAGGACCCTTTAAGCCTTAGTTACATTTTTGAACAGTAAAAATGCAGGTACATTTAGGAAATACACATATTCAAAAATACAGATGTCTTCAGAAACCACTGAAGCAAGGACAAAGGCAAAGAGAAGGGCAAGGGCACAGATATATCAGGACCACACTTCTAGCTCAGTAAGTGAGGTGTTGTCCAGGAAATGGAAATGAGGGACATATATTCCTTCTCCTGGTGCTCAAGAAATTTATGATGTTTGTCTGAATAGATCTCCCTCAAAAAAAAACTTCTTGTTAATAATTCCTGAAGCAGAGTCAATGTGTCTTCATCATTCTTGGCAACATTTAGTCTGATTGAAATTGCCAACTGTATTTCATTTTTAGAATGCTTTTGTTCCTCTACTTACAAATCAGGGTATGGTTCCCTTTCCAGACGCTCCTCTGAGCTTTCAGTTATGGCAAGGAAAAAATTTGGAAGAGGAAACCTTGACCTGCTCCACAGACTAAAGTAAATTGCAATGGAAACTCTTGCTGAAGAATTACTGTCAAAACTGTAAAGTCATGATTGTGAAAGGCTAATTTTTTTCTAATTGTGATCATACTGAGATTACCTTCTCAGGAGCACCTTCTGGAGCACACAGCTAATTTGTTTCAATATTTAGGACCAGCTCTTTTATGATGTGCTTTTGCTTAACAAAGAACATACTAGGCATGTGTGGACTTCATTGGTCTTCCGGTAAATAGTATGAAAATAGTTGGTTTAGGTTCCTTTTGTGTATTTCTTCTCTTATTTATTTGCTTGCTTGGGGTTTTTTTTTGGTCAGTTTTTAACTTTTCTAACATGTAGGTCACTACAGACTTTTAGAATAACAAACTAAAAGCTCCTGTTTCTTGGGGCCTGAGGGCAAATAATTCTTGATTTTTGCATGGGTTTCATTTTTTTTCCTCCATGGGAGGGTTGTTTCATTATTTGTTTACCATCAGTATATTTGCTGGGCACGTAGTATACATTTCTTTGATAGTCAGTGTTAAAATAGCCCTTGTCCTCATGAACATCTTGTTTGTCAACTTGGGAAGTCACTGTTTAAATTCCACTTGAATGGAATATGCTGTTATGCAAGTGATACAAGAGGAAAGAAATAAAGCAAGAAAAGTTCATCTCTCATGGCTGTCCTTGTTATTTTTGACAGAAAACCAGGGAAGCCAGGAAAGAGGAGCTGACATCTGAATTCCATTGGTGGAGAAGTTCGGTGCACAGTTAATGGTACTTTTGACCTTGCACCTGTAATCAAGACCAATGTTGAAGGGTAGCTGCACATGTAAAATGTTGACAGTGTTCTGCATCCCCTGCAACAAATGAACAGTCAGAAGAGTAGGAAGCATTATAAATGAAGCAATGTGTTTTTGAAGTGCAATGCTATTTTAAAAGTAAATACTGGCCTCATGGTCTTGGAAATGCTGGAGATGGATTAGTGATGAAAAAAGGGTCTTTCACTGTTGCCTCTCAAGTAATAATCCAGTACATATGAACAGAGACTGAAAGCTTATTAATTTGTGACCTATTTCATAAGACTTATGTGAAGTGAAGCAATGGACTTGGAATCTAATTTGAAAGGGATCTTTTGACGTCATCTGGTACAAATCCCACTCATGACAGAGACAGCTTCTAAGTTCCATTAAACTTCTCATAGCCTTGTCTGGTATCTCCAGCAATAGACATTCCAGAGTTTCTTTGGTATATCTATTTTTGGGCGTAACGAGCCTCCTTGTGAAAATGTGCTCAGCTTCTAGCTGGCATGCAGCTCCTCTGGGAGAGTCACATGCTAATTCTCATCAGGAAGGTCAATATTTAACATGCAAAGAGGCTGACTTCTCTTGCTTTTGTATCAGATTAATGATAATGCCAGTGGACCACACGCTGCCTTTTCCCATGCAATTAAGTTCTGTTGCGTTTTTCAAAAGCTGCTCTTCTTTCCTTGAGTATTCAGTTATCTTGGGGGAGGGACAGGGCAGAGGGGGCTGAGAACAGAGAGGGAGAAGACCTTTTTTGCTTTTCTTCCCTTGCTGATGAGCTAATAAAGAAAAAATGATGTCTAGGAAAAGAAAGTTCTAACATATGAACAAAATACCTCTTATCTCTAGAACAGAATCTATCCCACTAAATATATTCACCCCTGTTTTGAAACCTTTAATGAGAAGTATCCTAAGGGAAAAGTTTTCTTTCATTTCATTTAAGAATCACACATTTTATCATTTGAGTATCCGTCGGCCATATTAAAATTCAGACAAATATCTGCATATTTTAAATGTCTGCCTGAATACTGAGATCATTTGTCAATGTCCTCACTGAATTGTTAGTCAGACAGTTGTGCACATTATTTGAGACAGCAAATGAACTGTTTGGGTTGCTATGGTTACAGCCACGGAGAAGATAAATTTCTGCAGCTACTATCTTTCTTGAGGGGCTGGGGTGGGGAAAGATAATTGAAAAACTAAAAGTTAATCCGACACATTAGGGTAGGGTCAGAACTGCAACAAAGCTTTATGTGTGCACTTCATTATATATGTGGAAGGAACAATGTATCCATAAAAGTAAATAAATATTGATGGATGCTTCCATTACATTCCCTTTCTCTAAATTTATGCTGCAATTTGTACCAGTCAGGTAGCAGTGATTTGGCTTGTTCAACCAACAGGAATTGTTAATTTGGACAGTTATCTGATTTAGAACAGCATAATGAGGTGATGATTTCCTCCAAAATTACCACTAAAATTTTGTGTTCATAGAAAAGCAGAATCATGAAATCATTTAGGTTGGAAGGGATCTTAAGATCATCTATTCCATCCTCCTTGCTCAAGCAAGGTCATCTAGAGCATTTTATCCAGGATTGTGTCCAGTCAGATTTTCTATGTCACCAAAGATGGAGACGACTTCTCAGTAAAAAAGGTTTCCTTGTGTTTACACTGAATTTACTATTTTTTAATTTGTGCTCATTGCTTCTTCTTCTCCGGGCACCACTGAAGAAAGTTTAGTTCTATTTTCTTCATTCTCTTCTGCCAACTAGTTATATACAATAATAAAATACCCCTTGAGCCTTTTCCACAGGCTAAACACTCGCAGCAGTCTTCACATATGACAAATGCTCCAGTCATTTCATCATCTTTGCGACCCTGAGGTGGATATGCACGGTGAAGTCTGTATCTTGCTTGAACTCGAGAGCCAACACTAGACACAGCAGTCCAGACATGGTCTCATCAGTGCTGATCAGAGAGGAAGGATCATCTCTGTTGATATGCTGGCAATGCCCTTTCTAACACAGCTTTGGATACTATTCTCCTTTTTTGTTGTAAGGGTGCACCATTAGCTCATGGTTAACAAGGTGTCTACCAGGACCCAGGGTCCTTCTCTGCAAAACTCCTTTTTAGCCAGGCAGCCTCTCAGCTGAATGAGGGACTGGGGTTATTTATTGCCAAGGCAGGACTTCCATTTGTTGAACATGACATCCTTCTATGTCTACATCTCCAGCCTGCCAGGAAACCTGGGAATGGCAGCATAATCTTGTGGTGTATGAGCATCTTTTCACAGTTCTATACCACTTCAAAACTCCCTGAGGGTGCACTCTCTTCCACCATACAGGTTATCAGTGAACATGTTAAACAATAATGAAAAGTATTGCTTGACTAACATGATCTCTTTTTATGACCAGGTGACCCGCCTAGTAGATGAGGGAAAAAGCTGAGGGGGATGTTTCTATCTGGACTTCAATAAAGTTTTTGGTACTTTGGTACTGTCTCCCACAGCACTCCTGGAGAAACTGGCAGCTTCACCTCATCATAGTAAGCTATCAGGTTGTATAAGCATTAGTTCCCTTTTGTAAATCCATGCTGGCTAATTCCAATCACCTGCTTTTCTTTCATGTGTTTGGAAATGCTTTCCAGATGGAACTGAGATAAAACACATTGAGCTGTATTCTGTGGATATTCCCTCAGCCTCCTTGAATACAGGAGTGTCCTTTGCTCTCTTCCACTCTTCTGCAACCTCTCCCGATTACTATGACTGTTCAAAGATAATCAAGAGTGGTGTCACAGTTTCCTCAGCTCTTATGGTGCCAAGTGCCAGAGTCCATGGACTTCTGTGTGTCATTTAAGTGCTCCCTAGCCTGGTCCTACTGCACTGAGAGCGAGTCTTCTTTGCACCAGACTTTCCTTCTAGTGTCTGAGTCCTGCATTTCCTGATGGCTAGTTTTACTGGTAAAGACTCAGGCAAAAAGGCACTGGATAACTTGACCTCTTCCTTATTTCTCATCAATTCCCCTGCTGCTTTCAGCAGCAGTCCCACATTTTTCTGAGTTTTCCTTTTGCTGTTCATAGATATGCAGAAGCCTTTCTTGTTGCCCTTCTCATCCCTTGCCAGATTCAATGCCAGATGGCTAGAAAGGTCAAGGCAGCCTTTCTAACTCTGTTGCTGCAATATCAGATAGCAACTCCTCTTGGGTCATGTATCTTTGATTTCACACCTTGTGAAGTTCTTTTTTATGTTTGAGTTCAGTTAGGAGCATTTTGCTCAAGTAGGCATGCTTCTTCACAGAATCAACTAAATCGGAAAAGACTGTGGAGATCATCAAGTCCAACCTATGACTGAACACCACCTCATCAACTAAACCATGGCACTAAGTTCCACATCCAGTCTGTTTTTCAAACACCTCCAAGGACACCACCTCCCTGGGCAGCCCATTCCAGTGCCCAACTACTCTTTCTGTAAAGAATTTTTTCTGGTGTCTAGCCTACACTTGCCCTAACACAAGGGACTGTGTCCTCTAGTCCTGTTGTTGGTTGCCTGGGA
>VWZT01000905.1:6084-23149 GCA_013397055.1 Pachycephala philippinensis
GGGGTGTTGGTGGTTTTTTTTCAGTTTCAGTAAACACTATACCACTACTAAAGAGTTCAGATAAATTATGGACAAATGAATCATGTACATTGAGCATGAGGGTGGCTTTGTCCTGTCAGATTCATTTGTCTTCTGGAAAGCAGAAGAATGTAAGGAGGTCCTGTATTCATTTCTTCTGTACCATTTACAGTGGAAGGCACAGAACTTACCTTGAAAAAGCTCAAACATACATACCTGGATTACAAAACAGGAGGATCTCTTACATGTGAACTAATAAATATCCTGATCTCTCCAGTGAGAACATCTGCTTCAAGTTTTTCTCAACACTTTAGAGAAATTCCTGACACAGTGTCTGTCTTTATATCCAGGTTTTGATTAATAAGGATTTTAAACTGTTGTTGATTTTAGACCTAGACACTAGTTATTTTTTAGAAAATGAAGACAACCAACTTTGAGAAACAGAAGACGTTTGTCTCACTCTGGAAATGAGACAACCAATTTGGGCATGTGTTGCAGAATAGCAGCGTCAAAACAACTGTTCTGCCTGTTTCTGGAAAATTTCTGAAATATGTCTCTTTGCAAGAATCCCTGTGTGTTTTTCAAGATTTAGAAGCTGCCAGTTCAGGAAGATTCCCATATGAGACTCTTAAAACACTGTGTAAGTTTATAACTCCCTCCATTCTCCCCCCACATCTTTTTTTTTTTTTTTTTAAACAAATTCATGCATCAGTTCTGTTATTTGGTTCCATGTTTCTTTGGCTAATGTCTATTCAAGCATATGGTGAGATGTCCAGCAAAGCAACCAGCTATTTTCCTTGGGTTTCTGAAGGATTTTTCTTTCCATAAGCATAGACTGGAGCTCCTGTGACTTCAGGAATCACATTGACATACAGACCCTCAGCTGCTCTAGGTGCTGGCACTAGACACCTGTGCCTCATTATTTCTCCACAGTGTTTTCCCTTGCATCCCATTCTCTACCCTTTTTAAGGCAGCATCCAAAGGCAGCCTGGGGAGGCTTTTCCTTTGAACCATCAGGACGGGCCTTGCCCCCAGACTGTGGGGCCAACCACCCTCCTGGCACAGCCTCAGGAAGAGGCAGATCAAGGTGCTCATCCATCTGCCAAGATTTGGGGGGCTGCACCACCCACCTTTGCTCCTCTATTCTTTGCCTGCATGGATGGGAGCCTTTTGCCACATAACTTAACAATTATTTTGTGAAGAAGGGAAGAGTTTGTGAGAGAAATCCAATTACCAGGATATGATTAGGTTTTTCAGATAGATTCATTAGCGGACTGAACAACCATAAAGTTATTCCACATGGAGGTCAAATAATGTATCAGTTAAGCTAGCCAAGCAACAGATTCTGCTCAAGCTGAATCTGAGCATACCAAAATAAAGTGAATTTCTATGACACTGCATACCCTCTGAGCCATGAAAGCAATCTCATTGCAAAGTATTTGTAATCATTTCTGGACACTGTTAAATTTTGTAGAAAGCAAATTAGTTACAGTTGTAGAAAAAAATTTGAAATGTCAACAATGGAATCTTTTTGTTGATTGCAAAAGACATTTTCCATCTGGTCCCAAGCATGAAAATATCCTGAAGTGACCTGCATATGCCAGAGCTCAGCTGAACAAAATGATAATGTAATCCTGCAAAAGTCTCCAAACAGGGGAAAGCCTTTCCATTTAGGACTAGTTCCTTCCTCCACTGAAGACAAAGCAGAACTCTGATTGACTCAGCAGGACAGATCTCAAAGACATTCAGTAAAATTGCTTATGGTATGCAGACAGACCCACAGAGAAACGCTGGGGACAAATGATACTTGAGGCAAACATTTGGCATAGATAAAGAAATTCAGAATATCATTCCATCCCATTGATATCTGGAGTTTACAGTCAGAATTCAGCTAAGATGATATAGTGCACTGAAACTGTATGACCTACAGTTAATGAAAAGGATTATTTCCCATTTGCAGGGAGAAGGAGTAAGAGTTACAACGTGGTTGCACTCTTAATCATACACACTTCCCCCCTCTTTATAGCTTAAATTATGTGAAATAACAATACACTGCCTCCTCCAATATGCACACAGTAAAACCCAGCTGAAGTAAGTCTTACAAAAGTGGTCATAAGCACACTTATGGGTGTCCAAATGGATCTTGTAATGGACACCAAAAAAGGATATGAAAATCTTCGTGTCAGCCACTGCACAAGTGGACTGAAACAGCAGTTAAATTAGCCTTAATAATATAACAGATAATATTTTTAGATATTAAAATGAGAAAACTAACTATCATAAATAGTAAGGCCATAAATCTCACTGTACTAGTGATGCAGTGAGCTACAGTAATTTTTTTATTTTTTCATTTTAAGTCATTTTTTGAATAAGATTTTACATTTTTCATCCCTAGCTGAAAATCTTACTGGTTTCTCTGCCCATGTCCAATTTTTCCAATTTGTTATTTTCCAAGTGTTTTGTAGATCTGCATAGAGGACATAGCAGATGATTTAGAACACAGTGCTTCTAAACAGGAAGCAATAGTAGATTTCTTCCCATCAGCAATTAATGATTATTTTCAAATTATAATAAAACACAGATGTGTTTTTGATATACGTTTGAACGAGGTATTTTCTTCAAAACTATTTTCTGCTGAACTTGAAGTACTAGGTTCCATATTTCTAAATTTAGTTCTTTTCCAAAGTTATATTAGAAACTGCATGTTCAGAAGCTGCAGCACCTGTAGTTTCACAGACTAATTCCACACTGCTGAAGGCTGTATCACACCAAAATAACATTAATTGTTTACATGTACTTAACTAAAGAAACAAGAGCCAATCAGACTTTCTGACCACTCAAATGAGAAAGGAAGATGAAAAATGTAAAATGAAGTGACTATCAAAATATTTATCTCAGCTATTACAATATTACTTTAATGAATTGCTAATTGCTGGGTAATAAACCATCCCTCCAGGCTTAGACTTTGGAAGGATGTGGGATATGTGCACACTGTCCTGGGGGAAAAAGAGACACAGCAGCCGCTGGCTTAATCAGCCAGGAACACACCCCTGAGACTCCCCTCATGTTTAGGAAGGACCACCAGGAGAAAATCAGAAGCGTTTTCTGGAGTGCTGCTCTTTGGAATCAATCATATTTCCATATACATGGGCTGACACATGGAAAGGCAGAATAAGCTCCACTTCTCCTGCATTTTGTTTTGAGAACAATCCAAGTATTTGACATTGCCAACACTCATGTCAAGTTCCAGTGCTAAAGGTCCTGGTAATTATTCCATAGCTGTGTGAACTGAGAGTTTTTCCTCCCTTCAGAGTCGGTCACAGTTAAGTTCTAAATTCATAACTGGAACATAATTCACACAGCAATTTACATGCACCAAGAGATTATGTGGCCTCACTCTGGAATGCTGCACCACAAAGGAAGTTTCTATAGTTATTTAAAGCAAGCAAGCCTTTCCCCAGCTATTAAAGAAATTTAATCTTCTTATCCTTATATGGAAGAAGTCTTTGTTTATATATTAAAAAAATCCCCTTGCAACATCCTATCCCTTAACTATTAAGTTTTCTGCTCTTTTCTGCTTTGGCAAAGAAATTGTGAAAGAATGTGAAAAACTTTTATTAAGTGTTTATTATCAATTACCAGATAATGAAAACCAGCAAAGTCAATGGAAAAAAGTTATTCATGGATTTTGGGCTAGATTTTCCTTTTCCCATGGGAAACCCTGTAAGAGAAGGACAAAGGGGAAGCAATCTGCGAGGTTTCTCAGATGGTTCCAGTGAAGCTGACAGATGAACAGAGTTATTTTCCACTTCCCTCCCTCACTGAACAATCAGGGAATCTGACCCCTGTATCTTGTAAGCTGTCACAGAGCATCAGGTGTATTCTTCAGCAGAATTAGTTCAAGCTTACAGGGCTTCCTCCAGTGGCTGCTCAGGAAGACCAAAGCACAAGGCAAGGCTGGGTACCAGTGCCACAGGCAGCAAACAGAAGAGCCTTCTGGTTCCTGTTAAATTCCCTCTTTGGCAAGTGGGCAAGAAGAGTGTTAACAGGGAAAGACCTGCACAGATTAATAACTCTGTCCCAAAAAAGCTTCTTTGTGATACCTTTTATCTTGGTTTCTCAGTGAATTTGAGAGATAGTCTGCAAGTTATGAAATCTGAATCTCCTTTGGATATTTTGCTAGGAGTTGTCCTAAATGCTGTGTTTGTGTACAGACAATGTCCTAAACTGGTGTTCCCATTACTATAAAGACAGACACAGCAAAAAGAATTTGCCATCTCTTCCACAAGAACTAATCATACCCTTCAAATACATCTCTTTTTTCATGTAGCTCATCTTGGAGATTCCTCTGATATTCCAGCACAATTCCAAGGAGAAATACACATTCTGTGGAGAAGAAAAGATATCCTATTTATAATAAAATTCTTACATAGCAAAATACCCCCCAGAAAAGCCACAATAACTATTAACCCAAAGTGCTTGGGAATGGCCCTATGGCTACAGGTGCATAATCAAGATGTGTACAATACTAAAGCTGATACAAAAAATAATCTCTTTCATCAGAAAGATTCACCTTCGGTCCTTTGGGTTTCTAATATTAAGTATTTATAATTCAAGGATCCTGCTTAAGAGATTAATGTGTTTTGGAGTTTTATGTAGGGTGGAACAAGAAGCAGAGAAACCAGTACTTGAAAAATCAAGCTCAGTTGACATAAACACCTTTATAGACACAGAATGTTAAATCAGACACTAATTGTTAGGCATGCTGAGGCGGGGAATAGCAATGTGGAATTATTATTACATTGTGTGGATATTTTATTTCACATACCAAGGATTGAGCACAGCTGAGATCCCCGATGTGGAAATATCTAGAAGGCATGTTTTACTTCCCAAGTGTTTTAATCTAGGCAATAAAAAATTTATCTTGATATACAAATGGTATTTTATTTTTATAAAGGGCAAGAGGTCCATATGCATTTCTTATCATATCCATATCCAACATTATTGCCCTAGGGATGAAGGGTCACAAGCCATCACTTAAAATAAAATGTCATCCCAAACATCCAGGATCTACTAGTCATTAAGAAGAGATCATCATGGGTTTCTCCAGCTGTAATAACATAAGCTACGTTGTTGGGGTTTTTACCCTTTATTCCAGCCTCTGCAGATCACAAAACTTAGTTCTCTGCTGTGCTTTATGGCCTAACCAACTATTTATCAACATCAGCAGAAATAAACTACTTCTAGGCTTTTGGCAAACTGACCTGATGTCAGTTTGATAGAGAAGACTGATCTCATTAATCCAAGCTTTTCTTCTGCCACCCCACTTTGATGCCTTAGGTTTTAACTTCTATACTTTTCAAGTCCTGTACTGCCTAGTGTGTAACTCTGAAGTTTCTTGTGGCCTGTTAGCTGCTGTTTTCTCATGCTGGTTAGACATAACAAACCTCTCTAGATTTCCACCTCAAGGACACCAGGCCCCTTAAATGTGTAAACTAAGGCCTCTGAAGAGGAGGGCAAGCTTGGGGTTGTTACATCATTAACTGAGGTTATAATTGGAGAATTAACCCTGATATGCAAATGAACCAAACCTATAAAAGTGTGAAGAACTCGTGACTCGGGGTCCATCTTGGGTGTCGCCTTTGGCCTGCCCAGGGTGTACCTTTGAAGGCCCTTCAAATCAATACCTACCTTTATTCCCTTACTCCTGTCTAGTCTCTGTTTTTAGGTGGCCTCTCAAGGCATCAACTTAGGAAGGATATCCCTTTGCCAATTTCTGTCAGCTATGGCTGGCTATTGTTTCATTGGACATTTGGACTACAAGAAAGATTTTTTAATTGTCATCTAATGAGAGCCGAATGATAATAAGAAAGAAAAGAAAAGCAGATAGGGTGGGGAAAGAGTAAGGCAATTATGTGATTGTAGATGGGTGCTCCATTACCATAAAAGACTAAAAGTATCAGTCTTGTGAGGAAGTGAGGGGAATCCCAGCCCTGGCAGATGGTGTAGGAAAGCAGGGAATAGAGAGAACCAGAGCTGTGGTGGGAGGCCATCACGTGGGTTGGTGGGATCAAAGGCACTTGGTTCCCACTGCAATTGCCCAACAGGAAGCAGCTGGGGCTTGGAACACCACTGGAGGAAGGCTGCTCACAGTAACAAGTGTGCTTTGGTGACAAAGGATTTGTTCCACGGTTTTTGGTGAGCCTCTGGTTCTTGTCTAGGAAAGGAAGTGTAGTGGATACTCTCCACCAGCCCTGGTTGTTCATTACTTCTCTTACCAGTGGGTTTAATTTCACTTCTGTAATTGTGGTTTTCTCAAAGATACCTAATTTAAACTTGGACCTCCCCCCTCCCCCTTTTTTTTTTTTTTTTAAATGTTCGATTCTTGCACAAAGTTCATTCATCACTAAATTTCTTAAGGAGATGTTTTTTCAGTCACCTAGAAAAGCCTTCTCAGCTCTCCCACATAAAGTTTGGTATTTCACAAGTAACTCTACTCCTCCTTGACTCAAGTTTTACATAGTCATTTATAGCAGTAGTTTGGATGCATTTGACACCTGTAGATGCTGGCACTGGGAAAATGGGACAGTGACAAACTCAACCAGTTTCAGTAATTTTTTTTAACCAAAAATATGCAGCAGGAGAGTTACTTGTCAATCTTTTCAGAAACAACAGGTTCATAATCCAAAATGAAGAAGTATCAAATCAGAAGACTGGGTGATAAAAACCTAAAAAATTAACTTCCTCCCATCACATCATATCTTAAGACAATATGTATTACTAAATTCTTTCAACAAAAAGGCAATCAGTACCCCATCTACAATATCTTAAGTAAGTATAACTTCCTAAGCTAGACCTACTAGATAAATAAATTCCTGTATTTCTATTGAGGAAAACCTTTTCCAGCTTTTTTCACATTATGAGGAGTGATCATAGCAGTATTGAAATTTTTGAGGTGACATAATACAAATATGGGCCATTTGTAAGCTTGAAAGCTACTTTGCTGTCATTACTGTGTTGCAAAGTTCATCATGACCAATTTCAGCACTGATTCTTCTTAAATCACAATAGTACCTAAAAAACACAGTGAGGCCTTGACCCGTCAGAGATGCTTAAATCTAGTTCAGTTTGGGTAAGTCCATATTTAAACTTTTATTTCCATATACTTGAAGGTCTTAGCACAACTCATAACACTTTGTAGTCTGGGGTTTCAGTACAAATTCTGTTTACCATATGTGTCAAGGTTTCAGCTTGGCAAGATTATATTTTTAGATTAACAACTTACTTCTAATGAGGACAGCAATTAACAACCTCTTTTGCGTATTCAACATGCCGTAGAGTTCAAACACAACTTCACACACTTCAAACAGCACTTCATGCTGCAAAACTAGGTGGATGTGTAAATCCTAGATCTTTATTAGAAACAGTATTCATAAAGAGTATTAAGTCACAAAATATTAACCTCCTCAGCTTTGGAAAACTAGAAAACTTTACCCAAGTTTAATTAAAAACAGTAATTAAATTAAAATAGTCATCTGAGTCTTGACTTAATGTTTGTCTCTTTCAAACTTGAAGTAAAATATGGATTTAGTTTTAAAGAAATACTTTGCTTACAAATCCTTTAACTATCATACATATCTAATTCAATACAAACAAAATACATAAAAGAAATGAAGTTTTGTAGCAGCTTTGGGGGTTAGATTACATCTCAATATATAATATTGAACAAATAATAATAACAATGAAATAGAAATGCTAACTGTCTTTCATTATACATCCTTCATTTTCAAATTAATAAGGGCATGTATTTTTGCATACCTTAGAGATCTTTCTTCAGGACAGAAAATTATTTGTTACCAAAATTACCTCTGTTAAGATTTAAAGCTGTAATTACAAATACAAACTCAATTAAGAATGTACAATTAAATTAAAACTGTGCATACCATAGGCCAAACTTATTGATGGATATTGCTTAGGTATGACTAACACTTAATCTCAGATGTACCTGAGAGACAAAATCCTTTAAAGAAGTAATCCAGACTATTTCTAACCCAGGAGATCTTTCTAGAGAAAAAGAGTCCCTCCCAAAATCGCAGCCTCCCTAGGGGAGCATGGCTGTTGCTGCAGGCAAGCTGCAGACCTGTTGCTGGTGTTAACACTTTTATTTCACGAGATGTATTCATGTGCTCCTCAAAGCTACAGTCACTATTTAAAACACTTGGGAACTGTAGCAGTAGGGTGATGTCAGAGCAGTTGCAGCAATCCCATATCTGGGAAATAAAAGTATCACACTCTCTATTATGAATATAACGGGTCAAATCCACAGTGCATAAAAATACATAGCAGTACATTTAATGAGGATGTTTCCCAGTGTTGTAGAGCAGCACATGTTTATGCTTTTTGGATGTCAGTCCACTTTTATGCCTTGCATTATTTATTTTTTTCATTCCTTTTATTTCCCCCAGTTAGAAACAAAGGCAAGTAATGTGATGCAATCAATTAGCTCCTTGAGGACCATGAGGGAATGTCCCACAGATGGTTTGCAGACTAGTCGCTATAGGTTATGTTCCTTCCCCTCCACAGCTCAGAGCTGCAGCATTCCTCTGTACACAGAAAGTTCCAAGGGAGCTTTCAGGAGTGTTGTTTCAATTTGGCATGTTCACTGTGCCACAAACACAAAGATGAATGTGGCATGTTTGCTCTGGCGCTTGCTGCTCCATCCCCTCTTGGAATACAAGAGATGGAAAATGCAATGGATGTGGGGAGAGAACCGCCCCGCACCCAGAGCATAAACAGACATAAACCTCGCATGAGTCCCCTGTACTTGTTCCCTACACCCTTGGCAAGTCCTTCCTTTTTATTTCACTTACGGGGGCATCAATTGGCACAGAAGCTGACTTGGCACATTTCCTGTGAGGATACACTGCCAAGAGTACCATGTCACATTTTTCCATCTCCCAGCTGGCTTGTGCCCTTACACCATCAGCTACATGAAAGAATACAGGGAGATGTTAGTGCTTGCCTCCATTTCAACTCAGTGTGACTTCTCAGTGGTTTGTAGTGGGAGTAAGGTGTCTGTAACAAATCAAACATAAACGTACGAGAAGTGAGAAAAATCTTGTGTCATCAAGTCAACATACAGAACTGGAGTGAGATAAAGTAGTTTCTGGCCATTTTGGAAGAGAAGAAGCCTCTGAGTTTGAGGGTAGAGTGACTTGCACATCACTCTTCAAAAGAAGATGGCAGAACAGGATCAAATACTTGCTCAGTTATTGCTCAGCACTGCCATTGGAGGACAGTCCCCTCTCTCTGTAGGTTCTACTGTACCCAGGGAGCAAGCCAGTGTTTCAAAAGCACCACATTTTCTCATTTATTGATTACACTCGGGTCAGAATTTGTCTTTATAAAATCAAAATGGCAGTTTGTTTCTATACCTGATTGAGCTGGTGTTTTTTTTAATAGCATTATCACATCCATCCCTCTCTCAAGTAAAAATAATCTGAAAAATATTTGCAGCCCCACTGCTTTTGTTTTAACTCTCAGATGCCTCATCAGTATTCCTGGAAGTGCAGAGACATTGTGAAGAGATGTATTATAAAATGCATCAACCTTTCAAGGGAAAGATGTCAGGATTTGGCATGCACAAACATGGGAACTTTCAAAGTTGTGTGTTGGGGTTTTATTTTTTTACTTTAAGCTGTCTTCTGTCATCAATTCATCCTACATACAGTTCTTGGGTAAGCCACCTTTTTGTTGTTCTTTTTTGTTCCTCAAAAAGAAAATCTGTACCTATCAATCTATACACGGTACCTATTTAATCTATGGCAAGGATCCAAATTTTTTGTACACAGCTTTCAGTTATTCAGAGCTTGCTGTCAAGACTAATGCATGCCTATCAGTTTCTATCACCGCACAGTGGATGAATATGACATTGCATTTTTCCCAAATGCCACCAGGTTCAGCTGTAAAAAAACCTCAGAATTTAGGCTAAGTTATAGTACCCTGGGCTCGGATTTACATGAAGTTGCTTGGAGGGAGGATGTGGGAGCTCTTTGATAGCACTGGCATAGCACTCTGCTTTGTGCTTTATTCCTTGGACAAAAAGGAAAGTTTTGGTGTGTTGATTTAGGGCACAGAGGACCCAGGTAAAGTGCCTTGGTGTAAAGGTGACAGTCCTGCTTTCTCTCTCTCTACACACTCAAGGATAGAGGAGCAAGTGCCATATGCTGGAGATGCTCTACTTTTGTTGTGTCACAGGAACAGCATTTGCTTAAACATGATACCTTATTCTTCATCAAGATTACAGATATTTTCTATAGGTTGGTTCACATTTTGCATCTCTCCTGTAAACTCATTCTGTTGACATGCAGTAAGCGATGACTTTCTGGTCAGTTCCAGAGATCCTAGTTAAACTAACGTTAAATTCCTATTTTAGGGAATTCCTTCAGTTCAGTCTTATTATAGTGGGTCAAGATAGCTTGAGGATATTCACAGAGGTGCAACTTCAAACAAAAACCTATCAATATATCAACTTCCCTTCGTTATTTGTTGCAATATTTTTACACTCAGAACAACATGGAGAACAGAGATTATCACTGGGGACTATACCGATAATTTCTTCACTAAAAGAAGTAAAATTTAATAAATTTTTAATATAATTTAAAAAAATTATTCCTATTGTTTGATATGCATCAAGAAAAGGTTATAGCTCAGACTAGCCTTATTTATTTATTTATTTATTTGTTCTTTTGCTTATGTTCTTTATTTTATTTTTTAGTTTTGCTCTCCAGAAAGTCGGTAAAGTCATTACACTAATTGAGGAGAATCATTTGAAGAAATACTGTGGGGAATTCTGATAGAACATTTAATTGCACATAATTAAAATAAAGATAGTAAAACTCATTTCCTTGTAGCTCATGTAGTATTTAAGCTGTGGAAAGCATAAACCATAAAGAGTAACCCTTCCTTTTACTGCATTGCTAAACAAAGCCCTTGGGACTCACTGCTCAGCAACTGATGCAGATTAGATAAGAAACAAGAAGGTAAAGCACTAAGGCCTATGGCTACCTCCAATTTGGAAACAGGATGCATGAACCACCACTTGATGCAATACATTAAGGGCCTTATCAGGTTGAATTTCAGCTGGACATGAAAAAATTCAGGCTGCTTTGGCTCTAATTATAGAAGATGGGGGATGCCATTTAAAATAGCTTAAAGGATAATATATAGGGACAAGCTGATGGCAGATTTTCCTGCTTCCTGACATCCTTGTTTAGTCAGTAGTAAGCCTTGTGACTTGCTTGCACTGGCAGATGTATGTGAAGATGTCCATAGCCAAGGCAACTCTGGAGCATACAATACTTGAACAGTTACATCAAGGGACTATTCAGTAGCACACAAAAATTAAACAAGCAGAAATTCATCCACTTTCAAGAATGTCGAGCTTTAATATAATTCTTACTGTGTTCATCATTCTCTTGTAATACTGTGCTTATCATTCTCTTGTGCTCACCACCAGGGAGGAGCAGGTGGGGAACGCAGTGCTCCAAGGCAGCCTTAGCTGCAGTGACCATGAGATGGTGGAGTTGGAGAACCCCAGGGCACTGAGGAGGGCACACAGTAAGCTCACTGCCCTGTACTTCAGGAGATCAGACTTTTGCCTCTTCAAGGACCTACTCAGTAGAGTCTAAAATAATGGGTGCAAAGGGAAAGGAGAAATTTAGGCTGGATATCAGGAGGAAATTTTTTACTGTGAAGGTGGTTAGATACTGGAACAGGTTGCACAAAAAGACTGTGGTTGTCCCATCCCTGGAAGTGTTCAAGGCCAGATTGGATGGGGCTTTGAGCAACCTGGTCTATTGGGAGGTGTATTTAAGGTTCATTCTAATTTTAGCATACTATGATTCTGTGATTCCTGTAGCCTGTGATGTAAGTAAAAATACTTCTTAAATGTATTGTGACACGGCATGGTTTCATTCAAGATTTGACGCAATGCCCTCAAAACTTAGTCTTCATGAATATGAGCACTGTGAATACACTGTGCTTTATAATAGTGGGGACTTGTATGGTATAAATTGGAAAGCTTATTTTGAACTTGAGTTTTCGTAGTCTGAGGCAGGTTATTACAAAAGCTGTGATGAGAACATGAGCAAAAAGGAGGAAAATAGGGCTTCATCATGCTTTGTCTTCTCAGTCTGTCGTTCCTCAAGATTCTGTTTTTAAAATGAACCTTTCCTAATTTGGGTTCTTAAGGTTTGTTTTTTTAATTGCACTTCTCTTACATAGAGAATTTCTTCCTTTGCATCTCCAGCTTGTTTTTCAATGGAGATATCTTTTACAATATGAACTTCCCCACTGAAAGATCCAGGGCTCATTTCTGTAACTCATGCCTGTCTTGCACACAATCCCATAAAGGAGCTGTTCCCAAGGTACTTAAACCAGCTACAGTATTCAAAATTGCCCTCAGGCTTAATCTATTCTAACATAAATTTCATGGAAAAACTACTAGTATTTTCCAGAGGCCATGAAACTATCGTGACTATTAGAGTTTCAAAATCAGAATAGCAAACAAGCAGAAATTCTCATTCCCTCATCTCCAGACAAAAAAAAAAAAAAAAAAAAAAAAAAGAAAAAAGAAATTTAACCAAAAAGACCACCAAAGCACCAAAACAACCCCAAAAAAGGAAAAGAAACCTAAACCTGCATGCGTAATTCATTATGTCTCTAGCTTTGAAAATTTAAAATTAAAAGACAGAAGATAAACTATTTCATAATATGTTTCATAACAAAATTTTCCTTTAGATAAGCAAACTATTTTTTTTATTTGTTGAAGTGATTCACCCTTGGGAAAAAGGAAAACAAAAGGTTTTATCTGACAGGGACATAGGTCCAGTCAATGTTTATAGTACTGGTTTTACAAATGCAAATTAGTTTGAGAATTGTGAAACTGAGAATATTCCATCTTTTTGATGTGCTCTGTACAGCAATTACAAGTTTGACACAATCAAGTATTCAAATGTAAATGCTGCTATATGTATTAGTAGCTGGGTAAATGTTCACACGTGTTTTAAATGCCAAAAAATTTAATGAAATTTCTGTATTATTTTCCAGTAACAACAGTCTTAATTCAGTATCTTTTTTTTTCTTTTAACATTAAACCATAGTTGTTATAATTAGTTTTTCTCTACATAATTATCATTTCCATTTAATTGTCTGTAAAATTAGTAGGCATAGAATGCTTTCTCCAGTGCCTGAATGTCTTGGAAGAATATGTTTAATTTTGAGAAGAGACTGAAGACCTCAGATCATACTGACTTTCTGGAAGACAGTGAATTTTAAGTCACCCAGGAACTGTTGTCAATAGCAGCTGATTCAGCACAGAAAACATCACAAAATGTCAAAATCTCCCTGTATTACAGCCTTGTTTCTTGAAGAAGTTATTGTATGCCATTGAGGTTTAGATTAGGCTCATCCACATGTGTTAAAACACATTTATAAGTGGTCTGACCATTCTTTTTGACAATTAATGATAATAAATAGAATATATAACTGTTATAAAATTACATTACAGGGTATCTAAATGTTTATATACACATGAAAATCTCAAGAGAAGATCTGAGATCAAACTGAATATGGATATATGTAAGCAGTACCATGAGGGGATGGCAGGAGGTCTAGCAATGCAATTGAGACCACTCAGAGTCCATTCAGAGAAATATGGCCACAATTGCCTCTTTAAGTCACTTCTGAGCTTATCATGACCCAAAGTTATTTGGCTGTTAACATTTTGAAACAGTTATTTTAGCAATAGTTTTATCCTTGTACCCTAGCAAGACAGAAAAAAGAAACTTAGTGTCAGATCTTGAGGCAATATTGCTCTTACCTTGTAAGATTCTTTGCCTGAAGTGACTTAAATTGGCTTAAACCTACTTCTCTTCAGATCAGACAGGTCTCAGTCCTGTTTTAAGTTTTCATGTCCCAGTTTTGTGTACTGATGATTCTGTCTTGCTATTGGCCCCATAAGCTCAGGCTAATACAACAAGCAGAGACTTGGAATAGCTGTAACAATGGAAAAAAACCAGGACTGTTTGAAAGGTTAAAACATTTGTTAGCAACTTATTTGTGAATTGGTAATATCACTGCAGATGGACAATATCTTTGTATACAGCAAATTTAATAATTTTGAGATGAAGGCAAAAATACTTGTTACGGGAGGACTGTGCTCATCTTGACAAGACTTTAGGACTGTTTTTAAAGTTTAGGTAGAAACTAAATCAAATATGGCTTTAATTGTTCCTCTTTCTGGCATGTTGACATAGTTACAGTACAAATGATTGATATCAAGTTTCTAACCTGCGATAATATACTTTTTATATGGTATTTCATAAAATGGCTATTTATTTTGTGAAACAATTATTAATACACATTAATAAAAATTATGGATTTATAACTGAGTTATAAGTGTTCATTCTAACCTAGACCATGTAAAGATATCTGCTTTCATGTAGCTCTGTGTCGAAATAGCATGAGTTCAACTGCTGATCCCAGAACTCTGAAAGGTTTACAGTTTCATGGATTAGTTATAAATCTAATAGTTTAATTTTCATACTGAGATCTTTCCTCATGTCTTTACCATTAAAAATATATATTTTTGAAAAAAAAACGTTTTGCACAGAAACTCCTTGCTTTCCTTAGAAACTTGGAATTTGCACTGAAAAATCTGATACATGGGCACATGTGCACACACACACCCCCACAAGAGTATTTTTCTTGTCACGAAGGATGTCCAGGCACCATTACTCTTTTACATGCTTGACTCGAAGTATAGAGAGTGTATAAATCAAATACAGTTTTTATGGTAGAAGCAACCATGCAGAATCAATGTAACTGTGCTACAACCCTCCCTATAGATATGAATTAGTGGTGAAAATGATGGCACATCATTAATGATAATGTCCCCTCTCTATTTCCAAGATCATAAAAATGTGCTTCTCTCTTACTCCCATGTGGGGAACTCATCAAGCCTCAAGAGACCCAAGTTGGACAAATTCACTAAACAGATTCCAGACTTGTTTTCTACAAGCCCCATATCAGGGTTCCTGAATAGTTTGACTATGGTCTTGAATAATTCATACCCAAACCTTTGTTGTTTCATCAGATAGTAGATTTCCAAAGAAGTCTGTCTCTGTTCATCAGCTGGCCAAAATTATGTCTTGTGCATTCCCATCCCAGAAATATGTTTCTAATTAAACCACATAATAAGAGTTTCCTGTGGAGGGGAAGAGATGGGAAAAACAAATAGTTTTGGAAAATGAAAGTTTTATTCTATTTAGGCCTGTTAAAATCAAGCCTCATTCTGCTTAAAATAATGAATAAAGAGAGAGAAAAAAAAATTGAACATATATTTGTTGTTCATGGTGATCTGTAGACTTATCTGTGCCAAGGAACAGAAACACCTTTCCTGAAATAAAATAGAAGGGCTTCCACCAGTGAAACTTATTTTCTATCACTAGTGGACCAAAAAAAGACCAGAAATGTTGCTCAAAGTGGGCATCTGAAACTCACCTGCTGGCTATGAAAGCTTATATTGGAACATTAAATTAGTTTGTTATTCCATCCTTACAGCAGCCCTTAGGAGTGGAAACAGGAGGAGTCTGAGGAGTATGAATGCCCATCCTTGGGACTCTAAGTCAGCTTTCTAGTATCCTCTGGTTTTGCTACCTTCTAGGCACCTACTAACTGTTCATATGCTTTTACTTTCCTCATCCTTTGAAATGCATTTCTTAAGCAATTCAGCAGATGCCAGCCCTACTAAAAAGAAAAGGGAAAAAATAAATGACGTGGTCCCGATGCCTCAGGATTTTCTTGCAAAACATGCAGCATGATCTCTTCTTCTCTTTCTTCTTTTTTTTCATTTCCTCAATAAATGTTTGTTCACTAAACACGTTTAAGTCATGTCAGATTTAGTTTAGGATTTACCACAGACAGAAAGTTCATTCAAATCTCTGGTTAGTCTGACAACGTCTGGAATAGGAAGTTAAAGGAGAATAAAAGTTCTTGCAATTGTTTTCTCAATCTAACAGGAAGATAATGAAACTTGGTAATCTGTTCATTAATAACTTATTCAGCACACTGTGTTACTGGAAAAATATTTTCTGGGATGAAACATAGCCACATGTCACTGTATAGACAGAAGTTGACAATGTCAAATAAAAATACTGCTCTTTAAAAAACAAAAATAAGGAATTAATTTTATATTTTCATAAGTATGTTATTATTCTAATAACACCAGCACAAAAAAAAGCACACAGGAGGTGGACTTCTTATTTTGTATCTCTGTTCCTTGAATCAAGTGCTAAATTTTTATCCAGAAAAACAGTATTTTAAATAGATTTTTCATAGTGTCATGAAGTGATTCAAGAAATTCGCGCAGGATAGCACAGGGCCCTGCCAAATTAATGTCACCTATCTCATATTCCAGGCAAGGTCTAGACTGTCTCTTTTGAGCATCATCAAAGTGTTCTGACATCCAAGAACTTGTGCCAGTGAACTCTGTGCCTTGCCACTCAATAATTTTGTTGTGTAACATTGATTATATTAACTGTTTGCAAGACACAGCCAAGTGCAAAAAAAAGAAATTTAATGTTAGGGCTTAAAAATTTGGATTGAAATTGCAATAAAGATTGTCATGAGAAATTCTTACAATGGGGAGAGTGCATTTCTTGTTGGTAAGTGCAACTTTAGTATTATGGAGTAGATATCTATGTTTGGCCAACTAAGAAACTTAGAGCAAAAGACACACTCTCAAACACACCAGAGTTTTTCACGTAAGAAGCAGGAGTAGTTGTTCTTCAAAGTTAAGTATGAGTGGTGAACAATTGCTTGAGTTTGACTTGATAATATTAAAGAGGGTATCACAGAAAAGCATTCATCTCTCCAGAGAGTCTTAGATTTCTAAGTAAATGTTTGTTATAAGGAATGTTTTCTTTTGTGGCTTTTTTCTTTTTTCTTTCTTTCTTTTTTTCTTTTCTTTTTTTTTTTTTGGGTG
>VWZT01000905.1:23214-37010 GCA_013397055.1 Pachycephala philippinensis
AGTATCTCAAATAGTTCTTTATCCTCTTTGATATGGCCAGGATAAATACCCTTAAACAAATTCTACCTTAGATAAGTAACCCCCTGAGATAGGCTACAGCTTTCCACTGCCTTCAAAGGTCCTGTTTTAAATTTGAGGTACAGAAATTCTTGTTGGTTTGGGGTATATTTGGCAAAATAATGTTTGGGCATGTGCAAAGAAGCTAATTGGTATTTCAATCTTTTGCTATGTGATGCCAAAGCTTCTATTCTGACACTGTAATATTATAATTTTTCTGTGGTCTCTGATCAGTATCTTCTCACTTAAACATCTATCCCTTATGTTACCCCAAACCAATGGTGTATAGAAAAACACCAAACTAAGCTGTGGTTCTTCCAGGAAGCTGAAGGTGTTCCCATAGAAACTCTTCCTTCCTTAATACTGGAATGCTATCAGGTTAATCATGCTCTATAATCCTTGAAGGGAACAGAAGGATGTTCAATATGCAAATGCAGCTGTAAGAGAATGCTGTAATTGGATGTAAGAGCAGGCCAGCTGTCCATTAAACACTACATACAGCTGTCACATTTCTGCATAAGGTCGACTTTCCTAACAGCACATCCCCTAGACCTGTATTTTACTTTGTATTTTGGGAGGGACTAGGAATTACTTCCCCTTTAATTCAATCTTCACAAGACGCAGAAAATTTCTTCCCATGTAATCAACAGTGTAGTTAATTATAAGCATTCATTAGACATCACCTATCTAAAAGATGAACAAGACTGATGTTGCTTATGAGTCTAGACTGGTCTTAAGCAAAATGCAGAATGACTGCAGACAATGAGGTAGAACAGGATAGATGAACTAGCCTGAAGCATTGATAGGTGGCTTATTTATATATATTTAAAAGCAGATTTACGTAGTAAGGGAGATAAAATGTCAAAATGTAAGTATAGCTAACCTAAAGTGCACTTAGCTTTCAAAACATCTTCTGACTTAAAAAAGTTAACTCAAGCTACATATCTATTCTGTGTAGAGGCAGATGAGCTATTTGTAGGCAGAGAGAACACACAGTACCAAGTTCCTTGATATATGCAGCTTACTGAGGATATATGAATATGAAGTCAGATTTTGGTGGCAAGTCTCCCAAGACTATGAACAAAACCATCAAAGTAATTGATAAAACCTGTACTGAATCCATTGCCATGTTCTGAACCAACTGGGAAAACAAACACAATTTCTTTGCTGTCAATTTGTTATTACAGCAAACATTAAGAAGACACTTTTGTTTAAAATAAAATTCTAGGCAGAGTCATCAGTGTTTAATTAGAGAGCAGGAATTATTGATGTCCTGCTGTTCCCTTCAAGCTTTAAAACTTAGAGCCATGCAGACTCAAATCATGGTGCAACAGAAGGCCATGTTGGTCTGAAACACTTTTATAATGTTCTTTTTCTCCTTTTGGTTGCAACTTTCAGCAGTAAAATCAATGGAAGATTCTAAAAGCAAAAAGTATTAAAGGTGAGTTTCCTTATTTATATGCAGAAAAATAATTTCAAACTAACCAAAGCTAAACAATTAACCCTTATAAAGTCAAGCATTGTTATGGTTACTTTAATTTTCATCAGTTCCTTTGCTTGCAATTACAGGGTCCATCTGATCCTAGAGACTTTCAGATTTTGAGCAACCTGGTCTATGTAAGCTGTCCCTACCCACGGAAAGGGGTTGGAAATAAATGATCTTTAAGGTCCCTTCCAACTCAATGATTCTATGATTCATCATTCTTTGTTCTATAATTTTATTATAAGTGCCCACTTGTCAATAAAAGGAGGCTTCCATACCCACAGTTTGAATACATTTTTCTCTCTGGTTATGTCTGTTCTGGGATAGGTCTTGTCCAGTGGGAACTCACTGAGCCCAGCCAGGCATTGCCTGAGGTAACTTTGACTAGAAGCTATCAGAATCCCTGGGAAGAAACTGGTCTACTCTGACCATATATATAAACCTCTTTATAACAGATCTCTGGGTTATTGTTGCACAGATTATGTGGTACAGTTGTTAAACATGAGAGTATTTCAAACAAGAAAAGAGAAAATCAGTCTTACCAGGCTGTTAAGATTTCTCTTTATACTTGAAAACAGACCTCTCTAGTTTTTTTAGCTATTTCTTCCTTAAGAAAAAAAATCTTTCTGGTTTAGTTGACGAGATACATCTGCAGTGCTGTACAACACTACAATTTTTCCCCTTGTTTCTAGACCACCACTTGTTTGATAAGCAAAATTTCTCCAGCATGCTGTACTCCCA
Source organism: Pachycephala philippinensis (assembly GCA_013397055.1). Classification (NCBI taxonomy): domain Eukaryota; kingdom Metazoa; phylum Chordata; class Aves; order Passeriformes; genus Pachycephala; species Pachycephala philippinensis. The sequence continues at coordinate 25,496 of VWZT01000905.1, forward strand.
GGGCTGGCTTTCAGGCATAGCAACCCTAAATGCCTACATTTAGCCAAGACTGGTTTGGATTCTATTCCCAGAAGAGATTGCTCCTCATGAGTGGGTTTTGAGAAGTCCCACTGACTCTCCTAGATCCTACTGCAGAGCTGGAGTTCTGCACATTGTACAGCTATGAAGAAACCAAGCCAGAGGTAAAGCCTTGAACAACAAAACTCCAGGGTGGTACCCAGAGTTTGGTTCTGAATGTTTGTGAGCAACACAGTATTTGTATACAACGTTTTTTTATTCTGGCCTAGCTCAAGCAGCTGGAAAATGATACATCCCTCCAAGGTCAAGTTCATGTTTTCTTGTTACTGCAAGTTACTCCTGTCCTTTTCCATATGAGTCTAGATTGCATATAGTAATAAATAAAACTATTCTGTAATAAGGCTAAAATTAAAATTTTACAGTATGAAAAATACATGATCTAGAAAATACAGTGAAATGGTATAAAATATAATGAATAGGCCCTCAGTGAACAAACAGGGATTGCATCTGAACTAAACTACCCTTGGCAAAACCAATTACAAAAGTATCTGCAAGGAAATATGCACTCTATTAATTTTGCATTTTGATGAACGTGGTTTATGCATTTATTAAAATATGTTTTTGGCTAAGTTATGCATTTATTGCAGATTTATGTCAGCTTTTTTTTAACAGGAAGACAAAAAAGTGAAGAAAATATTTTATTCAAACCAGTTGTGCCTAACATCCAAAGTTTGCTATATGTGCTGTGGGTGATTTAAAATTCATAAAGCTGCTCTGGTTTGTATAAGAAAGCAATTTTGTTTTATACAGGGGAACTTACTCTGAAAAGTAAAACTAAGCATTTTGTCAGAAAAATACCTTAAAACTGATCTATAGTATCATAAAATCTGTATTTACATATCTGTAATAACAGGTATTGGTTTCTTTTCTATTTTCTTTTGTATTTTTTTTCAATCACAGCTAAGCTGTGGATATTTGCCAGAATTTCACTGAGTGCCTCCTCCTGTGCTTACCTCAAGCTAAAGGGATTTGGCTGCAAATCTTTCAGGGCTGGCAATCTCTCTGCTTGGAGATTTATCTCTGAATGTTTTCCTTCATTTTGTTTTACAGAGTTTACTAAGACCTACCTTTTTATTTTTTACTATATAGTTAATAACAGTCATTACTACTTCTTCACAAAGACCGCCATCATGAGCACCTTCAAAGTAAACCACGTGAGTAAGGAAAGCATCCTTTAAAACATTCTGAAAGAAGGCTTGATAAAGCATAGCAAGGAAAAGATACAGAACCATTGGTCTTGTACCTCCAAAATATTTCTTTCTTTTGGCACACTAGAAGTCAGATGAGTATTTGTGCAGTTTTCCGACATCCCTTAGAAGGCAATCAAGTAAATGAGAACCTGTTATGTTACACAGTATTTAGACCGTTGTGCAGTTAAACTACAGCCAGATGCTGGTTGTTTCCTTCTAACTTTTAGGTCCAGCAGGGAGCAATGTTCATGCCCTTGCTGGAGAAACTGAATACAAGATAAGGATTAAGTTGAGGCTGGATTCATTTGGGAAATGGTAATTAGGACCAGGCAAAATAAACAAATCTAAATCCAAGGCTGACATTTTTAAAAGTTATTTTAGGTTATGAGTAGGGTATAGGGAGTAGGTTATGAGAGGATGTGTGCATCAACAAACACATGTAGACAACAGTAATGTGCTGATTAACAAAAGGCCATTCATGCCTTCTCTTTAGAAGATATTTGAAGCTATTCAGCTCTTGCACCTCTGATGCTGAAAATTCAAAAGTTAGAGATGATTAAGGCTGTGGATACAGTTGCTTTAAATCATCTAACTACTGCCTTTACTGAGACTATGGAGTAAGTATTCCTGCCTGAGCCCTTTTCCAGTGTGTTTTCTTCTCCTCGCAACATCCACTGCTCCATCTCTCTTGCTCCCTCAAGTCTCCATCAGGACATGCCATTTTATGTCAACACCAGTGCAGAGCAACACCAGGGTGGTGGACTCAGGTTTTAACCTGTATAATTAATCTTTATCTCCATTAGGAATACTTAACTAGGATTCAGTGCATTTTTTTCTGGTGCACCACTGAATTTGATATATACAAAGAACAAAAGAGGAACTGCCGTTCTCACAGGCATGGTTTCGCAATACCTTAAACACCTCTGAATTTCTTAAGAGACTTGTTCCTATGTGAATTGGAGTTTTACAGGCTTTGTGAGACATGTTTTCAGTCTAATCTTAACTGTATTATACAATAAAATGTATATATATGTACATTTATGTGGTGTATTTATACAGCTTATACATCCAATACACAGAGAGAAAGTACATGGGAATGAAAGTTTAGGAGAAAGGCACTGAATTCTCATTTACAGAAGAAAAATATGTTGAAGGGAGTACAAGCAAAGAACAGTCAGTGTGAAGGGTTGTATGGGACAGGCACGGGTATGGATGAGGGAGACATGAAAAAATTCTTATATGCTCTGTATAAATGAAAAAAGTCAGCATTTCATAATATGTGTGTCATTTCTTCAAATCTGCATTAGCTAGTCATAGCTGACTGAAAGTTTTCCCTCCAGCAGGAACTAAAACTAATGTCAAGACTGATAAACTCACATGCACTAGGCAAAAATCAGGACTGACCATTTTCATGCAAAATGTCTCCTCCTTTTTACAAACAAAGCAAAATTAGTTTGGCTATCTCTATTTCTGACCTTTGATTTTTTTTCTTCCAAAAAAAAGCAGATTTATGTCAGCAAAATTATTCAGGAATTTTATTTTTGTCATGAATTGTTTCAGATTTTCTTAAAGAGGTTTTGCTCTATTTAAATGAATATCAGATGTAAGAGATTTGCCAGCCTTAAAATCAAGAATTGCATTTATTGTATGTAGGGTTGTAAACCATGTGCCAGCCTAAACAGGGAAATAGTGTGGGATGAGTAGGCGAAGACTGAGAAAGGCAGTGATAGACGAAGAATAAGCAGATGTTTTAGTGCCTTTCCTTCCCACTGCCACCAGATAGTTTCTTTAACATTAAAAACTGCTGTACCTTTGTTCTCTGATGGCTCTGTACAACCCCACATCCATCTAGGTGTTATTGCAGACCTAAGATGTGACTTTGGTTTTGCAAAGCTCTCAATTTTTATGCATTGAGATAAATCATACTTCCAAACACCTAGAGGTCCCGAACCAGATTTTTAGGGTTAAATAGACGGCTCAAGACCTTCTTAGCCCATGAGCTGCCAACATACAGCTGAGGCTGGTTGGATCCTGCCTGCCCTGTGCCCATGCATCCCTCTTGTGCAAGGAAATCATCCAGGTAAGGACAAGCTCATGCCTATCTCACACCTGAAAATGGAGATGCCTAGTGCCTGGTGCTCTGGACTTGTGCAAATTCCCCATAGCCCTTGTACTGCCAAGGCTCAGATCTACCCAACTTCACAGCACAGTTTGAACTATCCCATTACTTTACATTCCAAACAGTCAGGAACACTGTCTGCACTGTAGGCTTATCCCAAGTGCTATCTTAACTGCAAATGTAAATTTTACACATATTCGTACCATTTAAAGAATTTATAGTAAAGCTATTTTAAAATTAATGCTCCAGTCCCCAGCAATGCAGCAATAAAAAAATAGTTGTTTTCTTTTTTTTTTTTTTAACAGGAAATTATTATTAAGGATTTGGCTTTATTTCAAAGGATTTCTTTTTTCCAATGTACATCTGGTCAAATGAAAAATTGTTTTGATCTTAATGAAACATCACATTACATATGTACTATGTTAGATTATGTGTTGACTTAATCAACATTTCAAAACCAAGTCTTGTTTCAGAACAAAGAGTTGGAATGTAAATCACCCTGTTTGCTCTTGTTTAATTTATAAATAATAATACACAGATATTTTTTCCTCAGAATGTTTTCATTTCAGTGAAAAAGTACATTTCAAGTAAAGGAAATCTCACTGTGGGAAACTTCTGTGCATTGATCCACATGGGATGATTTTCTCAGCCTTCTTTTATACCATGCTCTGGGTCTATAGCAGCTTAGTGGTTTAATGGATCAATGATGGTGCATGAGTCAAATATACTCACAAGGCAATTTTGTCTAAGTATCTTAAAGGCTGAGGTTTGATTTTTGTTTGGTTTTATTTTGGGCAGTGGGGAGGGAGGCAGGGCAGGATTCATATACAGGATACAAGCTAGACTTTTTTTAAAAAACTCTGACCCAATTTAACCTTCCAACAGGTTTAAGAAATACCTATTTTTACAGTTACGGTGATAAAGCTTTTTAACTTTCCCACCCAACTGCCCCAAAAGATCTTGAAAGGCTCACTCCCACATTCTGTGCTGTTTTTCAGCCTGGGGAGAAGCTCACTGTGCATAGCCCTGCCAGTGCAGTCCCTGAAATGAAGGTTTAAGACCACAGAACAAAACTTGGCTATAAAGAAGGGGTTCCCACATGATCTAAAATTTCCACGTCAAGTGTCAGTCTTTTTAGTGATGGGAAAGCATGAAGTGGGAGTAACCGACACTATTCCTTTCCATCTGGAATAGCTGATCCCCAGAGCCCACAGTGGGAATAGGGCTGGTCCCTCAGAGCCACACAGTCCTGCATTTGGGGGCCTCTCCAATTAGTCCTGTAATTTACTGTCACTTAATAAAATGGACCAAGTAACTTGCGCCAGTAGGGATGGAAAAATCCCAGCCTCCAGCTGGGGTGGGTGTTCTCAGAGTTAGCCCGGCTCTCAAGCAGGTACAAAAGGCACCCACAGCTGAAGCTGGGGAGACAGAAAGGAGACGTTCAGCCCCTGATGAATTACACACCAGCACCAGGCCCCAGGAACAGCAGATCAGCTCACACTTTGAAGGATAAATCAAAGCTTTAATCGGGGCTGTCAGTAAAGCAGGTGTTTTGACTGCCTTTATGGTTCATTTTTATGCAAAAAGGGTTGTTGGCAATACAGAAATCATGGGGGATTGAAAATAAATGGCAGTGACAGCACTGATCCCACCAGGCGAGGGGGCCAAAATTGGTCTGTCTTTTCACATTATGAAATATACCTAACGGCAGGCTCTTGAAACCCTGCATGCACAATGCACGGTCTGTGCTGGGGACTTGCCTTTCTCCATCCTCCTTTCCTCCCCCACTTTTTTTTTTTTTTATTTGATATGCCAGGGGCCCTTTTCTATTCTTTGGTGAGGAACTGCCCCAGCAGCCACAGCAGGTTCAGAATGTTAAAGAGCCGCCAGTCACCCGAGCCAACAAAAGGATCCTGCTTCAAAGGGCTGAAAGGACACTGTAGACACTACCCACGGCCCCGGTTTAGAGTAATGTCTTTTTCATCTTGGTTTTCGCCATTCAATGACATTAACAAATGAAACATCATAAAAATGTGTCCATGCAAATTTTCTATCATGGGTGGGGGCCAGGGGGCTCACTGTTAGGAGAGAGGTCTACGTAATAATGCCACAGGCATGCGCCACTCCAGCTCCTCCTCTCTCCTGCCTTGCTTTGTGGGCTATCGGGGCGCACACCAGTACCCAGACTTCCACTGTAAAAGTGACATTTAACTTCACTTAATTCCTAAGTCTCAATATCAATGGTGGGTATAACTTTTAAGTTATTTAAATTAAATAAAATATTTCAGCCCATGGAAGTTGAAGCATTGCGGCATCCTGTAATATTGAAACAGGGGGTGACAAATGTTCTAATCCAGCACACTTTTCCAGAAAGGAAAAAATTAGGGCCTTTTTCTTTGGTTCTGCTATAACTCAATGCTTTTCACAATCTATTCTGTAACATAATTTGAAATATTACTGCAGGGTATTGCCGGTAAATTTCATTTATCATTTACAAACCATAAAGCAGGCAAGAGAGGAAAAAAAAAGAAAAATGCTTCCCTCCTGTAGTTTCACACAGTTATTCATGCTAGTGCCTCACCACTCACAGATGACAGTATTTCAGCAGCTTTACTAAAGAATAGATTCTTTTATCCTTCCATAGAAATTTAAAAAGTGTATTTATAAAAGTAACATCCACCTTAGGATGTACATCCTTAGGACAGATTGACTTAGGATAACTTTTGAAAAATGTTATATTGATTATGTGTAAGTAAAGAAATTCATTACGCTTAATTGTGATCATCCATACTGCTGCTTCTAGCCAGAAAACTTTGCATCTTTGCTTACATGAAAACATAATGGATACATCTTATGACTTAGTTGCATAGGAAATGAGATCACCATCCCCATTTTAAAGGTAGACTGATGCCCTTCATCTCCATAAAAGTTTATGCATCTTTGGGTTTCAAACCCTCTAAACTACTGCATGAATTCCAAAGGAATTTTAACTGTAACATAAAAATCACCCTACTTTCATCAAAAAATAGTATTTGTGGGCTTCTTGCAAGTGATATAGACTCTGATTTTCCAAACATACATTATCTTTATTCCTATAATAATTTCATCTAAATAGTAAGATTATTATAAAATACGTACTTTCTACTTAAATTATAGGTATTGCACATTAGGACTGACATTCATGTTGCCTTCCTACCAAACTTAATTTCAGTATAATTTCTCATGCCAATGAAGTTATTCCACGTCAAAAAAATTCCATCTGTGCTTGCGGTATTGAGCCTTGAAACCCTAATTTTCTCAAGTATTTCAGGGCCACAGTTTATGCAAGCTTTGAAAACAAATGGCTACCAATAATTTGCTTGAAGAAAGATGATGCAAGTCACTAATCATGGCAAAGATTTAGGTTCTTGTTGATGTTAACTGAAAATTCATTAACTTTTCTCTCCAAAAGAGTTGTTACACTCAATAATATTTTGGATGTTTAGATCATAAGGTGATTGCAGCATTTTGATTAAGAGTCTCTTCAGAAAAACTCAAGAAAATTTAATAAGGGTTGAAAGTCTAATTCAATTTGCCAAGTCCCTGTTCATGATCACCTGCTTAACACTCTTGTGAGTCCACTGGCCATTAGTCGAAGCATAATACAATAAACAGTAATTAATAAGTAATACAACAATATTTATTTGCATTCATCTTCCACAGCATTGCAATGATTTTCCTAATGAGATGCATTATCAGGATCTGGTTTGTAGAGCAACCTAGAAGTGTCTTCATTGTCCGGAGCAGAGATTTTTTTGGCGTAAGAAGAAGTTTAAACCACTAAACCTTTTGAAATGCACTGTTAGCGAACGCCTTAGTTTTGAACACCACTTGTGATAGTAGAATCAAACATTCTCATTTTAAATTTCAGATCAATTTTTTCTAATTAGCCTGCCTCGGATTTCTGCTTTCTTTCAAAATTCCATCTTACTCATGGGTAATTCTGGTATTGATAGATGTGCATCTACCTTGTATCAAAATGGCAAATCTTTCCATCATTTATCTCCAATAAATTCAAACATGACTTAGAATGCAGAGATTAAATCTGACTCATATAAGCTAAAATGCTGAAAATATGGGCACTACCGGGGTGAATTGCAGGTGAATATATTGCAAAATTGTAAATAAACTGGGGAGTATGTCAGTATAAATCTGCTTAACTCAGTCTTGAATACTTTTGTAAATATGCACAGACAGGTTACAACCTTCCTCATTAGCTAGAGCAGTCTTTTGTTCATGTCACCCTTGGTCCAAAGATTACCTGTTTTTACCTATTTCCTCCCCAGCAGGATGATGTGGCAAGAGTTTGTTTTCATCATGTGTTTTTGTATTGCTTATTTCACAGCGGGATTTTAGTTCACAGTGGGACATCTAGACACTGCTGAAACACAAAAATTAACAAACAATAGTGCCTTCAAGCTAAAGATTTAGTCCCTAGATATTCTCAGAAAAACTAAAAATTGAAAATACTGAACAGCTCATGTGACTCCAGATAAACCACCAAAAAAACACCAGTCTGGGAGAGAGGAGAAGGAGGAAGAGGAGAAGGAAGAGAAGGAGAAGGGGGAGGAGAGAGTTCAAGAAACATCTGGACAACACCCTCAGGCACATGGTGTGACTCTTGGGGATGGTGCTGTGCAGGGCTACAGGTTGGACTCAATGATCCTGGATCCCTTGCAGCTGTGGTTGTTTTGGGTTTTTTTAATCTTTTTAAGCCTCATAAACCAATTCAAATGTTCATTGGTTTCTAAAAGGATTGTAAATGCTGGGTTTGATTTAAACATACTTAAGTGGACAGGCAGCCTACTTTTAAGAGGCTCTGCCTCAACTGATATTTAGCACATATTATAGTTGACATGACCATGATCATCTCCCTTCTTCTAATGAAAACCAGACCTGATTGTACCTGCGTTAGTCTGGTTTTTACTTCATTATGGAATCAGGAAGCCACATGTATAGGTATACAAGGCCAGAAGCTCTGGTCTTGATTTTCAGTTTAATATTCATGTTAAACTTGCTGCATTTAGCACAAATTTGTGAAGATCTAGAATGAAAACAGTGGTGAGTAGCATGTTCTCCCTTTGGTTTCTCAGAACTCTTGGGGATTTAATTTTTTCTCCCCAATGGGGCCCTCCCTGGTAGCTGCTGAATGTCTAGATACGTCATAAGGCCAGCTTTTCCTTTCCTGTCTAAAAATAAAGGGAAGATTAGCAACAATAATTTATAAATGGACTTTGTGAAGACAGATTAATTATAGTTCACATTCCTTTACTGTCATTTCATGGGTTCTGTTTACGTGCTGATGATATGCAAGGGATAGTGGAGAGTTTGCAGATGTTCTTTGCTTGTGTTTAGGCTTTAATTTGAAGAAGACTAAGCTTGCAAGAGCATGTAAGACTTATGGACAATATCAATAGCTCACTGACACCCTCAAATGGACAGAACTTCATCTCTTCCTCCCATCAGGTAGCCATGATAGTTTCCTCAAACAGAAGTTAAGAGCAATCATTTCCCATAATTCAATTAGTAGTGCATAACAATTTGTACATAAATTTTCTTTCATTCATATTCACACTTGGCTAAAGAAGGCTGACCTTCCAATTAAAATAAAAAAATCTGAAACAGACAATGCAAATCAAGTGTTTTGTTTTCTTTCAAATGCTATTATGCCTCTCTAAAAACTAATAAAATTATTTCTCTTAAGCAATATACAATTAAGCAGTTGGACTTACTGCCACAAACATGCTGTCATTATGCCAGAAAGCACAGAGACTTTTTAAGAAATATTTGTCTAGCTTGGAACAAAGCTCTGAGATCTTTGAGTCCAACCATTAATGTGGAAAGTAGGAAGATAATAGATAGTCAACACAGTAAGTAAATCTTAAAAAATATTACATATGGAACCCTCATTTAGATTATAATGGAATAGAGCATAGTATAATGTATTTAATTATGGGAAAAAAAGGATTTTATTTGCCAGAAAAAAAAGGAGGTATTTTTGGGTGTATATCAAATCAAATAAAAATCTTTGGATATTCTGCTTTAACTTCATATTTTGTTTCAAAATATGAAAGTAATATGTACATTTACAGGCTTTTTATCAGAAAAATATGTCAATAACATAGTTTGCTACTTATTAAAAAATAATGAAAATATAACACAATTCCAACAGCTTTTGTAATTCAACATGTTTTGAAATTGTGAATATTAATTTTTTCACAGGAAAAAATACTTCTGTATGTCACTGAATTTTATTACATACTTGGATGCTTCTGAACATAGACAAACACTAAATGACAAAAAATGTACATGTGGATCACTTATTTCTTGCTCACATTCTCTTTTTAGGTCTATCAGAACACATTCTTACTAAAAGAGACTGGTATGTTGTGTGACTGCCTATGAAAATAAGCATAAAAATTTTATACCATTCATATTTTTCCCCAACTTGTTTGCCAGTTTCTTCTAATATTGCATTTACTTAAAATATTGTCCAATTTATATGATGATGAGTATCAGTCTTTTTAGCAGTATAAGTCTAACACCACTCTTATTAGTCTGATTCATATCTATGCATTTCTCTGCCATACAGTCCATCTTGTTTTTATTTTGTTTGACCTTTATCTACTTCTGTATAACAAACCCATTGGCAATCTTTTGGGAGAGAAATGAATAGGTATATAAACCTGTCATGATCTGGTAGTAAATAACCAAAATAAATTTGGTGTCTTAGAGTTGAATATTCACAGAGAGCTTAACTAGATTGAAACCACAATACTTACTTGGTTTAATTTCTAATTTAATAGTTAAAAATTCCAATTCATGTTTTACAGGTTAAAAAAAATCTCCCTATTTCCCAAGCAATAAAGCACATATAATTATAAAGTAATATAAAGAAAAAGTGATAGCTGATTACCATTTATTTTAATGGTCTTTCATCACGTGAGTGTGAGAGTATTTACACCCAACCCCTATTTTCCCCTGTCTTCCCCCCTGTCCTCATTAGGAGTCCTAAAGCAGTCCCAGGCAGAATCAGAGTAAAAGTAAGAAAAAAATAACATACAATATGAATTTTCTTTTTTAAATCACTCTAAACTAATATTAAGCAGCTATTTCTTTTAATAACAATTTTACATATGTAGATTGAGTAGGGATTTCTTTTGGTTTGGGGGTTCCGTTTTGGGGGGTTCTTACCCCCATGAGGTAGTAACCAGGTCTGTCCTGATTTTGGCTGGGACAGTTAATCTTTTTCCTAGTATCTGGTACAGTGCTGTGTTTTATGATTCAGGATGAGAACAATGTTGATAACGCACTGATGTTTTAGTTGCAGCTGAGCAGGGTTTAGTCTAAGTCAAAGACTTTTCAGCTCTTCAGCTGAGAGGAGATACAGCCAGAAAAGCTGACCCAAACTGACCAAAGGGATACAGTTCTTTCTCTCTTCTCATCACTCCTCAAGGGAAAGGCTAAGTGTAGCTACTCATCTCATGAGGTCAAGAAGGTAACCATGAATATCCCCATCAGATTGTGAGCAACAAGCTACTTCAGGAACCAGTACAAACCTCCTCTGAGATCACAGAATGGCTTGGCTTGGAAGGGACTTTAAAGATCATCTCATTCCAACTCCCCTCACTTTACACAGGAAAGCCCTGGTAGAGTATAAAATTCTGAGTAATACACTGAGTTGTCTTTTCATTTAAAAGTACCTGAGGTCAAAGGCCAGCCCTCTCCAAAAGACAGGAATAATCAGTTCATCAGTTTGGCAAGATATTGTAGCTGATATAAATCTGCTCGGTGATTATGACTTCAAAGGACGCAGCCATTTTGACACCACAAAGATCACACCCACACTTCCTCATAAACTGGTGACTCTCAGATCTTGCAGACATCGTATGGTAACAATTAAAAAACATCTGCTGACCGGAGTCTTGGAGAAGAGTAGAATATTTTTGCCATTAAAAGAAGACTCCAGCACAGTTTGGCTTCCTTAACACCCACCACATCACATTTCAGGACGCCAGAGTATTTCTTAAAAAAAAAAAAAAAAAAAAAAAAAAAATATTTCTTTAATTTTTAAATTTTATATTTATTT
>VWZT01000907.1:5505-17914 GCA_013397055.1 Pachycephala philippinensis
TTACACCTCCTACCAACTCTCAGTTTTGCTGGTGTCACACTCACTTTTCAAGTGCTCTTCTGTGATGCTCAGGTTCATGGAATCACACTGTTGTTGTGAGAAGGGGAACAAGAGAAGAGCTGAGCAACAGGAAGTCATCGACTCGGGTTCTTCAACCAGAAAGATGATGTTGCTATGGATAGTTTCTCCTTCCCCAATCTAGGATGTGGTTGAGGTCACCTTAATATTTTTGCTCATATATTTTAAGATTTTTTTTTTCTTCTCTGATCTGTAAATTCATGTTATATTTAATTTTACTGTATCTGGTATATGTATATGTATGTCTTCTGCATATGTCAGATGTATTTATTTTTCCTCTTGTTTCCACCTGAGCTTGATTTTTTCCAGTCCTGTACTGAAATTATTTAATGGCAAAACAGAAGACTGTAACAGTAAAGTCTCCATTGCTCAACAGCCTATGCTTGCTCTCTACTATCCTGTACCTCAAATTCTCAGAGCCATAGACCCTGAAATGTGGTCTAGGTGCAGCTGAGTTTGACCTGTTTTGTTGTAATTATTGGCTCAAGAATTATAGAGGATCAGGTAGATATCTGTTTGCCAGTGCAGTATTTGGGCTTAATGATCATTTATGCTTATATATTAATACAACAGGTGTTAAAAAACTCCTGTATAAAACTTTCAGGTGTATCAAATACCATAGCTCTTGAATTGCCTTACAATAATAGAATCCTTATGTAATCTAATGCTACACAGAAAACCTAGACACGCTTATATAGGGGAAAGTAATTTGTTTTCAAAGGGAGAAAACTATACTCGTTTAAAATTTCATCAATTCCTTATAGATTTTTATTATTTTTTAATTACTTTCATGGGGTGCAACAAAAGCCTTTAATTTTTTTACTAGTCTCCCCAAGCCTACAGCAGTGTTAACTTATGACTACATACTGATCTTTTTGCAATGCCTGCAAAAAAAGCATAAAATATTCTTGATCCCTTTCTATCACTTTCATTCACTTGAGCATATTTACTGTGCCAGCCTTAAAAAAAAAAATCATCACAGCCAGCATCTTAATTGTTTACCATTTGATGATGAAGTTGGCATTCTATTTTGTTTTCCTTTCACTCATATTAAACTGTTTCCATGCATCTCCTTACAGTGAGATAAAATTTTAAATTTACATAGAATTTATGTTAGTTCCAGTTATTTCGTGCAAAGATAAAATTCTAAAAGCGTAGATGTTTTCTATGTACAGTCAGTGACATCCAAGATATTGGACAATCCAGTCACAATATTCATTTTCTGTATATTTTCTCGACAGAATTTCTGAGATGGCTGAAAAGTGAAAGAAAGACAGGTGCTGCTCACATTTTTTAGACTAAGCAGTGTAGATACCATCATTTGGCCATATGACAGTGATATTTCTTGCCAGCATCTCAAATGATTCTCTACCTAAATAATTAATAAGTTTACTATTTCTTGGGTGCAGGATATGGACACTAAACATTTAATAACAAATGCATTTGCAGGCTATTAAATTAAAGAGTATAAAATCTTTGTGTTTTACTTAGGCTAAAGGAGCATGTGTTTTTGCAAAATCACAGAGGAAAAAGTACTATAACCTTCAAAAGCAATAAAGATGTAAAACCTCAAGGACCAATAATATAAAAATCCTATGCAATTTGATAAGATAAATAGGATACTAGCAAAAACTATATCCTTCTATAAATTTTAGTCTACTGATTTTAGTACACAACTTTTAGTAGAGAATATTATTCCTCCTTTTATGCATTTATGATTAAGTTTTTCCATACTACAAGTTTTGCTGTGCTTAACAAATTAAAAACTTGTAGGTGCTGACACAAACTGTGCTTGTAAAAAAAAACCTATACACCAGCTATTAGGAAAATGTTGGACATTTACATAGTGCTTGAACTTTCAGGTATTAACCTCAGTGCCGTTGTCATGTGAATTTCCATTAAGTAAGTAAAAAAAAACTCCTAAAAATTAAAAACTAAAAAAATTAAGCAAAGGAAATAATGTGAGGAAGAGCCAAGGTAAGGCATGCTGAAACTATTTAAACCAGATAAGGAATTGGCTTACAGCAAGATCCTTATCTGACACAACAATTCCAGGAAGCTGTCCAAAATGGATACATGTTTTACTGAGTCTGGAATAGGACTTCTCACTCAGTTTGGTCAATTCATTTGAGTGTTTGTGTCAACAGAATTGCAAAAGTGCATTGCCACTCATCCATGCAGTGATAGCACATATTCACCAAAATAAAAACACAATCTAACAAACACAGACCCCTTTCAATAGAGTAACATACCCATTAATTTTCAAACGAATCCATGTTGCTGATGCAATAATCTTATTTTAGAACTATCAGCTGTAGATAAAATGGAGACATAAAGAAGTATCCTGCATAATCCGTTATGATTCAAATAGTAATTTTTACCTAATAATAATGTTCAACCATCACCCTGACTCTTAAAATGCTTTTTAAAACTTTAGTGACTAATATAAGAAGTGTGTTTGGCTAATGCAGTAGTTGGCAGATACATGCCTGAATTTAAGAGTATGTACTCTAATATTGGCATCTGTTCAACAATTTGGAATCAGCATTATAAACAGGTGCATATAGTGTAGTTATGGTTACTGAGGCAATTTTTCGTTTTTCCAAGCTACCATGCATGTAGGTTGCTTCACCTTTTTCCAAATGCAACAGTCATGTTCTGTCCTTCCTGCATGAATTTTTGCATGCATAAATTAATCACTTGAAATTGTCTGTAAGAATGAAAGTGTTGTCTTAGGTTTGCTGGAAATCCTACAGAGGAGAGAAGGGAAGGAACCAAATACTATAAAAAAACACTAATTGATTTGGAAAGAGAAATGGCAATAATAGTTCTATGCAAATCAAATCACTAAATGCCCTCCAACTAGTATAAAGAGGAGTAATGGTCTCACGGCTAAATAGTGAGAATGGAAATCTGGTATTACATGTCTTGCATATTTTCTTGCTTAAAGGCAAAATACTGGACCTAGTAGTTTAGCAGTGGTGGTTGTCTTAAATAGAATCATAGAACCATCAAGAGTCAAAGAGACTTTCAAGATGACGCAGTCCAACCATCCACCCTGCACTGCCACTGTAACTGCTAAACCACATCACCCTGTGTCAGATCCAGCTGTCTGCCTCCAGGGATAGTGACTCCACCACCTCCCTGGGCAACTTATGCCAATGCCTGACCCCTCTAACACTGAAAAAAATTTTTCCTACATCTAATCTGAATCTTCTATCTCAGGTTAAGACCATTTCCTCTTGTCCTTTCATTGTAGGCATGATAAAAGAGACTGGCCTCCACCTCACTTAAACCTCCTTTAGGTAGTTGTTGAGAGACCTGAGGTCTCTCCAGAGTCACCTCTTCTTGAGGCTAAACACACCCTGCTTCCTCACCCATTTCTTATAAGAACATGATGTGAGAGGCCCAAAACTGTACACAGTGTGCTCAAGGTGTGGCCTTACCAATGCCGAGTAGAGGAGGATGATCACTATTTCTGCTGGCTACAGTATTCCTGATGCTGGCCACTGTGCCATTGACCTTCTTGGCCACCNTTGTAGGCATGATAAAAGAGACTGGCCTCCACCTCACTTAAACCTCCTTTAGGTAGTTGTTGAGAGACCTGAGGTCTCTCCAGAGTCACCTCTTCTTGAGGCTAAACACACCCTGCTTCCTCACCCATTTCTTATAAGAACATGATGTGAGAGGCCCAAAACTGTACACAGTGTGCTCAAGGTGTGGCCTTACCAATGCCGAGTAGAGGAGGATGATCACTATTTCTGCTGGCTACAGTATTCCTGATGCTGGCCACTGTGCCATTGACCTTCTTGGCCACCTTGGCACTCTGTTGGCTCCTGTTCAGCTGGCTGTTGAGCAGCACTCTCAAGTCCATTTCTGCCAAACAGTTCTCAAGCCACTTTTATCCAAGCCTGTAGCATTGCCTAGGGTTGTTGCAACTCAAAGTGCAGGACCTGGCACTTCACCTTACTGAATTTCATGCAGTTGCTCTTAGTCCATTGATCTAGTCTGTCAAGATCTCTCTGTAGAACCTTCTTACCCTTGAGAAGATCAACACTCCCACCCAACTCGGTATCATCTGCAAATTTACTTAGGGTGCAGTACTGATTCCCACATGACTAAAGATGTTAAAAAAGACTAGCCCCAAAACTGACCTCTGGGGAACACTGCTAGCGACCAGACACCAATTGGATTCACCTCCCTTTACAACCACTCCCTGGGCCTGACTATCCAGAGATAGACTATTATTTTGCCTATCACCGAAACAAGCCTCAAGCAACCAGCCTATTTAAAAGGATGCTATAGGAGACTTCACTTTACTAAAACATATACAGACAACAGTCACAATCGTTACCTCATCTACTAAATTGGTAATTTTACTGTAGAAGATCAGGTTGGTCAAGCAGGACCTTCATACATCAGTGTCAACTGGGCCTGATTCCTTGGTTGTCCTGAACGTACCATGCAATGGCATTCAGAATGATCTCTTCCATAACCTTGCTTGGAACCAAGGTAATGCTGACAGTCCTGTAGTATCCCAGATCATCCTTCTCACCATTCTTGCAGATGACTGTTACATTTGTTAATTCTCAGTCCTCTGGAGCTTCACCAATCAACCATCACTGCTGGTATTCACCAGATGATTGAGAGTGGTTTGGCAAGTTTTTAACCCGTTTCCTCATTACTCTGGAGTGGATCCCATCAGGGCCCATAGACCTTCCGAGTGTCTAAATGGCATAGCAGGTCACTAACAAAGTCCTCCTTGATTACGAAGGCTTCATCCAGCTCTCTGTTCCTTACTTCCACCTCTGGGGGCAGGATATCCTGAGGACAACTGGGTTTGTGTTAAAGACTGAGGCAAAGAAGGTATAGTACCTCTGTCCTTTCCTCATCTCTGACACTACACTACCCTTAACATTCAACAAAAAATGGAGGCTCTCCTTGACTACACTTTTGTTGCCAATATATTTATACGAAATTTTTTTTGTTGTCTTAATGCGCAGTGGACAAATGAAGTTTCAGTTGGCCTTTTGCCCTTCTAATCTTCTCATGACATGATCTCACAACATCCTAATAAGTCCTCCCAAGTTATTTCCCCTTCCAGATTATAGATTGTCTTTTTTCCCTCTAAGTTTCAGCCTAAGTTCTCTGTTTAACCAGGCTGGTCCTTGTCCCTGATGACTTGTTTTTCTACATATGGGGACAGGCTGCTTCTGAATATTTAAAAATTCCTTTTTAAAGCACATCCAGCCTTCCTGGACTCATTTGCCCTCCAGGACTGGCTCCAAAGGGACTTTGTCAACCAATCTCCTAAACAGGCCAGAGTCTGCCCATCTGAAGTCCGAGGTAGAACTGCTGTTCGTTGTCCTCCTTACTTCGCCCAATATAGAAAACACCAACATTTCATGGTCATCCTGCCCAAGACAGCCACCAACCACCACATCACCTACGAGTCCTTCTCTGTTCACAAACAACAGGTCTAGCAGGGCACCTCATCCTGAAGGCTCATTTACCACTTGTATTAGGAAGTTGTCTCCCACACACTCCAGGAACCTCCTAGACTGCTTCCTCTCTGTTATGCTGTATTTCCAGCAGACATCTGGCAAGTTGAAGNTGGCAAGTTGAAGTCACCCACAAGTACAAGGGCTGGTGACTGTGACACTTCTGCCAGCCACTTGTAGAATGCCTCATCTGCCTGTTCATCCTGGTTGGTGGGCTACAACAGATTCCCACTATGACATTTGCCCTGCTAACCTTTCCCAATCTTTACTAAACCTTGTCATCTTCATCATCATCATCAATTTCAATTAGATCAAAACACTCCGTTACACAGAGTACTACCCTCCCATCCGTTGCTTTGCCTGTCTCTCCTAAAGAGCTTATAGCCATCGATTGTAACGCTGCAGTGGTGAGAATCATCCCACCATGTTTCTGTGATAGCAGCTACATCACAAATTTCCTGCTGTGCAATGGCTTCCAGCTCCTCCTGCGTTTTGCCTAGACTGTATGCATTGGTGCAGATGCACTGCAGCTGGGCTAACACAGGCATGCCATCACTAGGCTCATCTCTAATGAGCCTCTATTACCTTTTTCCCCATTTGAACCTAGTTTAAAGACTGCTCAATCAACCCTGCTAACTCCTGGGCCGTAATCCTTTTCCCACTCTGAGTCAGGCATACCCCCTCCAACATAAGCAGGCCTAGTGCCATATATGCTGCCTCATGGTCGAAAACCCCTATGGCACCTATGGCACCAGCCTTTTAGCCATCTAGTAATCAGTCAAGTATTCCTATTCCTTTCAGTATTTTCCCCTAACACTGAAGGAATTTTGAGGAGAATGCTACCTGTGCACCTTTAACCAAACATCCCTTTTGATTACCCTGGGAACTCTTCCTTCAATCTTGTCTCTACCCACCCAGAACGCTAACAGAGAGTAGAAGTCAGAAGGTTGAACTAAATCAGAAAGCTTTCCCTTACCTGGGCTGCAGAGAGGAAGAACACTTCCCTTTGGGTTGGGTCTATTCTACGTATCAGACTCTCCCAGGGAGCCTTCTACAACAATTACCCTTTGTTTTTTGATTTTCAGAGCTTGCTGCAATATGTTTGGTTGCCTGAACCTCCTTAGGCAACCCCTCAGATGGTCCCTCATCTAGATTGTTATTTTCCTGGCCCTCAGTTTTCAGAATCTCGTATCTATTCTGGTGGGATGTGGGGAGGCAAGCCAGGAGAGGATTCATCTGCCACCCCAAGAAGCGACCTATCTCCATTCTGCCCCATCTCCTAGGTTCCCTCCTGCCTGCTGTGGAGAGAAGATAGGATCCTCCACTTCATGAGATGCATTTGGCCAGTACATTTGCCTCAGAGCAAGTAAGGACCAGCTCCACCAGACAATCTCTTCCTCAGATCCTCTAACGCTCCTTAACCTTTCCACCTTCTCTTTGAGTTGTACTACCATACTCAGTAGATTCTCTATCTGCTCTCACCTCACACAAGAGTTATCTCTGTTGTGCTCTGATGCCAGTGCCAGGCTCTGGCACTCGCTGCAGCCTGACACCTGGATCCCTGCATATTTCCACAACAGCTCTGTTTTCATTGCCACGTCCTTTCTGATACATACAGATGGCTTAGCACCCAGCAGAATAGGAGCCATTCTTGAACTCTTCTCTTGACCTGATAGGAGGGAGACCACACCGTGCTGTGTCTTCACACCCTGCCTCTGTTAAGTGCCATGCACCCTGGAATGACACTCCCACTCTGTTCGCTGTGCTCCCTGGAGCCATTTAAATCTCCTGCCATGCTCCCAGTGCTGACCATTGCTCGCCTGATTGTCTGCTGTGATCTTCCAGGTCCTGACAGGGCTCTGGGCTGCTTCTTGACTGCCCCTGAACTCAGAAACAGCCCTGTAGGGCCCAATCTAAAACTCAGCCCTGGACTTACCTCAGTCACTGCTGCTGCTGCTGGTGTTTCTGTATATATCGTAGGAGAGAAAAAAACTACAGTACTTCTTCACTAAAATATCTGACCGTTTTTGAAGATTTTACTAGAACTGTGGAAACAGAACCAGCAGATTTTCTGTTATACAATGGTAAAACCAGGAAGTCTCTAATATGGGGAGTAGTTTTGCATTAAATATGCAAATTGCACCACATTAATCCACATAATTTGGAAATGTCACAAAAGACATTTTCTAGAATACAGATACAATTAAAGAGAATATTTCTTCTAGAATTTATAAAGAAAATACAGTAATTGAAAACATAGAGATCTTTCAGTATATTTATCTTATTAAGTATAACTCTTCTGTTCTGGTGAACTATGTTTAATATAATTTCACAGTATTGTGAAAAGTATATGACCGTAAATGTTTATTCCTGCCTCCTTAAGGATAATTGAATATCATCCTTTCTTTTCTTTTAATTTTTTTTTTTTTTTTAATATGAGGACATAAGCAATTAAGATATTGTCTAAGGATACAGGAAATCTGATTAACAGATCAAAAAGACCATCTGTGGAGACTGAATTCAACGCCAGGGGGTGATTCTCCTTTCTACAATGCTTATGTAAATCAATTTAATCCAGAAGGCTGAATGAATTACTCTGAAAGATGGCTTTCCTTATTTGTAAATATGTATTTTCAAAAAGTATGCTGTTGAATATTATTCAAGGCTGTGATTCAGAATATTACCACATATATATATATAACATCATACAGGTAAAGAATGAGTCAGGCTTCCAAACACAAGGGAGAACTATGTCAGATCTACTACAAAAGTAAATTTTCTTTCTGAAAGATCTTGTAATTTGATCTGTCAGTAACACTTCTGATAAGACCATTTTGCTTTCAATTTTTCTTTTTTTTCCAGTTTAGTGATCTTTTTTCAGCTTGAGTCTGACTGCTGTAGATCTTGATGGAGGTGCCTCCTTAAAGCTGCTAGTTAGCAGTCATTGCAAGTTTCATACCAGTACATTGTTCTATGGAGTCACCAACAATATTTCAGCTTGATAAACTAATACTTCTTTCTTGAGCCATTACAATGTATTCCTATTAAAAAATAATATGACTTGTTAATCAGTTATTGCATCATGCATTAGATTTATGTATGTCATGCAAATATTTTCTCCACATGACTAAAATACTTTAATAATACTTCAAATGCATTTCTGATTTACAAACTGTAGAGTTTTCCTCAATATTCCTAATGAATGGATAGCTTTCCTAGGAAATATATGGTGTCCAGCTCCAGGCTGATGCTCTTATCAAATGTTTTTACCTCTCTGTCATTCATATTAAGTCTGTGGCTAAGTCCTTGCAAAGCTACAAACTGAGGCCACATACATACAGACATATGGAAAATTAAAAATAGGGTCTTTGTTATCTGTTGAGCACCAGAATATTTTTTTAAGTTGTGCTCTTACTATCTGAGTTAATAGAGCCTCCAACAGAAGCAGATCTTTTAGATCTTGTACTGAGACCTACATAATATAGGATGTGAAAAAAAGAGGTAATTCTGAAATCATCTATAGGACTATAATTGTTTTGAATCACCTGCCTGTCATTTGATACTCTTTCATAACTTATTCATGGAAGTTTAGTCACTACCCAGTAAATGACAGATGCTTTGAAATTCTCACGTGTTTAACCGACAAAAAGCTAGAAATGTGACTAGCCATAGTTTCACAAGGAGCTCTCTTGTATTCCACTGAAGCTACTCAAATGTGTAAAGATTAACAGAATTAGAGATTGAAACAGAATTTCTTTTTGGACTTCATAAGTTCATTTAATATTAAGCAGACAAAGGAAGTGTTGTAAGTTTAAAAGTGTGTGAAGTTCTGCTGCTTGCTGCATCTTTTGTATCAACAATGGAATTACTTTAGTATTTAGCTTTTTAGCTTTTACTCATTTTATTTGTTTACTTCTGTGCTCTGTTTAGCAATGAAGATGAATAGAATCTTTTAACTGCAACCCATGAACAAATGTGTGGTTATTTACAAGGTGGTTCTTGCTTCTTGACCAAATAATGCATCAGGAAGAGGACACTGTTCAAAAGAAGGTCATGGGAATTCGGATAAACTAGCTGTCTGGCCTTATGTCTTCTCAGCTTGTATTGCTGACTTTGCCTCTTTTCTCTTCTCTCTCTGTCTTTCTCTGGAAATGGTTCCTATGGCCTTTAAGAGAAACAGTTAATCTTGGAGTAATAATCTTCATGGGCGTCTAATATAAGGATATTAACAGTAGTGACCAAAAGTCCCACGTCTTGATAAGAAAAAAACCACAGGGCAGTATTTTGAACTGAACTTTCATGCAGAAAGAAATATTAGAAAATCTGATTTGTTTAGTAGTTTTGATGGAATAGCCAGGCATTGAAAGGCTTACAGTGGAATGTGTACTGAAATTCAGTGTGTTCAGTAGGAATGTTTGTTACAGTCCCCATAATTTTATTGGAAGGAAGCAACAGAAAGCAAGGAAGAGTTTGTGCTCCAAAGAGTTTGCAGTCAAAATACAACACACAAGAAATGGTAGCAAGAGAGAGGGAGACAGAAGAGGCAATATGACATGATTACATGGGTAATAACAGAGATAAGTACCTACTGTAGTTTTCCTACTAACTACTATACCCAGTCACCCATTTTCTTTATTTTCTTGTTAAGTCACTTAAAAACAGACAAGAAAATATTATACTCATCTGCTACAGTACCCTGTGTACAAAACAGTGCCATCACAGTCATCATCAAAAATATATGTCAATATATTTAGAAATAAAGAGACAGCACCACTACACATGCAAAGTATTCATATATAAATGTGAGGTACATTATTCACGATGAACCACTAGATTCTTGATAGGAAAGATATTACAAATATAATAAGCAAGTTTCACCTATTTGCAAAACTGGTACATGTTTCAAAATTAAAATCCCTTCTACTCTTGTGCAGAAATTATCATCAACATATCTGAAAAGCTTATCCAGTAATGTGTCAAATGCTAAGTGGTTTTGCTCTGTATCTCCTCTGTATGTATGTTGCAATGCTGAGAAGACTGCTTATTTTTACATCTGTTAATTTGAAGTCAATTGACATGGTAATTTTTCAGTGTTATTTGGGGATTTCAGAGGAAAATATGCAGTATTTCTAATCCGGAGCAGAGAGAGATATTATCGATTTTTTTTTCTCTGATTTAATTCACTGCATCATAGATCCTAGTTGTTGTTCATGATGATGATGATGATGATTAGAGCACCACTTCTCAAAAATGCCAAGAAAAAGAAAGACTCATTATGGTAATTTGTTTCATCCATTGTGTTAAAGAGGGAGTCTTCATTGTCAATGACAGAGGCAATGAATTGTAGACTTTAGTCTTGAAAATATAAATGCATTATATCCAGATAATAGTTATAATCCAAAATATGGCCAAATAGACTGTAAAAAATAGTCTTTCTCTTTTTCTTAAAAAAATCACAATTTCCTAAGTATCCAGATATATTTGTACTGTAATGGCACAGCTTGCACTACTCATTAGCTTTGGTGAACACTCCATAAATGCACTTCATATGTTGGAAAGAGTTCTTGAAATTCACTTTGTTCTTGTTACATAATAAAACTGTAAAGTGCATTTTTAGTAAGCTTGTTATTGTCTTCTTCCAGAAAGTCTAAATTACTTATAAAAATGAGACTATGATTTTTACACCATTGAGGCATTCTCAAAATATTAGCTCTGTACTACAGTGTTTATATGTGTGTATTTATAAGAGGACTATTAATTTTTTTATATCTCAATATCACAAATTGAATTAGTACTGTGGTGACTAGGAGAAATGCCCTTGTACTGGATATGGTTACCACCCTTGGCTTTAACTGTATTAATCACACCACATCAGAAATTCTATGTGAAATTTTTTGTGAAAGAGCTATAACAAATTATATTAGAGCAGCCTGTAGATCATAGCTTCAGTCTGGGAAATTAATGAAAAAGGGTTAGCGCTCCATTAGACTACACGTGTGCTCAAACAAAAACTAGTCTCACCTCTTCAGAATGTAATTTGAAACAAAAGTTAGTATGGGTGGCATTTTGCCCCCTCAAAAATAATTGCATAACTATTCCCACTCCTTGTGAGCATTTAAATTACTATATTCTAAGGATTAAAATTAGGATTACCATAAATTATACAAGATCTTGAGGATGTTTGCTTGAAGCCTACATTAACTATACAATATGGATATGAACTACTCTTTTCATAGGAATTTGTAGTATTGACAGGCTATGGACATGAAGAGCAAGTGAAAGGTATCTTTCTGAGAAACCAAGATATAGTGTAGGAGAATCAAATAGGTAGTGGTAACTATAAAAACAGATCTTACATTTTAAAAAGATTCACATATGCAGTTTCATTTATGTGTGTCTTCTTCCAGACTAGATTTTCAAGAAGTCTTGTGGCAATTGAATAGAAGGATGTCATAATAGCAAACAACTTATCTAGATGAATGTAGGGACATGTTTATCCTTACATAGGTGACAGATTCATGTTCATATGGGCAGATGCCAAGTGTCTTACAGAAACAATGATCACTGGCATGTAGCAGCTGCAAAGAAAACACATACCAACTTTGCATATTTTAAGAGTATTACATCCAGATTTTGTAGCTATAGTCATATATCACTGATGAAGCAGAGATTTATGGGGTTTATAACTGAACTTAGCTAGTTTCTTTTCCTATCTGCAGGTAGGTTAAGTTGCTGCTTGTGATTTTTTGGGAGTTCCCCCCTCAGATTTATTCCTCACTTTTTCCCAAATTTATATATGTATATTTTTATATATTATATATTTATATAAT
>VWZT01000908.1:0-18327 GCA_013397055.1 Pachycephala philippinensis
AATTGCCCCCAGCATCTTCTAAAGGTCTCCTTCATTATTGCAAACGCTTCAAGACATAGGTTTAAAAAAATCTCAGGAAACACCCAGGTCCGAAAATATTCCTTTTTCCCACTAGGTTAGTCCTTCTTGACTCTGACCTGTTGGGAGGTTCAACAAACCTCATTTCACTATTACCTTAAATCCCATAATCTCCACTGATGCACGAGTTGTCTTTTTATTTAGATGCCGGCAGATAGCCCCGTGACTCTTTGGCAGAGGCTGCTCACAGTCACATGCTGTCTGCAGGCTACTGTTCCCAGCCGTGCCTGAGGTTAAACCTGACCCATTGCAGACAGGCCATTCCCCAGCCCCTACAGATCCGCCTTCTGGTCCTGCTGATGCTTTTGTGTCCTAACAAGTACAGAATGATGACAGTAATTATTTGCAGTCCAGTAAGGGCCTAGAGGAATCTGAAGAGGATAGAGGCCTATGCCTGTTATGCTGTGTGAAAGTGTAGCTTGATCCAAAGTGAGGGGTACAGCCTGTACACACACATCAATGTCTGCAAGTGCAGCAGCTGTAACACATCAGGGTAAAAACCAACCAGCCCCTAGGCTGAGCACAAAACCTGTGCAGATGTTCTCATACATGTACACGTGTGCCTGCTGCTGGCAAAACTAACATCGCTCCTTGCCCTCCAGACCGTAACCCAGGGAGGAATCACCAAGGTGGACAAGTGCCTCTGCAAATTTATGACCAGGATCTTGCCAGAGCTGAACCTGACATGACCTGCTCCTTTACTTCTGCTTGTTGGTGATGTTTCTAGGGGTCTTGGTGGTGGATTCATACCCCATTTGACAATGCACAGCACAACAAAATCACAGTTCCCGTGTTTTTGTTGTATTCAGCTTTCTTGCTCGTATTACAGGCTGTACAAAAACACCTTTGGACATAACAGAAACATCAGTTAGCTCCTGGGAGCACCTGGGTCAGGTGGAAGCAGAATGGGAGCATGTCAGAAGAAGCCATGAGCGTGGCTGGGAGAGACTACATGCAGCCCAAAGGAACAGGGATTCAGATTGCTTTGAAAATTGAGAGTTTAAATTAGCCTGGTATTTGATGATAGCAAGCATTCGGTAATGATAGCTAGTAAATGTGTGGGGATGGTATGTTTAATATTCTGCACGCTAGAAAGAGAAAGCATTTGAGCTCCCCTGCAGTTTCATGTTTTTAGTGCTGTGTTGGAGTGAGAGCTCCTCTGGACCCAGGCCCAGAGGAAAGCCAAAGCACAGGGATTGAATTAAAACCTTTGAATAAGCTGAAATACATGAAGTCACATCAAAGTGAAATACAAATGTAGATTTTTAACTTTTAGTAGAAATATATGCTAAGTGCTTTAAACAGTGAAAAGCTGCAGCAAAAGAGACCTTAAACACAGTTTTTACTGTAGCAGTGTTACCCTTTCACAGAATTTCTTTATTTTAGACAAAACATAGATAGAACTATACTGTTCACATTTTTTAGATAGTGTGTTCATATAAACAATAAGAGCTGATAAAAACTATATATGCAAATTTGTGTAATACCTATGTAACATTTGTGTAAGATGATTGTTGGAATTAGACTAGGATAGGTTGAAAAAAGAAAAACTAGAATTGTGTGTTAATCTTATTGGTTAATTAACAAATATAATCCATACTCCTGGAACAAGAAGAAGTTTTGCCTGCTGTTTCGCCTGCTGTCGCTGCTTGGTCTTATCCCCTTTGAACTCTACCTTCAGAAAACTGAGACTCTCTCACCTTCGGCCGAAAAGGGAGGGTGTTCCACGAGCGAGCTTCAACAATTAGGCTCCTAATAATTTTCTAATCTCTCTTTTGTAAGACACAATTTTCTGAAACAATTATTCTTGTTGACACTTTCTGTAAGAACGAGGAATTTTCTTTTCCTCATATTAGCCATAAAAGAGAAAAAAATCTGCCTGAAGTCCTGCAAGCACCTTCATACCCACAGACACTTCAGAGACAAAAACATTTGAACAAATTTACAGCAAACAGAACTCAGTGATAAAAATTGTACCATGCTCTTAGAAGCGATATAAGCTTTTCACCAGTGAGCATTTTGAAGCACTTTTACCCTTTCTAAATCATCTGCTAATGGGGACAGCACAGGACAGCACAGCCCATGGTCCTGCCGGTGTGGGGTGAATTTCAATACTAATATAAATTCAATATTAACAAATAGTTACGGAGTTGTATTTAAGTAGCAAGTAGGTTTATTGTACTTTATAACAAAGCATAAATGCAAGTTCTTGCACCATTTGTACATAAGTATTGTCCATCTGATGTGCAAGGAAGAGACTTAAGAAAGTGACTGAAAATCTTGTACAATTGCATCCTGTTGGCATCTGGCCTCCCCTGCAACCTTCTTGGTCATGTGTCCAAAGGCAAAAGCCACTACCACCTTTGCAAATTAACCTTAAAGCCTCTCGTCACCATCCTGCATCTCCCAGACCTTCACCCCCAATGTTACCAGCACCCGGAAGCAGTCGGTCAGCTCCTTGCCTGTACTCAGGGATGCGAAAGCAAAACACCACCAAAATATTTTCACTATGCTAATGCTGCACCAGCACCATCTCTATTTAATAAATCCTGTTCAGGTTCAATGCAGAAGTTGCTTCAAGGGAAGGAAAAAAGGAAACATAGCCATAAATCTTCCTGTGCCCTTCTTAATCTGAATATAATAAGAGTATTTCTCTGTATTTTAATGCTACATTTCTTAAAATATTTTTCTTGTGCCTGTGATTTACTAAATAAGCATATTTATATAACTACACATGTACCAGTAGACTAATTCAATAAATTAGAGCTCAAAACATTTAACTGTGAGCACAAGGATATTTACAAACAGCAATAAATTAAAGATTAACGTGCGTGACATTAAATAAGGATTTCAAACACCTCACCAAGGAGGAACAACTTTTGTACCAAAACTTTACTGACTTTCGTGCCACTGCCCAAGGTCAGAAATGTGTTTAAGGGCTAGAACAAGCAGGGTGCTCACTGCTCTTGCCCACACATGGAGCGAAGCCAGGCTAGGACACAGGATGGAGGCAGAGCCAAGGGCTCCAGGCCACAGCTGGGAGTCACCACAGGAGTCACTGTGACACAGCCCCCAGGCGCCAGGCCTGCACTTGCCTGCCAGTGTCCCCAGTAGAACAGGAACAGGCATCAAAACCCATCACTTCCATTCAGAAGGCATGCACCCACATCAAACAAATTAGAGTTGTACTAGAAGTCATTAAGAATAATATTAAGCCATAAAACGTAACTCAAACCAAAATATTTGACACAGTGATTTGTAGATGTAGAAATCGAAATTCCCCCAGGGCTATCCTCTGCAACTGAAGGCATGTGACTGGAAAAGAATGCCTAGAGTGGGATGGTACAATTTGTCCCAACAGGAACTAGATAAGGACAGCTGCTCCCCCAGCACTGCAGTTACACAGCCAGGGCAGTGACTGCAGAGAAGGTATTACACTAAAAGAGGGGAAGACATGGGAGACAATGCAATGGACAAAGCT
Source organism: Pachycephala philippinensis (assembly GCA_013397055.1). Lineage (NCBI taxonomy): Eukaryota > Metazoa > Chordata > Aves > Passeriformes > Pachycephala > Pachycephala philippinensis. Next base: position 3,560 of record VWZT01000908.1, read on the forward strand.
TCTCACAGATGAAGCTTTTTAAGTACAGTCCCCATGTTATTGATGCTTCTGCATATACACATCTACAGCTCTCTCTCACCTGCAGGTGCAATGAAGAACTTCTGCAAGCCTCAGTGCACCTAATTTATCAAATCAAAAATTAAAAAAAAATAAGAAGTGCAAATTGAGGCAGGTAGCCCTCTATTAGGATCCTTACTTGAAAAAATTAACTATCTGCCCAAAGGCCTTTTCGATCTCAAACTGAAGGATTATCAAATCCTCTAAAACTCATGAAAGGTTTCTGCTGATCAAAAAACTTTCAAGAACTTCCAGCTACCTGCTGTCACTTTACAAACTGCAGGAAGCAAGAAACTTGCAAGTAAGAACTTGACTGTATACAACTGGGGTTTATATTTTGTTTAGTTAAAATGAACTATGTTAGAACTTCAGGTACACCAGTATCTTTTAGTGGTATTTTTAAAGAAATAGCTGAAATGCATGAACAAAATGTGAATTATCCAAATAATTCAATCTTTACCTATGAAGTTACTACTTTTCAAGCAAGTCACAACCAAGGATTTACTGAGTCTCTCCTGTACATCTTTATGTCCTTTTCCTAGGTACTTCCAGGCATCTGCAGCCCTGGAGTTAAGGAGAGCAGTAGAAGTCTCTGTGCCAGCACACAGGCATCAGCAATTTTATACTGATGGTGTTAGGGAAGCTGTTGAACCTCGGCCTGTAAGATGGTAACAAAGCACAATTCCTGCACTTAGACTACATCTCCACTCTTGGCACTCCCCTGTCTGTCTATTTGCCATTCCCTATTGGGCAGACAGTCAGCAACTACCTGTAAAAATATAAGGTGCTAAAAATATACAACTCCTCTTGTACCATAGTTTCCCAAAGGAATAAATATCACTCACTGGTACAGAAACTCTCCATGTGAAAAGCAGCTGAGTGATCTTTACCTCGTCCTGTTTTCCCTACTTCCACCACCTTACCTGAAGGCCCCCAGAACTGAGGCAGGCAGCAGACTCCCTGGGCACACAACTGATAAGTTTCACAAAGTTTTTGACAAAGTACAGCAAGGAGACAAGAGCTAAAAGGGGTAAAGGAGAGGTCCAACAAGACCAACTTTGAGTTGGCCAAACACCTTGCAACAGACTTTCAGAATTCTTGTGATATAGGTGAGAACAGTGAGGTGGAAAAACTACTGCACTTAAAAGAATGTGAACTGGAACTGCACAGCTTACTTGTTTCTGCAGACAAAGTTGGACTTTTTTTCTATTTTTATTCCAGTGAATGTAGCAATGCAGCTGTATTTTTTCCACTGAAGTCAGAAACAAGTGCAGAAAAAGAAAACAACTGTCCCCTAATACTGCCTGACATGACAGTTCATAGCATATCCTTCATTTATCTTGTCTGCCTGAGACTTTCTTCATGCTGCTAAACTAGTAACAATCATCGCCATAATCAGTACAGACCTCCAAACCCACAAATGGCAGTTTCTCAGGACGTTTGAGATAGAACTGCATGACTGAGCTTGGATGAATGACTTCTCAGGGGACACACAGCCCTTAAGTTTACAATGCACACTATAAAAATATAAGACACACAATACCCTTTTCTGTTTCCAAAGTATTAATTATTTTCTACCACATCTTTCCCCACTTCCTGGTAAGATCTCCCACAGAACTTGGTTACTTGGAGGAATTTAAGACAAGGTTCTATTTATTCATTTTATTAACTTATTCAAATGGCTGTGATTGAGCCTTAGGTCTTCACCAGGCAACACAAGCTGGAACCTGAACAATCATCATGTATTTTCTTAAAAAGAGGATCTTGCAGAAATGGACTTCAACATGTCTCTCCTCCAACAATCACTGAATTTGGCGTTTTAATGTGTGTATTTAATTCAATAAACAAATGTCACTAACTTGCATGGAACATTACACACTTGGAGAGGCAGGTGGTTTAGAGGACCTGGTTATTTCTACTGAGAGGGATTTAAAATCTCCAAGTTGACTTATGAGTATTAGGCAAACCTCATAATAACTTCAGTGCATTTATGACAGCAATTATTTTTCACACAGAATGTCAAGAGACACAAAATATTAATTTTCCAGTAAGCATACAAAAATAATTTCTTACTCTCTTAACCAGTTTATGAAGTTTCTTTTGCAGCTTTCCAGTCAACATGTGTCTAACTAAAATAAGTTAGTACAATCATTTGTATGGGCTGCCTGCACACTGGGCAGGGTTTGTTCCTCTTCTTCAGCTTTTTTGCACATGTAAAACATGACATGAGGTGTCCCGTTTTGCCGTGAACTATGCAGCCATTTTTAGGTCTGCTCTGACATATGACACATGGCTCTATGCTGGTAACAGGCAGACTGGATTCCATGCTTTCCTCTTTGTCTTGCGTTTCTCTCTTCTCAGGTTCCTTGAAGTCCTCCTGACTGCTACAAAACATGCTACTTGATGTTGATGGCTGGGAATAACCTTCACTTTCCTGGGACTCAGAAATCTGTACTGCTTTATCCTCATTCTCATCCACAGCTGGTTCTTTATCTTCAGTCATTTTTGTTTTCTTGCAGTCAGGAACATCAAAACCTTCTCCAGACTCTTCAGGGAAGGAACCTTCTAATTTGCTCTTTTCCAATTTCACACTCTTTTCATCTGGAAGCCAATCCTCACGAAGGGCCCAGCATCTGTGGCAATGTCGTGGAAGCGGAGGATTCATTTCATTACATTCGGGACACTTCCAATAATCCTTTAGTGAATCAAAGGTTGGAACAGCTTAAGCTACTTGGAACATTTACAACTGAAGTATTCAGAGATGATAAACAACTTATTACTGCCAAAATAATTATTATGTTGAGCTATCGACTTGTTTATAATTTTAAAATTCCATTCAGTGGTTTTGGCCCCATTTTACAGTTCTATATTAAAATGGTTCTTATTTTAAAACGACTCTGGCTTTCCTTCTTTTTGCAGTAGGTTTGTGAATAGAACAATTTATGTATTATTTCTTATGCAAAACTGCAGAAGTCAGACCACAAAATTCCTTACGGAATCTCATGAAAAACTTGTTAAAAAGTTAAAAAGTCATCATTTCCCTTCTTTTCGACTACGGACTTCTGCAATGGGAACTATTCAAGACCGAGGGACCTTTCCCCTGTGGTTTGCTGAGCTGTTGGTGCACACAACAGCCGGGGGAGGGCGCTCCGACACAGCCGCATGAGAGAAAACATCGGCCAATGGAAAAACAGACGGGAAGAAGAGGGGGAAAGAAAAAAAAAAGGGGGAAAAAAACCCGTGGTGCATCAGCCTCTCAGAGGTTACTCCATATACTACAATGAAAATAAAACACTATTTCGTTAAAAATACATTTCCTTTTTAAGGAGAGAGACCCTTCTTGGAAATAATGCAAGCTGTAGGGGGAATCAAAACAAAACAAAACAAAAACCCAAAAATACGCCCAAAACTTATTTACATGAGTCCTGTATAACATCAGTAACATCAAAAGCTTGAAAGACCAATTTTTAAATTCTAAAAATAATGTACAGGCCTCTTTTTCCAAACATAAGCACTGCTATGTTTTCAGAAGGTGGCCAGCCCTGTCTTTCACGCACAGAAGCAAGTCCTTCAGTCCTACAGACTATCAAGGGACTGGAACACTTCACACTGTTCCACAAAACAGCTTTAATTCAAGCTTCAATTGTGAGAAGCAAATATAAATAAGGAGAGAGCACACACTAGAATTAAAATGCAGTGTTTTTTCACATAAATCTCCATACCTTGCCTCAACTGTAAATTTCTTCCCACTCTTCAAGAATGGTCTCCAAGAATGTAGTAAAACCTCTTTTAATTTTACAGTACCGTTCTGAAAAAAGGCTTGCCTTCACAGCTGTATTTTACAGATGCCTTCATTCAAGTCGGACAATAAAACTAGGTATTCTGACTCACAGTGAGAGTTTTTTAAATGTACATGACTAAGATTCTAATTTTTTTCCATTTTATGCAGAAAGTCAGGCTTTAAGCTCCAAATCATTTCCTTCCATTAAGTCAATGAAATGGTAAATTGGCATGGGATTGGGGTTTTTTTAATGGATTAGGAAGCTTATTAATTATTTAAAAAAAAAAAAATCAAAATTCCTTAATAATCACATGTACAATGATTAAAATACTGTATTGGAACCTTCACATGTAGAAGAAAAAGTCAATTTAATTCTTAAAAAATCACTGGTAGCAACAGAATTCATCTATACTTCTTGATCTACTCTCTGTCAGTTTACCCAAATTACGATGCTTCAATAGACAAGTTTTTACTCACAGCTAGAGAAATCTCTGGATCTTCATCAAATGAATCAGCATCACTATCTTCATCCTGGTAAATAGTCAGCTGATAAACCTGGTTTAAATTAAAAAAATACATGTAACTGGGTTTTGGCATTTAATTAAAAACCCAAGATATTTTAAACCTTGTAAGATTTTACGATAGGGAGCTACTGGAGAGTCTCCAGGGATGGGCTATTAAGATTATTAATGGATTAGAGGAGCTCTTGTGTGAGGAAAGGCTGAAAGAGCTGGGACTGTTCAGCCTGGAGAAGGCTCGATGCAGGGCTGCCTGAAAAATGTGGATAAATACCTGAAAGCATGGCATCAAGAAGACCCAGCCATGCTCTCTCCAGTGGTGTCCAGTAGCAGGACAAGAGGCAACTAGCACAAATTAAACACAGGAGGTTCCCTCTGAACGTCAGGAGACATTTTGTACTGTGAGGGTGAAGGAGCACTGGCACAGGCTGCCCTGAGCATGTATGAAGCCTCCATCCTTGGAGATCAAAGACATCAAAAGACATCTGGACACGGACCTGGACAATCAGCTCTGCCTGAGCCAGGGTGGGTGGGTAAGACGACCTCCAGAGGCCCCTTCCAACACCAGTCACTCTGCAATTCTCAAAACTACTGTCTGGAGCAGGGGCACACCTCAATCCTTTCTTCCACCAAATTATCACCCTATCTCAGGGTGCAGCTCTGCACTACACCACAACTTGGTGTCCATCAGTATAGTCAGTCCCATTCAGCCTCTCAAGTACCAGAATCACGTCCCTGGTGAACTCTGCCTCTGGTACTTACCCAATCCTGCCATGAGCTGATTAACCTCTCTGAAGTAACAGAAAACTAGCCCAGAAAGAAAACCCCACATACATTCTCACTTCATTCCTGACATTCCAGAAATCTCTTCAAAGTTACAGTAATCACAATTTTTCTGTCTTCTTGCCTACTAAAAAAAAATACTAAAACTTTGGTTCAGCATCTCTGTGAAACATTTACATTCACAGAGGCAAAAAACTTGGAAATATCCCTTAGTAAAACGTTACTCAGAAAGGTTTCCTTTGGTATCAAGTGTTGTCAAAGCTCAACACATACTTCCAGAATTAAAAATGCAGGAAGACTAAAGTATACATGCTGCCACAGACTCCAGCAGCTGATGAGTGAAGTTAAGATCCCAGACTTTTCTATCCAGTCCTTTCAGAGCCTGCAGAAAGTCCAAGCACTGTTTCAGTCACAGCCTGGTGGGTGTATAAGGGTGACCCAGCTGCACTGACACGTGATTTGATTTAATGACCAACTGGATGCAGATTTTGATACAGCACATGCAGTTAGGAAATACACCTAAGGAGTTCTCCTTGAAAACTTACAGGAATATTTCACGTTGAAATGCCTTTTCCTTCTCATCCCCTCCCCTCAGGGTCAAACAATGAAAGCAGATAGTACCTCATCATCTTCATCTGTGAGCTCCTGCCCTTCTTCATTATGGCTATAATCTTCTGAATAAACAGACTCAACTTCAAACTCAACGCTGAACTGATCTGATACAGAACTGTGGTCAAACCAATCAGAGTTTTCACTTAATGAACTAGCATCAAGATCCTGAAAGAAACAAAAAAAAGAAAGCACACATTCAACCTCACCATTTTATATACATAACATTACTGCTAAAACAACTCTTAGGATAAAACTGTACTACTCAGTATAATTAGCTATGGAAAAAAAGGACCAGCTACTGTTAAAGTACTTTTTTATGAGATAAACAAATTATAGGTGAGTAAAAATAAAGCTAGGTCTGAAAGCCTTTTGTTGGCTCTCTAGGAAGAAACTGCATTCAGCCTACAGCCTGAAAGGCTGCAGTTATTATTTCAGAAAGTCCCTCCTAAGAAGTGAAAGAACAGATGCAAGAAGATGGTATCTTTCGGCTACGTGTCATTAAATTCTCTATTCTCATCAACTTTGTTTAATCTGAGACCGTAGCTAAAAAATTACAAAATAGGAAGACTGAAGACACAGTATTAGTTCTGTCAATTTAGAACACAGTATGCGACTAGAAATTCTGTTAGTTTAGCTCTTCATGACCTAATCTAACCACAAATAATTTGCCTTGGTGTTTGTTAAAAACCATACAAAACCTCCAAGTAGTGGCATAGCAAATGAATACAATGCACCATCAACATACATTCTACTGGGTACAGTTACTGAAGCTGTACCAGAACTACCAATTAATTCTAAATTATGGAATGTCTACGCCTCTTTTCGTCTCTTAACATTCTAAGAAATACTTATTTTAAAACACAAAATGCATCTGACATCTTTTCCATACTGTGCCAAGCAGTGAGGATCTTGGTTTTAAAGAATATTCAATGTTAATATTTTAAAAAATTTCACTTCAGCTTTGCCAGCAGATCTATGAAAGACCCCACTCCACCCACACACCAACTTTTCTTTCAACTTCTCGTCTTTCAGACACCACTGAAGGCACTGCTGCTTTTAATTAAGAACATTATGTTTTCAGATGCATGTTTGCACTTGTGGCATCTGCAAAATTTGTACCACAAAAATATTTTATGTTTCTGTTTTGACTTACAGGAATGGAAAGAGAATCTGTTGAGTCACTGCTGTTGCTTCTTTCACGGCACAGACCACTGACTACACACCATGAGAGACTTTCATCAAACGTCAATGAAATGCTGTCTGACTTGTGTCGCTTTCTTCTGTCACTATGCAGATCATCTGAAGAATTTTCTTCTGGGCACAGTCAAGAATTTTTTTATTACTCAAAAAACATCTATGCAATGTGCAGTTTTGAATATTCTAAACAGAAGCTTAACATATAATTTACTATAAAGAAATCTAGTAAAATAAAATATTTCAGTATTTTTTATGGGGCAAAAAGGCACTAAGACTTATTTTAAAAGACACAGTAACACTTATACCCATATAGTGTGAAACATGTCTGAAACTAGGATTTCAGGGGCTGGCTTTCCCCACTTGTCCCATCAGTACAGCTTATGAATGGCAGTCTCCACATGCAAAACAACTTCAAATTTGAAAGAATTTTTACTCCACACATGACATGTTAAACCCTTCCTAATTTTAAGAAATAAAATCAGAATCCTACTTGTCCTCACTCCCTCTACAGGCAATAGAGAGAAAGGCACTTTCGGAGGGCTTCTGAGTCCATCCCAGAATTTGTAGGGAGATAGAGCAATTAGCTCCCAGGTCACATGCATACAGAACACCTTGTGCTAAGGAAGGTAAGTTCAGGCTCAAGTTTCAGACACCTCCAAAAATTTATCAGTGAATAGTTGCACTATATGTAATTGTATTTACATAAGAAGATTTTTGTAACAAACCATTACAACTTTCATCACACCCTAGCAAGAAAATCTTCAAGACATACACAAAAGCTGAACTCTGAAAGCATTGCTTTAAGCTCTGCTTATTAAGCATGCCTGGTTTGAAGGCAAAAGGACAATGCTTTGTAAATACATCGTGTTTTGGAACAACCACCTACAGCAGTGTAAGGAGTAAGGGTACAGCATTTTAGGTGTAGGCAAGTCAAAATTCAGCTCCATTGACTCTCACAGCGTTTGGCAAAAACAATTTCATTAAAAAATGTGTTGTAAATTCAAAATGTCAGTGCAGCGGAGTGAAAACCTCCCAAGATGGCAACAACTTTTGGTTCAACAGACCTCGGTACGAGTCTGCTGCCCTCCCACAGGTGCCTTTTGCACCCACCCTCTGTTGCCCAGCTTCTCCCTCGCCTTGCAAAACACACTGTGACAATCCATAAGTCTTCAAGTCTTGAATCTTTCATTGTAAAAAAAGAGAACAAAACACTTGTACATACTTTGAGACTTCTCTTACTTTCCCTTGGTGCTTCTTGGCTCAGCCCCTCTCTTTTCTTTTTTCCGCCCTGAGAGCCCCACCAAACTTGGTGCCCACAGGCCCAAGGGCTGCGCCTGTCCATCGTTGTCCTCATTTAGTTGTCATGGCTCCATGCCGTACTGATACTGTATCACCACAAGGTCTCTATACACTATTTAAGTGGCTCCAAAGGAGCCGCTACCATCCCAATTTAACAAGAATAGTGGTTTAAATGGAAGATTTCCTATAAATTAGAAAAAAAGTGTATATAAAGCCACTATATTAAAAGAACTTTTAAGGTTGTAACAAACTAATAAATGGATGCAAAGACAAGAGTTAATAATCAAACCTACAATAAGTAAGCACAACACAGGACCTTATATGCTCTGGGTCATGCCTAAATATTACAGGTTGTGATGTTTAACCGAGACTTTCCATCCTTTCATCAGTTTTAGTTACAACATTAAAACATTCTTTTAATGTAGTGCAAACCGCTCAGCAATGTAGCACTGCTTTTGGACTGACTTAATGGAACAGTGGCATATGAGGGACACAAAAAATACTACTTGAAAGCTGAGGAACTGAAAAATGTTCCTGAGCAAATGAAGAAAAGGAAGTTCTATGCAGTGACAGGACGTTATCACTGCCCAGGTAATTACAACCACCTAGTCATGAGGTAAGACAAGTAAGTGATGGAACAAATGTAAGAAATTCCACAGAATAGTATTTAAGTAGAACTGTAGAGAACACTTCCATTGAGAAACTTATTCAGGTTTATGCTGACCAGCTTGTTATTGCTACTTATCAGAAGAAACATTTTGTATTTTGAAAATGTATTTGCCAGTGATTATTGGATAACCACAGTAAAGACAAAGGGGAGGCAAATATGACACTCAGGTCACCAGATGTTTTAACAAGTGCTTAATGAATGGTGAGGTACCTGAATATATCCAAAATTATCCTGTGTTACTACCACACCTTTAATGCCTCCCACCAATTGAAATACAAAGAAAACTGGCTTTAGTGAACAAACAAAATGTCAAATTTTGAGGCTGTCTACAGAGGGAATTGAAATGAATTTGATGATATCAGTCGATTACGAACAAAAGTGTTCTCATCATGAAGGTAACACAACTGATGAAGTCCTGCTGATGTGAACAAGTTTAACAGAGCTGTGGAGCAAGTTATTCCATCATCTTACTAACAATTCTAGAGATCCAAACTGTCACATGACACTGGAATAATGCAAGAATTGTGTTTTTCTTTCAGACTGAACATTTTGCTTTAGATAAGCAGAGAAACATGGGGTAGTATTTATCAGCATCTTTCAAGTCAGCAAGGCAAGAGAATGTGGCTTTTCCCCCAAGTGGCCATGCTACTGAAAGCTCTGCATCATAAATCAGCAGATACCAGATTCACTGTGTGTCCTCCTCCTAGAAGACGTAGTTGGTCGGGAAGTCACATTTGATGAAGTCTGCTTCTCTTCTAACTCTTGCATAGACTCCTGGTAACGGAAATACTGAGTAAGCCTGAGCATGAATATGAGGTAAAGTGCTAGAATCAACTTATTACATTAAACCATTGACACTATCATGCAAAACTAAAGAGAATTTACAACTCAGAAGATTTATTCAAATAAAATAAAAATAGCACCTTAATAACATTTTCTTCTTCAAGCTGACGTGTGGCATCATCCTCAAGTGTGTCACCAAGGGCAGAGTCTGAAACAAATCCAAAATGAAGCCCATAATACAATACAGCAAAAAAAGTCAATTTCAGGCTCAAAAAGCGAATTCTAAATAAAACTTAAATTTTTTTGCAACATTTTGCAACAACAGAAAAAAAACACACTGCTCCTTTGTTTTTCAGGTGTATGCAGCACCTTTCCTGTAACCTTACTGAAGTGGAAATGTGGGGAGAAAGAAGAAATGTCAACTGAAAGCAGCTCAGAATTTTATTATAAATGGCTTCAAATGAAGGCTGTGCATAAACTGTGATTCTGCAAATATGAAAGAATATATGCACAAAATGTAATTACTTCCTCCTCTCCGAAGTGCTTTTTACTACTTATTATCTTGTGGGAACACTGAGTTAAAAAGACATAAAATAGAAGAAAAATTAGCCATTGTTAATGATATATGCTTAGTAACAGACAAATTCTGAATTAATAAAGACTCTTTCATGAAAGAAGAATTGAAAGATAAATTTAAGTTTGCAAGCTTAACAATGGGGATGACAAAGAGAGCAAGTTTCCCATCTTCAGCAGTTGAACACTTGCCTTTAAGAAAAATGAGAAACAAAGGGTGTCTTTATACAGATTTAGAGGCTAATTTACAAAATGGCTTCCATTGTTTAACTTCTGTTTCATATCCTGCATTAGGCAAAAATTACAGCTATATTGAGCATTTTTATACAGCAGGACTGCATATAACAATTCTTCATTCAAGAAGTGGCTACCCACAGACTCACCACAAAGCTACTTTTTTCTAGTATATAGAACTTTTAAAACAGGGCTGAGTGTAGCTAAGAATGACCAATTCTAAAGGTACTTCACATTCAGTCATGAAAATTAAAATAGAACTTTAACAGGAAAAAAAAAAAAAGACCATTTGCCCTGGTTTCAGTGCTGGAATTAGTTCAAGAAGCTAATTTTTCATATTAAAAACTTTTATGTTGAGGGCTTTATCCATAACAAATACAAGCAAATTACTTAAGTTTTTAATTTAGTACTCATTTTGTTCAGCTGTTTTTTCTGGATCTAGTGCAATACAATTACTCAAATGCTCTGTTCAGAATTTTTTTCTCCTCCTGAAGAAACAGTGTTTGCTTTGATTCACTAGTTGTGATTGCTCTGGACCGTAGTGAGTAAAGCCAAATAGCTAATAATGGAGCGCTCACTGTTATCTGATCACTACCTCCAAGATGCATTATGTAAATAATATTTTCCCTACTGCTGTTTCTCAAAACAAATCATCCTCCTAAACTAGCTTACCTTGTTGACTGATTGATATCAGATTTCTGGAAATCATTGAATACAGTCTCCTTAAATAGGGATAAAGAAAGGGATGATACAAGTTAGCTACATGTAATCATAAAAGAGAGCTTACCATATCTGAAGACGCGAAGAGTTAAAAAAGGGACATATGCATTACGTTCTTCATTATTTCCCAACCAGACTCTCAGAAAAGAATCCCATTTTACCTGTGTTCTTTTACTGAAAAGCTTGTTACTCCAAATAAATCCCCCAGGAGATCATTTGCACAGTGTACAATATACTGCTGTTTTTCATCATATAATTGTTTAGACATAATATATTGTCCAATATAGAATATTACCTGTGAAATAAATGAAATACAGATATTAAATACCCAGGTTGTTGCTTCAAGTTTAAGTGTAAAAGACAAAGTACATTAAATACACTGAAATTTGCTCTTCAAACTCTGAATGCCCAAAACTATCTTTGAGCTGACAGATTTTCATCTATTATTCCAGAAGAACGCTGCTATTCTACTGACCACCAGAAACGTTTGTTCAGATTTTTGAGAAACTTGCCAAATACCCAGTTACAAGTCAGCAGCAGAATAAACACAGTATCTTATCTCAATAATTTCTAGAGAAGCTATGAACAACACTGCCCCCCCATTCACCCAAAACAAAACAATGTATCTGTACTCACTGGAGTCTACCTTTAGTGATTAAAAGTTCTCACCTCCTTCATAGTAAAAGTGTCCTTTTCAGCACCAGCTAACTTTAACAACTTCAATAATTGTGGCTTTGGTTTAACCTGTGTGTGGAAGGAGAAAAATAGTATGCACTCATTATTCACCAAAACCCCATTATTTTTACAGGTTGCTTTCCTCCTTCTGTATTAATCTGATATGCAAACATACAACTACAGTAAAACCTATCTACATTCACGTTTTTCACTTCGCAAAGTTAAAACTTAAAAGCAATACGAACCAAATCATACTAAACTTCTCATACACTGTACATCTTAGCTCAAACCCCTGGTTTCAGCTGGCATAGTAATTTTCTTCCTAGTAGCTGGTACAGTGCTATGTTTTTGATTCAGCAGGAGAATAACGCTGACAACACACTGATGTTTCTGTTGTTGCTAAGCAGCTACACTAAATCAAGGACTTTTGAGTGTCCCATGCTCTGCCAGTGAGGAGGTGCACAACAAGCCACGAGGGAGCATGGCCAGCACAGCTGACCCGAACTGGCCAAAGGGATATTCCACACCATAGAATGTCAGGCCTAGTTACAAACAGGGGAGTTGGCCAGGAGGTGCTGACTGATGCTTGGGGATGGGCTGGGCATCCATCAGCAGGTGGTAAGCAATTGCACTGTGCAACACTTGTCTTCCTTGGATTTAACTACTCTCCCTTTTCTTTACTATTACTATTGTACTTTATTTCAGTTACTAAACCCACAGGTTTTACCGTTTTTTCTGATTCCCCAACCCCACCGCAGTGGGGCATGGGGACCGGGGAACAAGCGACTCCGTACTACTTAGGTGCCGGCTGGGGTTAAACCTCAACACGTTGGGAAATACAGATTCCTTAACCGGAGCTACGGGATTTGTTTATTAGTTCAGAGCCCAGAGCTGCATTATGGGGAATTACGCTTCACTCCTTTAACCATTACCACGACTCCCAAACTGGAGGGAGGATGGAAACAGACCTCTCTGACTGTCAGGTCCAGAGTGCAAGTTATAAAGCAGAACACTGGTCCACCTCTTTCTTATTCTCTTTCTGTGACAGTTTCTGGGGTTTTGGTTTTGCATTTGCCAGCTGGGCTGCTTTACCTTTGAAGACTTTTCTTAGCTATGACAAGCACTCCCTGTCCTTTCCATCATACTTCACTCGCTCCTACCTCTGCAATGGCCTCCCACCCACCCACCACGCCAGCAGTTTAATCTACAGTCAGTCTATGACAATTTCCGAGGTAGAGGAAGGAAAAGTTAAACGAGAAAAAACACTTCCCCCATACAGCACCAGTGCAGCAGATGAGAACAAGCTACAGGGGCTGCCACGACAGCAAAGCCTGTGGAGCCGCTGATGCTCCCAGCACAGTATGTTCTACTGTCACTTCTTTAACACTAGCATAACCATTCTAAACCCAGGCTAATATTTAGCTACCCTGATATATTACATAAAATAAAATGTAAAAAATAAACACAGAAAGTAAAAAAAACCAAACAGGGAAGTGTGAATAAAATATCATGAGACAAGGAATAAATGTTTAAAGGAAGGGTGGAGGGGGGGAACTTCCCTACATTCCATTCCAAAGATCTGCTAAAAGCAATGTTAAGTTTCAGTGAGTTAACAAGAGGTTAGTTGCAAGAATTACACATAATGAAAAAAAAACTAAGCTTGTGGAGAAAATTAGCTGTCTATTCACCCCTTCCTAAGAACTATTTAAAACATGCAGCATATATTAGTTTCATAAAGGAAGCAAACAGTAACTCCAAGTACTACTGACAGCTAACTGTAAGAAGGCACAGTTTCAGAACTCTGAATCCACAACTAAGCCCACTTTCAAGCCCCAGCCCTCTCTTCCTGACTCCTCCAGGTATGAAGTTCTTCAGCCTTGCAGATCTGACAGCAGAGAGTAGTATCACAATATGATGATGTAAAAAAAAAAGGAAGACACAAATGAAAAAATCAATTTTGAACAGTCTGCTGTTCTGCTATTTCACTTTTTTGAAGTTCTACTGTCAAGCCTACACTTGTAAGCTTTACGCCTCTACACAAGGTACTCCAGTTCAACCATCATTGTACATATGCCATTTTTAACTCGCATTTCAGGTGTAAAAGGCTTCCATCCTCAGGAAAACTTAAGCACAAAACAGCAGAACTGTCACCGTATCATGGAAAGCCTGGAAATGCAAAGCCATAAACACAAATGAAGACTCTTCTTACAGCCTGCTTACGAATTCCAATAGAGAAGAAAGTCGAAAACCTTCAGATTATTTCACCAACAGTATGGTTTGTACAGTGGAGATTTTCCACAGCTCTTCAGTTATGATCTGTTAAAAATTTCCACCACGAAATACTTACACGATCAAATCGGATCACAGGATTCTGTTTATTAAACGAAAGCAAAAAACATCAAAGGTCTCCAGGAAACAGGCTAGACCTAAACCATCAACCTCCACTCTCAACTATGAATAAGATTTGCTTACTAAAGAACCAAAGAGAGACCACCTTCACTGGCTGGGCTTCCTGGCTTGCCTCCAACTATCGCTCGCTAAGGACAGCGATTCTTCTGAATTAGCCACTAAAACCTCTGCAAAAAGCATGCAAAAAAACCCCGCGTCCAACAGAGTTACTGACCAGCGCCACTTGCTCCGAAGCGGTGACAGAGGAGGCATCCGTAAGGGAGGACATCTTGGTATTGCACATTTGCCTGTAGTTAAGGGAGAACAACCTCAGAACGCGGCACTCCGCGACACAAGCCAGGCGGGCGGCAGCCGCCACCCCGGCGGGGCCCACTCACCTCGGTGCCTCGTCCAGCCCACACGCCGGACTCCGGCGGCGGTGTCTGGGTCGAGTCAGGCCGGGCCGGGCCTTATATAG
>VWZT01000908.1:18546-52318 GCA_013397055.1 Pachycephala philippinensis
CGCCGCGCGCGCCGCCCGCCGCCATGTTGGTGCCCGCAGCGCCCCCTGGCGCGCCGAGGGCAGGCCCGCGGTGGGAAGGGGCACAGGGCACAGGCTCCGCTGCCAGGCCGCGCCCGGGCCCCGCACGGCAATGCGGGTGCTGCTTGGGCCCCGCTAATCCGTAACACCGCCCTTGGATACCAGCTCCATTTCCTGCGGTCCGTCGTGCCTTCTAGGTTGTCTTTTCCCACTGATACTTAAGAGATGGAACTAGGGAGAAAACTTTACGTCCGAAGAGAATTGGATGTTGTCGTCCTATGTTCTTGTCATCTCCCATTCTATAAATTTTTTGTATCTTTTAAATGGAGGGCATTTGGAAGTATGTTACTTTCATAGGTACTTATTAGCTGCTACACTTCACCTCGAACTGGTTAGTTAATCTGACTGCCTTTTCTAATTCTCAGGTTTTTTCTTTGCCCATGGTGACATCTTAAAATTATTTTTGAATAATGAAAAGCTTTGTCAGAGAACATGAGTGCTGCAGACAGTTAAAGACAAGCTAGAGCAGAGGGAGCGTAATGCTAATTTTCCATGACAACTAACTTGTCCAAACAAGCAGTGGATAACTGCCTGGACTTGTCTGTTGGCCAAATACGGCTTCTCAGCAACCATGGCACCTTGTAAAAATTCCAGCAACGGTTTAAATCTAGATATTTGTGTGATGAGGGATTTACAAGATGACCTCGTCGTTTCTCTAGAAGCATAAAGCTCAAGGTCTAGTGAGGGACAACGGAGAAGCTGCCAGAATTATGCAAAGCCTGCTCACCTCCTTTTAGTGCTGGGATTTCAAGGCAAACAGAAATCTGTTTTCAAGTGGAGTAAAGAATGTCCCGCAGCAGGCAAAGTCAGATATCTGTTCTTTTCCGCCTAGCACCCCAATTCCTGAGATCCTTAGCTAGCTAATATCATTGTTAGGAGAAAACTCCATCTACACAAAAATGCAAGAGGATGGAAGCAGATGGCCACTGAACAGCTGTACTACTGGTGCTCAATCTTGTCCTCATGTGGACAACATGAAAACTATTTAATTCCAATGCAAAATGTATTTTACTGAACTGAAACCGAACCAAACTGTTTATGTCGTTCTCCCCAAGGTATCACATTATTGATCCTCATCTTAAGCACAGTATCATTTTGCTGTGGATGTGTGGAAATTAAAGAGCTTTTTTAAGTTAGCAATAAATTTTCTGCAGTCCAAGACTTACCAAACTTGTAACTATGACTTTCTTTTTCCACTTCTCTACCAATAAGCATCTTGTGACCAATTACTCAGAGACTGAGATTATTTAAATAATAATTTCCCTTACCGATTCATTAACTGCTAAGGATAAAAAAACCCAACAGTTTCTGTCTAGAATTTTTATCAGTCTTCAAGGACAATCTTATCTCTTTTCTCCAACAGACTAATCTTGAGTTAAGGGAGGTTGCAAGTAGGTAAAATATGCTGTCTGTGCTAGCTTAGGTAAAGAGGGGGGTATTTTCTGATATGCAGTGCTGCAACATTTGTTTGTCACTAATACAGTTAGTATTGCTGTCATCAACATACATAATTATTTTCTTGTGCTTAATAATTCAGGACAAGTATAATTAAAAAGTTTTACTTGAAGGGTAAGTAATAAGCTTGTATAGTTATGAGAGCTGACTTCACTATTTGAGAGTTGTAAAAAGAAAAGGAGACATCACTACAGCTGCATGTTTTACTTATAATGCTACAGAAAATATCTGGAGCAGTTAAGGCCCAGCTGCATTAAGGGGAGATACTCACTTTACATGGTGGATGACTAACATGGTATTAGACCCTTTTTAATATACATTCAGATTCTAACTGTAGACATTTCACTGTTTAATGCTTACAAGCTAAATTATTTCCTGAGATGGATCTGGTCTGCCTATAGGCACACGTGTCAGAGGAAAGGTGGGCCCCTGTGCTGCAGGAGTGCCCAACTCAAGTGAACAGATGGAGCATTAAGCACTTCAGTTTCTGATTTTTGTTCCTCACTGTAAGTATTTTGCCTCAGCATGTCCTGCTTACCCTTTCCTGGCAGCTGCCTATTCAGCATCCAGCACATACACAAAATGGTCCTTGGCAGATGCTGGTCAGAGGCATAAGTGGCCAGGGTTTGTCAGGTGTCATCTCCAAGCCATTTGCTGCTCCTAATTGGATAGATTAATCATGTACTGTCTATGAACTGCTCCCAGACAAAAAACAAAAAAATTCAAAGCAAGCCTCCAGCGCTTTGCACTGTGCTGATGTATCCTTTCTGAAGCCTTAGACTGCATCTCTATTACTGTGACATAAAGCTGGGATCCGTTGTGCGCTGCAGATTGTCAGGCACCTCAAGGTAAAAGGACAAAGGAAGAAGGATGCTGAAAAGCAGCTGGGGCACGTGTTGTTTAATGTGGCTTTCTGTCAGGCCTGCCTCCTGCAGCTGTGACCCCACGTGCCAGACAGTGCGTCAATTCAATTCTGTACAAATACAGGAGAAAGAATGTTGTTGTCTTCTTGACACTCCTGTTGTGTAACAAAAAGCACAGTGATAAGAAATCCTCATGCCAGTAATAGCATATTCGATTCAGGGAACTTATATTTCATAATTTAACACCTATCCCAATGGAGAGGTCTGTCAGCACCTCCACCAGAAACTTCTTACTAGAAATGACACTCAGATTCTACTAAGAGAAAAGCAGATGCAGCCTTCCCGGGAGCAAGTTTGAACAGACAGGCAGGAATCGAGAGCACGGCTCATAGCAGCAGTGGGAACCCAAAGACCACATGCAATGGTATTGCAGCTGTTTAACAAGGAACACTAAACTCAACTTGTGTTTTCCTGGTGTGCAGGAGCTGTGTCTTTGAGCTGCCCAGGGCTGCACTGCCCTTCCCAACGACCCCAGCTACTGTGCAGGCTGCGTGGCATGGCAGGAGTTCTACAGCTTCACCTGGGTGCACACCCTGGGCTGTGGTGTCTTATCACAGAATATTCTGATTTGGAAGGGACCCAAAAGGATCATCAAAGTCCAACTCCTGGCCCTGCACAGGACATCTCCAAGAATCACACCATGTGCCATGTGGGTGCTTTGGATATGAGATTGGCACTTTTGCACATTTCTATTACTTCAGATGTTCATTTTGAAAAATGTAAAATTACTTCAGGTGTACTGGAAAAGAGGGCCTCAAACAAAATGTTTTTCCAGCAGCTGTTCATGAGCTCTTACCTCCCTCCCACGGGCACTCAGCTCAGATGTGTCTGCTCTCGAGCACGTTAACTACAGCTGCTTCAAAACCACCTGGAGGTGGAATAACCCCACATCAGAAAACAGCAGCTCTTCTGCTTTTGTTTAGCTGGTGTATTTATTCTTTCATCCATCTGGGAGACATTGGTAATCTGTCTGCCCAAATCTGACTCCTATTTAATTGCAGCGCAGTCAGCCACAAGCACAATTAAACAAAACAATAGTGTATGCCTTCTGAAGGGAAGCCAACTGGCGAAAATATAAACCAATTATTTTGAACTTCTGCTAAATATCTAACACAGAATTAAAGGGTTGGGTGTGTTTTTTCTCCCTCTAGTTTTCTGTTGTTTAGTCCCCACTTTTGAAAGAAGCTCATGGAACAATTCTAAAGAACTGAAAGAGAGAAATCTCAGGAAAAGATTATTTTTACTCTCAAGTAGTATTTGTTGCAGGCACATCACTGAGTGAAGAAACACGCTTTTCTTCTTAAGCAGGGGTGAAGTATGTGGCTAGATTGTCACCATACCCTGCTTTACTAAACTGTGAAAATTAAACAATCCAGTGATCTCTCCTTTCCTAGAAATACTTGATTGTATGTAATTAGATCAGAAGAGCCCCAGGATAATCCTGCTCATCTGCCTTATTTAATCAAACTAGGATGATGCAAGTTCAGTTTAGAATTGGTCTTTGAATTCAGTGCTCGTTTGTCATTCAAATGTGCTGTTCAGTCCAGCACAAAACACACTTTTGTTCAAGGGAGTGGCCCAGAAAGGTGTGTGGGGTGTGCACAGGCTAAAAGGACTCATGTGAAAGACTGAGGTATCTTTCAGTCTGAAACAGAAATGTATTCAGGGACAACCTAGATCTAGGAGAATCTGAGAGCAAACACAGCATGCAATCCAAATCCAGTCTGTTTGGGATGCTATGCATGGACAGAACTACAGCTGATGATGAGGTCAGGCCTGAAGTACTATTCAAGTCAGGCTGCAGTCTAGGTTAGAGGGAAAAAAAGACAATAAATTATTTTAAGTGCCCGGCTGTTACTTGAACTGTTTGTTTCTAACAACAAAACCCAGAAAGGATTTTATTACACAACCAGCTTCTTAACTCAGACCCATTCTAGGTACCTGATCATTTATCTCCCAGAATTCTCCCAGTCTTGCTGACCCAGTTGCCCACGTCTCCTCTGCATGCTTCCATACTTGCTTTCTAGCTGCCTGTTATACAAAGAATATATGCTTTGCTTTGGATCACAGGGTCTGTGACATCCTCCCTTGCAGACCTTCTTGTGGTCCACTCCACAATTTAATGTTTGGTCGATGCAGTCTTACTGACTGGTGCATGATTTTACTTGACACAGAATGAACCAGCCATTCCTGAAAAAAGCCGCAGCCCTCTTATTTTCCTAATAGAATTGATTTACTGATGAATTACAAAGTCACCTTTCTGCCGGCTCTCTATGTTTGAGAGCATAGCTCTGTCAGTACAACTTTCAGCATACAGCTTGTAGCCCATGCAGTTAAACAACAGTGCAAGTAGCTGGACAAGTAGTTTGGGGCATTTACTAGAGGCATTAGTGTCTGGGGTAGCCTCAACCGGAAACCCTCAAGGTTAATTTGAGTAGTTTCCAAGAGTTCATTGCCATCACAAACAGGGCCAAGTTTTATCAACCTTGGATGTATATTCTGAAGCCCACTTTGGAAGTAGATTTGCTGAGAAGAGTTTCCTTGAGATTAAATGTCCCCTCACATGAGGCATAGATCCATATACCTCCTGAAATAAACTGATTTATCTTGCTAAGTCATCCTTCTGAAAAAAACACATTGCTTACCCAGTCTGTCTTTTTTCTTTTGTCCATATGCCCTCTCTTGATTCAGGTGGATCCTGATCATAAGTCACCTCAGCACCCAGTAGCTGGTATGCAATAACTTCTTGCCAAGTGAGAAAAGTTTTTTACAGTGCCCAGTTGCCTGCGAGTTAGTACTTGCTTAAACACAAACATGAAACAACGGCATGTAAGTAAGGAGCTCATTCATGACACTGAAACAGAAACAGTTGTCCCTGTGGAGCAAGGGAATAGCAACCTCAGCACAGCACTCAGGAGAGAATTGGTGTAGAACTGGGTGTTCCTGAGAGGAGTTTTGTGACCCACAGAGATGCAGCACAGTTCCACTGCAACAGCAATGGTGGTTTACCTGCTTGTTCCAAGCTGGGTTCCAAGGCCCTGGAGCGTGACAGTCACAGAAATCAAGGGAAAATGTCATGTTTCCCCCCTGGGTCAAAGAAAAAGCTCTCACATGAGTTTTACATTCCCACATCTGCAGTAAGAAACACTAAGAAAGTGGAACTTTGGCATCCTGCAGTTCATGTGCCAGACACTGGCTGGGACAACCAGTACTGTCTTGAGCTTCTTTTTCACATTCACCTCTGAATTACCTGAACACTTCCAACAGTGTTTTCTTCCCGGTACTTGCATATTCCTTGACTCCTTCTCTCCTCCATGTCGTTTCCGCTTTTCAGAATTTGTTAATATTTCCTCAGTATATTTTATATATATACATACATACACTCTCTAGAAATATGAAAAGTAGTTTCATACGAAGAGCTCACAAACTATTCTGCAATTACTCTTATGTGTCCTGATTTTGGTAGTTATATGTGAAAATGTTTGTAGAATTGGATCAATAAAGAAGCATATAGCAAGAGCGTTTGCTCCTTTTAAAAAAGTGTTTCAATATCCATATATTTCACACTTCGCTTTTCTTCTTTTATTGTAGAGTTTTAATTCTTCATAATTTCCACCTGAAAGCCAGCTGGCAGTGGTTTCCAATACGTGCCATGCATTAGCCTGAGGAGGACTGTGATGGGGCCAGCTGCACTAGAGACATTTGAAAAAGTAACAGGTAGTTCTTGTCCAAGTCCATGACTTGGTTTTGTTACCAGAATAATTCTTTTTTTCTTTTTTTTTTTTTTTAACCAAATATGAAACAGAAAAATTAAGGGAAATCCCCCCCTGCTCCAGCTGCCTTACAAACTGAAACCTCTTTCTACGTACCAGTAGGCAGTACAGATTGGGATAACATCCAGAGCCTTTATCAGGAAGGCAGTATTTGACGAGAGGGAGAGGAAGTAATAAGCCAAATGATGTATGAATTTTGAAGGCTGTGTGTGTCACTAAACTTGTTTTTCTGCAACCTGCCCTGATTCCATTAGCCGGTCTGACAGTCACCAGTGCAGTTTCGGAGCCTTGGGACTCGGAGCCCCCGCCCTGCTGGCCCCGGCAGGAGGTTTGTCAGGGGAGGTTCGCTGGTGGTTGCGCCATCTGGTGCAGAAAAGGTTTTTTTGCACCTACAGCACGCAGAAAAAGGTTCTTGGAATTAATGCATAAAGTC
The DNA here is from genome assembly GCA_013397055.1 of Pachycephala philippinensis. Classification (NCBI taxonomy): domain Eukaryota; kingdom Metazoa; phylum Chordata; class Aves; order Passeriformes; genus Pachycephala; species Pachycephala philippinensis. The sequence goes on from VWZT01000908.1 coordinate 25,209, forward strand.
GCACAAACGCATTCATGCCACTGGAAAAGCAGGACAAAAACTAAGCTCTGACTGCAGATGATGAAGCCATGCAAAATACTGTTCCGTGCTTTGTTTGGTTCCATTGAAGCATTAATATTTCAGTTATCTCTTGCCTCCACAAAAAGCAAGTGCACGAACTTTTGGTATTCCTTCTTTCAGCTGGGTTTGCAATATCCATCCTAGCACCTTAGTTTAAATCACCTTTGTCGTTTAAAAATAATTTGGCAATTTCTTCCGTGTTTGTTTGTGTACTTGGAGAGATATGCAGGCCCTGGGCTTTGACCTCTGACCTACCTTATTTATCTTAACATGTTGTTCAGGTATGAGCCAAGGCCAGAGGGTAGGACACCTTGAGAGAAATATACCCTGTAGTGCTCCTCACGAGGGAAAAATCCTGAATCCACTCTTGTGGGACTGTAAGATATTGCTGCATCGTGCCTTTGCTGTCAGAGGACAGGCTGCAGTTTCCTCACATAAGCAAAACAAGCCTCACACAAACATACCCTGAAATGCACTGCAGTGAGACATTTGAGAGCACAGATCTGGTTTTCATGCCAAAGTACAGTTTCAGAAAGATTCTCAAAAACACTTGTTTTCCTCCATATCTACTGAAGAGAGTGTGTTAGAATACAGACCATCCTTTTTGGCAGATAATTGCCAATCCTGATCTTTAACTCATTCAGTCCAGGGGATAGCACAATATTCTTCATTCTTATTGGATGGGGTATAGGTAGAGCTGCAGAGAATCATTGACTTGGGCCTGTCTTACCCTTTCTCTGATCCTTAATCAGTCACATTACCTGCTCTGCTCAAGAAATGTAGCAGTTGTGGGGCTTACTCAGCTGCACAGCCACACTAAAATGGTTGTGTTTAATGGCAAGATAATGAAGACTCAGCATACATCCCTTTGTAAAGGGATTGGTGGCATGCTACTTCAGAGAGATCAGTTCCCATCCATTTCTTCCATCCTCTTGCTGCCCCTTCTGTTATTTGTGCACCTATGGTATAAAGTGACCTGGCACACCTGAGAAATAATGCATTTTTTTTCTGTAGAACAGTTCCCTGAGGTAGTCCCAAACAGCTACAGAGCAGCTAGCCCAGGACATCATTGGAATGGCAGCAGATAGGTAGGCAGGGAAAAGGTGGGATCTGCTTCAGCTATCTTAGACAGCAGCATTACTGGGGAGGAAGATTACATTAAGCTTGGCTGATTTCAGAGCACACCACTTCGAGAGAGATGTTCCATTCTCCTCCTTGTCTCCTCACTTATGGTTGCAAGCTGATGGTGAGAACTTTTTTGGAAGAAGTGTGGTGTTGGATTACCTCAGCCTCCTTGTAGTGTCTGGTGATGCAGCTGAGCCCATCAAATACCTCCCTGAAAGAATGTCCTGAGCTCATCTAATGCCCTGGTGAAACAATGGCCTTGCCAGAAGCTGTGCATTCCCAGCCAAGTATTTCTTTGAACTGGTTTTGGCTCTTTTGACCACAGATTTAGCTGATTCAACAGCAGGATATTTACTTATATTTGCTGCTAGTGTGTCAGCTTGCTTTATCAAGAATACGTAAGACATCATAAAGAAAGCAGCAGGAACACACACCTGGAAGCAGAGAACTGGAGATGGAAAAGAGAAAATAACTCCTTCTGAAGGCAGGGAGCCATTCAGTGGTCTTTTCCTTATCATCCAACCACACCTTGAATGTTATCTCCTGTATCAGTCACCTGGGTCGATAAACCAGTTAGAACTGGGACCATATTCCCAGAAGTTTCCCTCGGGTGTTACTTAGGGAGAAGCAAAGCCTGTATGTTAGCACTGATAATTACTTTAGCTACTCCAAGCCAGCTTTTCCTGTGTTGCAAAGGAGCCCAAAGGTTGCAAGATGAGTTGTGTTGATACTACCAAAGAAGGCACTTCTGATGGTAATTTGCAGGCCGTTGTTTTATAACTCATTTGCTCTGTACTTCAAACTGAATGTGTTCTTTTCTGTGAAAGCTGATTTGAAAATATACATCTTGAAATCTGCAGAAAGCATGTCTCAGCTGCGTATTTTGCATTCCATTTGTGCAGATACCAAGCAGCTCTAGCAAGTTACTCCAGCTCAAGACGTCACTCTCTTCTGCTGTTGTTCGGACTTTGTGAGCAAAAGTTACTGCTTTTGCAACACAACTTAACTTGGAGGGATTGTTGGAAATGATACAACTTCTATAATTTTTTATGTAACTTTAGTCAGGGGTTTGTTCAACTTTGCCCAGGGGGAGGGGAATTGAAGTTTCTCTTCAAAAGACGCTGTTCACCGGGTGAGGTCTGATGAGCTTAACCTCTGTAGATGGGGAGTAGCCAGAAGATAAACAGGAGACAAGAGAACATTAACGAACACTACCCTCCTTTCCCCTTCCTACCCCGGTGCGGTCGGAGACACCTGGTCAGAGAAAAGATTGCTAAGAGAACCGAAGAATGAGGACCAAATTAGCATTGAAGGCGAAGGGATCAATAACCAATAGGAAATCGAATACTAAGAATTGTGTAATTTAAGACCAATGAACGTGAATTTCTTTGGGATTTGTCTCTATAAATATGTGAAAAGTCTGGTGAAGAACCATTTGTGATGGAATGGTTTTCACTGCACAAGCCAGGCATGTGTGGATGAAATAATTTCTATTGCACATCCTAGCCAAAATAACATCCTTGCCAGAATAAAGTACTGCCTTGATTCTCTAACAATGAAAAGATGCTTTTGGAGAGTTTCTGTTTTTCCCACAGTCTCGGTGACAGGATCACTACCCACATCTCAGTTCTCAGTCTGGCATGTTAAACTGATACTCAAAGGATTGTATCCAAGGGAGACCACAGCATGGGCACACATTCCTCTTTGCTGACACAGACAGGAAAAGGACAATCGTCTCTGGAAAAGGAAAAGCCTGAAGTAGCTGGGGAGCAGTACTGTCACACACCACTAGCAACCTCTGCACACAGACTGAGTCCTTTTGGTTCATGCAGCCATACAATTATTTTATGCAAGACCAAAATGATGACTGCACTAAAACTAAGAAAACTGTACGGTTTTATCTATGTTTTATATGCATATCAGCTCTACATTTTTACTAGAGTCTGGTTCCAGTTTCCAATGCAAGCAATCCCTCTTTAGAGCCCACTGTCTCTGGCTTCTTCTACTACAATCCAATCCTGCCAAACCACTTTTGCAGCAAAGTTTTTACATAAGTTTTTCTTCATCTCCATCGTTCCTAGCATCCCGAATTTAAATCTCATTAGACAATAAGGACATCACATCATAAAATAATTTCCTCAGACATCTTTGCATACGCTGATTTACATTCATTTTTAAAAGGAAACTCTGAAGACAGGGGGACTTGCTTATCTTACACTCAATGAAAACACTGAGAATACTTAAGTTGAAGGCATTTAAATCCTGGCTTGCTTAGGGACAAGTAACTGATTAGAAAATTAACCAGCCTTTAAAAATAATATCCCAGTGGTTTGTGATTTGTGTGACACAAGTAGTGAATTACTATAGGCTATCAAAGAAGCAGAAACAGATGATGTAGCACAAACTGGTTCAGCTAAATAAAGCACACTGAAAAATAGGATCAACAATTTACGTTCCAAAGATCTTCCCTTTATACAGGGAACAAGGGGAATAGAGGTCTGTCAGTCCACAGGAGGCTGCAGAGGCAGGAGGCAAGCCACTGAGGCTCAGTGCCAGTCTCCCAATGACTTCAAGACCACTTATAGGCTCATAAATATGTTGAATGCTTAAGAAGCTCTTTGAGGGCTTCTGTCTGAGAGGCTGGTAGCTGTACATGAAAATATTGTTTTCTCACAATTTCATTTATGTGTGACACTTTCTCCTTCAAAACCTGTCTTCTGAGTCTGGGCGTGTAGACGTTACCGGGCTATAGAACGAGGCACCTCCCGCCCCACCCCGCTTCCCTCGATCCTGTTTCCAGCCATGGGGTGTCACTCTTCCCCCTTGTCCCAGCACGGAAATTTGCCTGCCTGCACAGGAAGGCATCGACTTGCTCTGAGCCAGTCGTGGCTATTCTGCCTAGCAGAGGGCCACATAAACTTCCCAGTTCAGACAAGGTCAAGGGGCAGAAGCAAATGCCCAGGCTGGGTCCATGGGGAGAAACGGGTCTTGTGCCTTTAAGCAAGGGAACATGACATTCCACTGATGCTGCCATCTCATATAATGTGTGCTAGGAGTATGTCTTCAACTACATCTGCTAATTTCTCAAAGTTTCTGAATTTAAATTTCTGTCTTCAGCATCCAAGATAAGGTCTGAATGACAACCAAATACAGCTGGTTCTGCAACCTTGCATCTACTTCTGTAAAATCAACTTGGTGCAGGTGCTCAGCAATCCCAGCTCAGTGCCAATCTCCCATGTGTCCATTCACACTGCTGTTAGCTGGAACTCTTTGAGACTGTAGGTTTAGGGGTATAGAATTAAGGTTTACATGTCCATCCCAACAGAGACAAAGCTATTAATGAACTGGAACATGTTTTGTGGAAAAGTTCTGCTCAGGCTTTGTTTGGGAAAGAATCTACTACATCTCTATCTTTTTTTTTTTTTTTGCTTGTACACTAAAGTCTTATGCAAACTGTGCCTGAAGAAAAGTTGAAGAAGTGGGTCTCTGGGGAATACTAGCTGAAAAGCATTGGTACGTTGTTAATCCTGATCAGAAGAACCAGCTTAACACTCAGAAAAGCAAGATTGTGTGTTTTCAGAAATGTATCATAATTTCCTGGAGGGTGTGTGATCACCACTGTCAGTTTCTTCTCTCAACTGCATTAAGAAATAGGAAACCATTTTCTGACTAACCACCACAAGAAATGCACTTAACAAGTAGCCACTTTGGATCCCAGAAGACCTTAACATTACTTTGGACTTCCTGGAGAGAAGCATCTATTTCATAACAGTTGATGCTGTATAATAGGAGCTGGAGAGGCTTTTTCCATTCAGGTCAAAGACAGAAACCCAATTAAGAAGATCTTAATCCAAGTTTTTAATACACAACTTTGGTGTATTGCAAAACAAAACCCATTCAGTCACTCTAGTTAGAAAATAAAGCACACAAATGATTTCTTTTCTCCAGAGAGTAAGGAGGATTAAAAACATCATGGGCAGAGTAAGGTAACAGAACAAGGACTCAGTTTCTTGGGTGAGTAGCATACCTAATTTAGTTGGAGACAAAAATGTCCAACTTGTCAATTATGCAGCTTCCTTTCTGGAAATGCTGAACCAATGCAATTCTCTATTGAGTTCTATTGAAAGAGGAGAAGTTCACACTTGACAAATCTGTCCCTGTTATTGAGCTGCCTAATTGTGGAGTTAAGCATCTAAACTTAGACCTTATATTTAAAAACCTGCCTAGATGTGTATGTGCTGTTTACTCTTCTCAGCTGTTTCTTAATCCATTGTCTCACTTTTTTTTTTTCTTTAATCACAACCACCTTTATTCTATGGTCTCTGTATCCATGAATATTCCCTGTGCTTCAGAACACATCTCCTTTAAACGACTTTACTTCTCAATCTCTGCTTAGTAAGAAAGTAAAAAAACACAACAGTTTTTTGTGCCAAGGTAATTAAAAATTACATTCTTATGCTCTGCTTCAACCAGAGATCTCCTCCCTGCACTTCCTGGATGAGACACAGCCATCTATGATTCTAAAAATAATCCTGCTCTTTTCTGACACAGTGCTTAGCCTGCATGTGCATCCTGCATGCGCGTGTTACCCACGCAGCCATGCTGGACTTCTTGGAGCTCCTTGAATATAACCATGTGCCTTCAAATGAATGGCTTGTAATTCATGTTCCAGTGAAGCCACAAACAGATCAGAAAATATCTTTGCAATGCCAATCCTCCAAGCAGCCTTTGGATTATTCCCACTACTTGCTTCTAAATCCGTAGCTAACTTTAATTACGTTATGTTTAATCTGCCCATGTCTGTTCCTGCCTATCCATTATAAAGGCAGCACATCGTGCCTGTCAGATACTGAGTGAGTGCACGAGGCACGTGCAACTCCTGAGCTGACTAATTACCTCTTAATTCAGGTAAACCTGACTCTTCCTGTATTTTAAACAATTTTTTCTGGATTGGAAGGCAGACAAGGGCCCCTCTGTAAAATAAACCAGCAACAGTGGGTGAGGTCAATGTATTTATGTGAGCAGTGATACGATTTCTGTCTCAATTCCAGAATTCCATAAACTATGTCATAATTATACAGAAAGGACAGACTGAAACAGGAAAGGGAGCTTTCTTATGCACCTACTAAAAGGAAATGGCAAAGACTAAAATTGGAAAGTATTAGAAACTACGTGGCAACTAAAACAATGAAAAGGGATCACATTTCCCCTTTCTTTAGTCCTTGTACTGCAGATTGTAACTATGACCCCTTGGGCTGGGCTGGATTCCCTACTGCTGACTGGACAGTGCAGCTACACAAGGCAATGGAGTATGTTCTACTCCCCAGGGTCACAGCATCATAGAACAGAATCGTTAGGTCCATTAGACCTTTCAGGCCGTTTTACCCACACAAGGAAGACAGGAGAATGATCCAAGTCAGTTGGATGAAAGCAGAAATGATGAAAGCTGCATCAGTGAGACAAGCCCCATAGGGAGAGGTGATGTTTTCATTGGACCAATTGATACAGCTGAAAAAAAGCAGAGCAGCTTTCTGGAACACAAACCCTCCTTCACCAGGCCCAGCATCATTGGAGCAGGGGAGGAACAACAACAGCTCCCTTCTCTCAAGGAAGGTTAATCACAGCTGTGGAACAAGCCTGGCAAAGATTTTATACTCTCTGAATCCAGCTATTTTTTTTTTTTTTTGCATGGCATTTATATTTTCAATTTTATAATATTAAAAACTACTTTATACTACATTTGTCAACTACTACAGCACAGTATGAATGCAAACAATTTAGCTCTTGCATTCTTTGCAACACCTGCCTAGAGATGAACCCACACCTCTCCCTACTGCTTAGCACAGGCCTGTTTGGTAAGATCTCTGTGTCAGTAGGATTTCTCATTACCCAAGATTCTATCAGCTCCTGCTGACAGTTTTTTCCTTTGTGTTTTTAACCCTCTGCAGCTGACATCCCAATCATCTTTGCAACAACTGAGCTGTCAAATGGAAGGCTGAGACTGCGATCAGAGGGAGAGCACCTGCAGGAAGAGAGTGAATTTGTATGAAGCAGAAAAGCTGGTGCTTCTTTGCTTCTGCCAGTTTGTAACAATAAAAAAACAGAGCTGCATCTTCAAAATTAGAAGAGTGAAATTCCTTTGCAAAACAAAACATATCTTTATTATATATACACAGTTGCCTTTCATTTATTAAAAATATTTTTCCCTTTTTTGTTTTCTCATTAAACAGGGAAGTTGGGTTTTGAAAGGCTAAAATAAAATTCTAAGAGGGGAAAAAAACCCATAACACAAACAAACACCTGCAAGTCTTTAATCCAAACGCTGTTTCTTTTAAAATCTAGGCAAGACATAACTACGTAACTGGGAGCAAAATGGACATCTTGGGAGAAAAATCTTAATATGAAAGGTGATATGAGGGACTAAGGCCTGCTCTCCAAATTCCCTTAACCTGCAAGCCTGTTGTTAAAATCAGGAACATAAAAAGCAGGAAGTTAAAAAGCTCTCACCAATCAGTGAGCCTTTTTCCTTCCCCAAGTATGTTGGTGAATTTCAGGCCAGATGTTTCTTAGTCACTGCTAAATACCTGAAGTGTGCCAGTGTCCAGCATTGCTCAAGAGCAGGCCCCTGCTCAGCAGCCCAACTGAACTGATATACACAGCCAGCTGTGAAATCCAGCATCTTTTGATAGATTTTGCAGATTTGACAAACTAGCTGAACTCTAAAATGTTATAAAACACTCTTCTGAAACTCTTATATAATAAGACATTATAAAAATGAGACTTTTACCTTAATATTTAACCAGCATCAACTACCACTAATATTTTAAAAAAAGTTTAATAAAAAACTATGAGTAGCCTAAACAAAGTTTTAATGTTGCTTTAGCCCCTGGCCATCACTGGGCATTCATTTCATGAAATGAGACAGAGAGAGGATACAGTCCTGCTGAATTGCAGTTCTGTCCTCAATGTTGTAGGCTTCCTGCAAGACAAACCTCCTTTTCATACATGTAACAGCAGCAAACCACTCTCCAACCTCAAGCCTGAGAGAGCAGCTGTTCACCCATCAACAGGAAAACTCCTCTGGCACTCTGCCCTAGAGCCTGCAAGAACTTAGCAAGTTGTACAAAACCTGATGCAAAATCTGTCAAACAAGCACAGAGTTACCAAAGCTAAAGGTAACACAGCTTTACATCTCTTAAATGAAGATATACTTCTTGTTGCTTTGGGTAAAATGGGAAAATCTTGTGGATGTTGTTCTGAAGTGTTTTTGGGGACAAGGCTAGATAACTTACTGCCAGTCATCCACATTTTAATCGGAATCATCTGCTCTCATTTTTAAATTCATCTTGATATCTACAGTTCCATTTGAACTACATCAATGGTAGCTTTTTAAAGTAAAGAATGCTAATATAGCAGCAAAGCACTGCATAGCAGAGAAGGACGAAAGCCTATCCTGTTACCACAGTTTAGTCATATATAGAATATGAAGTAAAAAGAAAAGCAGAAAGCAAACACCAGGGCGTGTATGGTACAGCTTCAATTGCAATGGCTCACTCAGGGTGATGACTACACATTGCTGAAGATGGCAAGACTCTGGTTTCTCTTTTGGGAAAGACAAAACTGATTGAAACAGTTAGCAGGAAAACACATTCAAGTGATGTAGTAAAAACTAGAATAAGCAAGTAACTATCAGTAATTTTTTTAAGACTCCAGTTTTACCTCAGGATTTAAAGTTTCCCTCACTTGTGCCACGAATTCAAAATGTTCAAACTCTCTGCCATATTCATGTGGACAGAAATCCATGTGGTACCATTTTGTTTTATACACACCTAGACCCCCAAAGTTATGCAATTCAAACAGAAGATGAAAAAAGACAAGAACAACTCCTTTCTTCTGCAATAAGCAGGTATCAGACAAATGATTAAAAATTTATTCCCACCCTACACATGGTATCCAAAAAAACAATACATACAAAGATCTATTTATCCCACAATTACACAAGCCTCCTGGATTTAATATTTTGAACCATATGACAAAGTTCAAGTTTATTTATTAGATACAACAAGTAAATCTCAAAAGAGAGTTCCTGAATGCATGAAAAAAAATCACATCACTTAAGTGACTCCCACACACACACCTTCCAGCACCAGATTATATTTATAATGTACTTTTTTAATGATGCTGTTAACTTTCTCTTTCAGGTCTGTTTGTCTCCTTAAGGAGTCTTTTGTATTTTTCCAGGCATGGTTGTTTAGTTCATTCTACCACTTTATATATATATTTACATCCATCTCATCTCAAATAGTTTTGTCATACAGGCATATAATTGAGTTGTTTTCTAGCTGGTTTTTTTCAGTCTATCTACATCTCAAAAGAACTTGTGCACAGCACAAATTAATGCAAATGGCCTTCTCAGTGTACATACTGAAGGATATGCATCCAGAGCTTGACCATTTGAACACATCTTTCCGTAGTCCAACCTGTATTTTTAAACTAATTCTACAGATCTGTAAAAATGTATTAAAAAAATTATCCTTGGACCAGTACAATGTCCAAGAAACAGTTGGTAAAGATCTAAAATTATTCAGGTATTGTAACTCTGAAATGATATAGAGTGTTAAAGTGTAAACTTAGGTTGCACAGAGGAATAACTTCTTCTTAAATCAAGAATTCTGTAACAGAATAAATAATTTACAAGCTTGAGAAAAGTTGCATTGTTTCCAGCAGAAAGACTTCTTACCTCTACTGTAAAAAGCTTAGAGGAACTAAATATTATTTTTGTCAGTGGCTGCAAAACTTAAATACTTGGTTTTGTCCACAGAATTCCCCTCTTTAAATCTGATAGAGGTAGATGAAGACAAAACAAACCCCAACATGTAAGGATTAAGATACTGCAATTAAATTCTAACCCTGCAAATCCAGTGAACATATGTTCTCACCAGATTTACGGAAAGCAGTTATTTTTTCTTTCCTTTTTTTAACTAGAACAGCACTGAACTTCTTCCATCCACATTGTCAAAATAAGTGCCTGATACTGTCATAAAATAATTTTCAAAGCATTTTATAATTAGAGCAGAAGCAGATCCCATCTTGCACTCTTCAGTCATTCAGATACATTGCCCAGGACTATCCGTTGAGGAAATGCTGCCTCACACCCAGCATTGTCCAGACAGCCCGTGGGCCTCTCCCCTAAAAGCATGACAACAGACAAACCTGCAGATCCCACCCAAGGTAACTCTTGGGGAAAGGCGTGGGAGCAAGGGAGATGGTGTTGAAGGCAAGAGAGAGAACTGGGCAACCTTCACTCCCAATGAAGACGGAGACCTTTCCGAAGCCTTCTCCGAAATATTTTTTTAGCATGGGTGTCTGTGTGCAAGAGCTGCAAAACATTAGGTTACCACAAAGCCAGAGATTTTATTAGACTCACAAGTATTTACAAGATCTTGTGTAAAGTCTTGTTTTTGGCACAGAGAAAATTATAAAGCAGTAACAAAATTTTTCAAAACGTTAATTACTTCATTAATGTCCTGACAAATTAAAAGTAAAAATTAAGATGAACTGTTTAGATCAGATTTCCTACTTTTCCACAGCTTGGCCTGTGGCTTTACGTTTTCTGCTTTCCTCTTCACCTGTAATTTTATCTACTTTCTTAATCTAAAAATCTATTCCTGTGCTGAAGCCAAACATAGATAAGACAACATATACAAGAAATAGGAGTGAGTCTGGCAGCCTTTTTTTAAAATGACTGGACAAAGTATGTTTCCCTCTTCATTGTTCATCAGACAAAAATGAGGAAGCATCACTACATACCAGAACATCTGCATAAAAGTGCCTCCAAGTTTCTTCACAACAGCAATACTGGCTTGATCACAGAGACAAGATTCTTTTTCTTTCTCTGTATTATAACTGTAACCATCATGATCTCATTTGGTATGCAAAAAAATATAATTACTTCAGTACAATTTCCACAGCAATTTGAAGTGTGCCTTTTTCTCTTTTAAGTTACTGTTTTAATTTAATGAAAATGATAGGACAGACTGAGATGGCAAAACCCCAGTATTCTACATCCTTCAGTTCGTTCGGTTTAGTTACAGAAAAACAATCCTGGCAGTTAAACTAAAACCATAGATCTAAATGGATGAGGCAATTTTGTGCATTCTAAAATCAATGCATATTTAAATACTTGTTTTCCTTCACAACAGTCTTCAGAAGCTCTTTCTCTATGGACGCTGGACCAATTTACTCTTATTGCTTTCCTGCTCACTAAGCTTGAAGTGGGTGTAGGCTAAAATGCCAAATAGTGTGCACAGAATCCCAAGGCCTTGGTTAACAGACAACGGATCCTTAAATAAGAGGCACCCTCCCAGGAGGGTGATGCAGAACTTGAAATGTCCAAACATGTTATACCTAGACATCTGTTAAGGATAATAGCCAATACCAGTATTATTTTTTGTAAAAGGAAACTCTTGGAGTTTTCATTAGTTCCACCCGAAGTATGCAATGGTACACCGTGCTGCCTCCAACTCATACAGTTTTCCCGATCTCTGTGGCTCTATTAACCTCCACCTAAAGCCTTTCACCCACTGTACACTCCAGTCTGATGGACATGCCAACACTTCCTCAAGGCAGCCAAAGCGTGAGTTGTTATTCCTTGCAGGTATGAAGGTCAGCAAGTGAACAGCCATTACCCAATACAAACCCCAAACAAACAAAATACACTAAACACGAAGATGCTTTTCCAGCTTCATCATTTAAAATAAACCAGGAAGGTTATCAAACAATTTTCCCACATAGATCAGCCCAAATGAATTCCAACGTAATTAATCTGGAAACAGGAGAAATGACTAATGTTACAAAGGATACGTGACAGGTGACGTATTTCCAATGATCCAGTAAATGGACAAGTTTACCATAAAGGCTATTATTCCAGACAGCAGTACCATTATCTGTGGATTAATGGACACAGTCAGTAATCTGACTCGCTTTTGGCTATTTGTAGATACATTCCAGGTTATTTATTTAGTTTCATTTACTTTCAAATGCAAAATATCAGGCAAGAAAAACATATGGAGAACAAAAATAGAAACAGCTTCAAATCAGTACAGACACTGGTGATGTGTATAAGCAGCTCAGGTTTATATATATTTATGGCATCCATAAATATACACTGATAGAGCCACAGGCCTTTTCTCCTTTGCTCTTGGTGAACATTTAAGAGTGATTTGGAAAATCTGGATACTCATTCACATAGAGGTTGTATTCTTCAAATTTGAGATAAAGTCTTATTTATGCTCACAACAAAAACTATTTTAGCAAAATATCTGATTTTATTACTGCCAATACTTGCTATCCCATTCATAAACTGCAGTGCTACAAGAAATGACCCATCACTGAGGGGCACAATCAGCAGTAGTAAGACTATGCCACTGGCTCTTTTTTGGACAGAAGGATACGGAGAGAAATCACAGTCTTCTCGGTGAAAATAAACTACTAATTCTAGAGAACAACCAATGTTGGCATCCTTCCACAGAAGAGAAGCTGAGACTGTCTGAGTGGACAGTCAGAGCTAGAACTAGAGCACTTAATACACGAGGGGAAGCTTCCGGATTTTGATAGATTTTCCTGTTGTTCAGATGCCCTTTAAATACAAACAAGAATAAGGAGATAACTCAATCGATAGACTCGCTCCTCTCAGAGGAGGTGGGGCAGATTCAACAGGGGGCTTTTTGTCCTGAACGTGCCCCTCTCCTCTCACCATAGCCAACAGCTGTACAAAAATCTGTTTGACAAAGAAACAGCTCTTACTATCAAATTTAACTGCATCATTGATAATTATTATTTAAATGAAGTCAATAAAAGCCTTACCACAGCAGAAAGCGTCCAGGGCCCAAATATTCCCCCTTCTCCAAAGACTGGCTCGAAGAAGGGTATGATGAACAACAACATAGCTGAGGACATTGGTGCCTGATAGTACAACAACTGCATAGAGTTTACCTGCAACTCATGCTGCTTAGCGCCTACCCACTAAAACCAAAAGAGAAAGCTGTTAAACATGAGGGAAAAAACCCATAAATTGAAAAACCTGAGCAAAAGCAAATTGGCTACTAACACAGAGGGAGTCTCACGTGGACAATACTATTTAAACAGGGTATTGAGCCTGAACTTTGCCTCACTGGAGGTCCCATGTGTTTGTCTCTTTCAAGTGAAAAAGCCATGGGAGGAGAAAGTCATATGCAGGGGCAGCAAAAAGAGTGACTAAACTTTCTTTTTCCCATAGTCTGGGGGTAAAGTATCGTACTTGAGGAAGAACAAAAAGGTAGCAGAGCTGGGAAGAAAATACCAGCTCCCCTTTATTCTCAACACAAATTCCAGACCCTGTCTGTGTTGGAGCTGAGTATCCTTGCCTAAGCAGGGGCTGGAATCTGTTCCTTTCTTCTCATTTTCCTGGACATACAAGCTAACAAAACCAGTACCCGTTTATCTTTCTTTTGTCAGTTTATTCCAGAATTAATGGATTTCATTTCAATATTGATTATAATTGATTCTAACTTCAATTTTCAAGGTTGCATGCTTTCACAAATATTACTTATCTATGGCTATGAAGATAGATGTTACAGCCAAAAAGACATCTTTATGTTGTGCTGAAGAATGACATTTAATACTTCTTAAATCACATTAACAGGTAACACAGATTCCAGCATATAAAGTTGCTCAGGTTTTTTAATGTATATAATTTTGCCCAAGTACCATTATGTCTCCAGTACACACATCATCACTTAATGTTATTAAGCAGCACCTTTCCTCCTCCTGCCCCAAAACAGGACAATAGATCATTATTTATCATCTTACAGACTATAGGTCAAAGAGCCTCACTTGTTTTGGAGGCACAGTACACCTCGTACAAAATAGTTCACGTTTAAATCTATCACATCAACATGACAGGGGTTTCTAATTTAGAAAGCTCTTACAGTCATGGTCAATAACAAATCGGGTGAGCTATTAGTACAATGTTACCGCAGAAAGGGCTGAGGCAGTCCTTGGACATACCAATCTTTTCTGCCGTAATCATCCAGAAAGGTTGTATTGTGTGTTTATGTATTAATCCACCCTCTACAAAACCATCTTAGAACGTGTATAGTCGAAACTGAAGACGGATACTGATAAAATGTAAATAGCTCAAGGATAAACCATGGAATTGAAGGACTGGAAAACATCCTTTCTAGGGAAAAAGCTCAAACGCAAGGCACTTGTTTCAGCAAGGAGAACATCTGCTCCCCCTAGAAAAAAAGGAGTTTTATCGCTAAAGCAGTCTTCACCCCTTGAAAATAACGCTCACGTTAAAGATGACACCCCCATTTTTAGCAGCAGGGACGACCAGTTCCTTAATTTATCAGGGGTTATGGTGGATTATCATAATTTGGTGGGGTTTAAAAAAACAAGTAACGGAGCACGGAGGGTTTCCTGGGAGGCTGGGTGCTACTTAAAGGTGATCAAACCGAGGGGCAGCATCCTGAAGCCCAACCACCGCAACGCTCCCGCACGCCGCGCCGTTACCCACCACTTGGTACAGGGAGGTCACCAGGACGCCCAGGGTGGCGAACGCCATCCCCAGGACGCTGAACTTCACGTCGTAGTAGGAGTTGAGGAAAACACCCAGCGTGATGGGGACCTGTGGAGGTGGACACGGCGCTTTTAGGCAGGGTCGCTGCCCTCAGCGTCGCCCCTCCCCGCTCCCTTCAGCCCCGCCGCCTCCTCACCAGGGTCAGCTTGATCCGCAGAGGGAAGGTCTTGCCGTAAGCCACGCTCTGGATGACCACGATGACCGGCGTGGTCATGGCCTTGGCCAGCTGGTAGGTACCGATGGTGTTGCTCTGCAGGGAGAGGTTGGTGAAGACGACGAAGCCGCAGAAGCTGAGGGCCAGCGGCAGCACCTGCGCGGGCTGGAGGCTCTTGGGGGAGAAGGCGCCGAGCGCCTGGCACAAGTAGAGGCCGAGCCAGGTGATGGCGAAGTGCACCAGGGTGAGGCTGAGGTTGGGGAAGCCCAGCCGCACGTACAGCCACTTGTTCAGGAAGACGATGCAGATAGAGGCGGCCAGATTGACCAGCAGCCCCGCCGCCAGCCGGCCCTGNGGGACACGTGGGCTCGCGCCTTCCGGTGGCCGCGCCCGCCCCGAACGGCTCGGCCCGCCCCGGGCGGCAGCGAGGGGCCGGGGACAGCGTGTGTCTCTGTGTGTGTGTGCCCCCTCCTCCTGCCCAGCAGCCCCCGAGGGGCAGAAACGCACCTCGGCTCCAAGCCACAAGTACCTCTCCACAACCGGACAGGGCATTTTCGTAAATACAAACACCAAATTGTATGGACAGATATACAGCACGAAGTACATTCTTTGTCGGGTGTCTAAAGACACGGACTTGGGCAAAGGAGCCAAGGTCCCTGCCTAACTGCACTACGTGTCCTCTGCACTGCGTCTTGTTAAGGAGAGGCAGATAAACGTGTGTTTACACATGTAAACGGAGACAGAACAAGCTTTCAATATAAACTACAAAATCTCAAACATAGGGGTTTCAAAGTATGATCATCTTTCCTCTGGTTTAGGATTTCATCAGAATTTTAGCAACTTCCTACTGTACAGGAGAACAGCACAAAGCCATGAAGCAAGGGTGCTTTCTCTTCTGAAGGGCTGGAAGTAACCCCTCACTTTTGCTTTTCGGTTTTCCTTTCCTCCAGTGTGTCTGTTTTCTTCTCTCCCACTTTCTCCATACACCTTCCAGCAGTCTCACTTTATCCCCACTGTATTCATGCACGTTTTACTGCCAAGTAATGTTTCCAGTCTATGGGCAGCTCTTTTTAGCATGCAGCAAATAGATGAAGGAGGTCCATACAACCGCTAAATTTATATAATGACATTTTAGATTAGAATGAACAAACACTTTCTCTTTTTCAAGCACTTTTATTAGGAAAAAAAGATATGAAAAAGGTTGTATAACAAATAACATCTCTGAAGTTGGTCATACTTTTTCAAGTTTAAATTGAAATCTGAAGGTTGGGGTTTTTTACCCCACACAAAGAGAATGCTTTGTCCAAGCAATGATTTTGCTGGGGTCTTTTGTGTGTTTTGTTTTGTTAATAACCAGAATGTCCATGCTCTGAAGTTTTTGCAAGTGTCTACATGAAAACTTATGACTGAATTTCATATCCCAAAGGATCAAGATCCTGGTCCAGAAGTATCAGAGAAGATTCCCTCAGCTTCTGTAGAAGCTTTCGGAGTTCTTCTTTTGAAAATACCTAAGAATAAATAATAAAAACCCAAACATAATAAAGTCACATTTATTTGCAATGAATAGCACTGATATAAAAAAGTAAGTGGTGGTTAATTAAGTTACTATTTTTCTATTTGATTATTTATTTCTATTTAAGATAGCGTGATCATCAGGCATTTCAGAAGGACATTTAGTAAGGCACAGGAAGTTAGTAGCAGCATCCAAAACCTGAAGGTAGGCTCAAGATAGCTCTGTCTCATTTTGGGGTTGTTTTTCAGGCTTTTGGAGGCAAAGATGATTATGGGTAAACCAAATGCTCTAAAACAAAACCTGCTTATACAGTGTTTGAAATGTAATGGAAAAAAAGAAATCAGTTACAATTTACAGCTAAACTTAGAATCACAGAATCATTTAGGCTGGTGAAGAGACCTTTAAGATCACGAAGTCAAAATTCAGTAGCCCCCATCCAAAAACTAGTAACTGCAGTACTCAGAAGAACTGCTTGTTGTAACACTGGTCATCATCCTCAGTGTTTCAAAGTTCACTCTTTGATTCCTTAAGTCATAACACAAGGAAACCTTTTACTACTGCAGTGAATGGGAAGTGATAAAGACACTTATGGTGTTAAGGAACATATGGTATCTTCCTCTCTATATAGAAGCTTTTTCCACAGCCAACCCACAGAGCTTTTAATGTAAGCCAGGCTGCCTGCAGCCCTCCCTAACTCACCGTGTACAGCTTGTGGCGCTCCGAGGCGACCATGTCAGCGAGGCGAAGGCACTCCTGGTGCTGCCCCGTGCTGTGGAGCACCGTGTGCAGCAAAAAGCACATCATTGGCAGACACAGCTTTCGCAGCAAGATCATCTGGTGTGTTCGCTCAGGGTCATCCTCGGCATCCTTACCAGAGAAAAATAACGTATTAGTATTAAGAAAATCTACCTTTAACAGGCAACTCAGCATAACCACGCAATTAGTACTGTCAGAGGCAGAAAACTGGCCTAAGCAGCCTGGAGTGGACTGTCAGATATGATCTGTATGGTAACTAAGGGGAGCAAGCTCTAAATGCTCACAGCAAGGCCAGAGCCAATTAAACAGGAACACCTCAAACTAAATGTCACAAAGATATGATTGCATCCGATCTGTGCTTTGTGGTCTGCGTCGTGATATAAAAATTCATTTTACCTCTCTAACGTCAACCATCCATCCTCCATCAACAAACAGCAACACATTGTACATTTTCTCCTTAACATCAGCTGTAAGAGCATCCAAGAGGCCTTTCCAAATGCCATAATCCATCTGGCAAAGAAACAAAAAATAAACTACTGCAGAACAGGATAATTTCCAAGGCTATTTTAAAACAGACTGCAACAGACAGCGCAGCTCCAATTCAAATTAGAATCTTCAGCCAGTGGCTAAAAGTTAAAAGCCTGCTGCTAACAGCTATTTCCATCTTTGCTTAATGCCCTGTCCAGAGATCAGACAGGTTGTTCAGAAGCAAAGCCACTAGAGAAAGATAATTCTAAACAACTTATTCTGCCATGCTTAGGAAACAAATGTTTGTATTAACTGAATACAGTATATTTATACTGGCCAGACATGCAAAAAGAACTTCAGTCAAAACAAAACTGCAGCATCTTTTAGAAAACAAAAGGTGATAATACAAGAATGAAGAGTTAATAGCAAAATGAAGTTCTCAGATTTATTAATAACACTGACAACACATTATAATGAATATATACTACTACATTACAATATTTTATGTAAAGCTGAGTCATTAAAAGCAGAATTTATTGTGCAGTGGCCTTATTATTCTACTGTCGCATACTCTCTCAACCTAAAAGTAATTTACAATAGAGTCCTTAAATAATACGAAATAGCTGTCTTCTACTCTTCTTCTAGACTGCATCTAAAGCAAGAATATAAAAGTTTACAGTAAATAAGATGGACTTCTACCTACCTCATACTTCTTTTCTTTATGTTCATGGGCCACTTTTTCAGTGAAACCTGCTTGGGGTAACAAAGAAGGCTTCTGTGGAGCTGAGTTCATGTGTTTAAACCATTCATTAAAGGTTTCGTGGGCTTCCTGGATTGCATTGGAAACAGTGTTTGGATATTTTTGATTAATGTAATAACCACAATGTCATTACACGCACAGCTTTAATGCATCAAAGAACCAGAAGTTAAATCAAATGGACAAAGCTAAAGTTTCACCACCAAGGCAAAGGCACCATTATTTCTAAACAATAACTTGGAATATTGCATATTTGAAACTCACCAAATATGCACGAATACATAAATGTTCCCGGATAGCATTGTCATCTTCAGCTGGAAGCGGAGTATCCATTCCCTGTTCTTCCCACTGGTTATATATTTCTGCTATAGAGTCTTGGGGAATCTTCACAAACACATCTTTTGCAGCTTCATGTTTCTTGGATGCTATGAGAATGTGAACTGGGTATCAGAGCTTTGCAATTTCCATACCATATCTTCTTAAGCTGGCAAACCCATGCTTTTTAATAGACTAGACTCAAAGTTATACCAAATGTCGTGCCAAGAGCTAATGAGAACAAAACCAACATTTAAAAATAAGTCTACAATATTTGTGAAGCTTAGTACCCAAGAACTTCCTCATGATTGCATTGCTTTGCTTAAGTGCTTCCGCCCTCTGTGCAGGATCGAAAACGAGCCAGTCAATTACATCTATTTTCAGCTGATCCTCCTGTAGAAAACAAGACAGAGATTCACCACCATTTCAAGCACACAGCTGATGTAACACACATTAAATCTGGTCAGGGAAATACACAAGTTTGGAAAGCATTGCAACATAGTAACAAGGATTACTTTATTCAAAAGCTTAGAAAACCTCTGCCATCTGGAATAATAAAAAAATTAATTTCTAAGTGTTCCCAAGATATTCAGAGCATCATCTCTCAAAATTTTTTATGGATTATGATGCATTTTCCTCAAATTTTAATATGAATACACTGTACCAACATGTTTTATGGAGCTCTTGCTATAATCTTCAGGGGTGCCATCAGCCTGCAACCACAGTTTTCCAACTCTTGTGCTAGATAAACTACCTTTTTGTCTTAAGGAGCTTAAACTTTGTGCTGAACAGCAAAAACATTGCCACAAATTTGCAAATGATCAGTTGCTTTCTAAACAGTACTTTGAATAGAGGCTATTAACATTACCTTGCTGTCCCTAAAGCACTGAGTTGGATCCAACCAATGCTCAGTGAAGGAAACTGTCAGAAAAAGCAGTGTCTACTGCAGCTAGAAATGTCATTTCAGCATCTTAAAAGTACATCTGAGATCTAAAGTATTAATCCTCATAAATCGTAGTGGCTACAACAACATCCTACTCCCAGCTACAACACAGGGTGCTGCACTCATTTCATGGGCCTCACCATCAATTAATGTTTGTCTACAGGCATGGCTGCTGATAAGCACACACCCAAGAGCAAGGAGAAGTAGAAACAGAGTTACAGATTTTCCTCCCAGGCTTTTTCAAGGCAATTTCCACCACTCTTGGAAGAAAAACATGGCTCATACATGGTCAAAAGACTCCGCAGTTGATTGCAAACTGGAGTATCTGCCCTGCGAAGCACTCACCTCTGTTGTGCCTGTGTCCAGCACGTGGTCATGGTGACTGAATTCCCCAGCATCCTTCTTGCGGATGTTTTCAACAACAGTTTTTGTTATGGCTGCAACGTCCAGACCTGGGTTAAAAGAGAACTGTGTAAGAACTATCATGAATTCAAACTTGACACAAAGTGAATTTCAGACCAGCCGTTGATCTTAATCCTTACTACTGGTAATTCTTATCAGTCTGGTCACACACACAAGAGTCAGAATAAATTACAACCTTTTGTGCTATGTAATTTATTGCAGGTATTTTACATGAATGAAATTTGATATAACAGAGAATATCAAATACGAGAATAAGAATAAGACAACAAGTTTTTCAGTCTGTGCTGAAGACAGCATATAGATATATCTGCTAAGATCACCGATTCCTACAATTCTGACAGCAAGACTATGATTTGACAGGAATGTACCAGGAAAAGCTCAGAATAGTTCTTTTACAGATGCTAAAGCAAGATGTTTTATTTTTGAAACCTTAGCCCAGCTTAAAAGAAAATTATTGAAAAATGACTGAAGAGAAGACACTGAAATCTGCAGGAAACCTGTTTCTTTGTGTATTCTGAGTGGCACAGAGGCACTGTCAAGCAATGGACAGTGTGCTGCTTCATTATAATCCCATCTAGTTTCATGTACAGGCCTGGGCGGAAGTTTACAATTAATGCAAGCAACCCACAATAAAATTCAAGATACTCATATCCTTCCAAAATCCACAAACAGGTGTGTATTTTTATAAGTAGTTACCTGAAATAATACGGTCATGTCAAGCTTTGGAACATGTATTTGAGACAGGCAGCTGGCATTTACTTTCTGGTATGTTTGTGCATAACCCAGAAGCAGTGATATTTAGTTTTATCTACGCCAGGTTAACAAAAACACACCTATATACCTACTTGAAGAAGTGATAAGCAAATTGATTTTATTTAACTGAAAAATAGAGAGACACAGGAAGGAAAGAATATCTTATTCATAGCTAGGTTTTGGAGCAAAAACTACTGAAAGACAAAATAACCCAGGACATAAAATGGTAATTGGACTATCAGGGTGGTCTCTCACCTGCTTCTTTTGCTAATTCAAGGCAGTGGTGGCGCTGATCGCTCTCAGTGACATCTTCAAGAAATAAAGCATACTGAGCAACAGCAAGCTCTGGGGGCAGGTGGCTGACATAAAATGCTATTAAATCTGTGTGCTTCTCGGACACCAATCGCTGCACAGGAGGAAGCAAACACAGAATGAGAAGCAAATATATAAGAAGCAAATATATAGAAGTTATCCACTAATATATAAATATACATAATAGATATGCATACTATATTCCTTAGTCTGTAAGTTAGTTCCTTAAGTGTGTTTACTCTTAAGTAAAAACATATACTAGGTAAACCCAAAAATGTATAACAAATTTCTGATTAATTTATTCTGATACAGGAAGATTCCACTCAGCTTCTAAACAAGGATCAATAAAACTGTCTCTTATTTAAGAACTGCTGACAGAGACTTTGCGTATTAGGCAAGCTTCCATGTATCTCTTGAGAAGAGAGCATTAGCTGCATCATAGCTCTTTTCATCCTGTAACCTTAGGTCTCCTTTTCTTCCTCCTTTACGTCTAAATTACATTAGAGAAAACAAATTATATTTCTGAAAGCTTACCTGAATGTAGGTCTTTAGGACTTCAACAGAAACTTCCTCCTTAATGCAAACAAATATCAATTCAATTTAAAATCAGATAATGTGGGAAATAAAATAAAAGATACTTTACAGGCTATCGCTATTAAAACAGACACAAGGTTATTTGCTTATTCTTGCTTCAGTAACCTACACAAACAGGCTCAACTGGAAAAACTGTTTCTGTTGGAGCATGATTAAAAAAACATGTCTTCTGATTCAAAGGTCTAGTGTTCCAAGGATTTTCTTTTTCAGCAACTGGATAATACAGTCTTTGGTCTAACTGGAATGTTACTTTTTACATGAATTTTTAAATCTTTCCATTTTACTATATTTTTTTTAATTAATAAACAAAATGTCAGGCACATGGATTACTACTGCAGTGTACTACATGCCCTGTTTTATTATAGAAAATGATAATGTAACAGGGTATAAATATCACCTGACTCATCTGTAATAGCCTATGCTAAACAACAAGTATAGTCTGAGCACCTGAAACTGCTTTAGCCAAGACTCAAGTGTGTGTTGCTGTCAGGAATTATCATTTTAGTTTTATATGTGTAAATTGAAGACCTTAATCTAAGCATATACCTATATGAACTCTATACAATCAACAAATAATGAACATCATAAAAGCTTGCACATCTGCCTCTTCCCCCTAAAATCTACTGAGGGTTGATCGAGTAATCATACAAAAAATTCACCCACTCCAAAACTGTGAAGGCAGAATCAACAGTTACAATTCCCACAATGGAATTCACGTAGGAAATTGCACCTTTTTTGTCCCCTCTGTCAAACATATGCTAGTGGCTAGTTCTACTGCACTTTAGCTTGAAGACCAACTCTATCAAATTTTGAGTCTGGCTAAAAAATTAGTATGTATACATAAACACACACACACACACACACATATGCTCCTCTAATTTCGCTAAATGTTAACTAACTTCAAAACAAGTTTCCACAAGGGAATCAAGCAGTGATTGAAAGTATGAATAAACAATAACTCAGAGCTGTGTTAAAATCATCTAATGAAAACACGCATTTGTCTTCTGCCAGAAGAGGTTACATTCAAAAACTTATTTGATACATAACGTCTTCTAAATTTTAAAATAGTAGAAAAGGAGAGCCCCAAATTACTTGTGATATTGTCAGAAACTAGTAATTTCAGCTATGTGATCCATCTGCATATTTAGCATAAATAGGCCAGGGAGGTAGTAGGCTATACTTAGTTTATACTTGGAGATAATAAGAAAGTTTCAGCTGGTACTAATTACCTTAAGCAAAAGCATTTATGAGCTTACAGCAGCAATAGGTACAGTTCCAACAACTGTCTGTAAGAACAGGTTATATTCAAAACATCTTGGCTACCATGAATAAGCCTAACACTGAAGTTTGACTCAGGACCTTCTCACCAAAGGGCTTCTGAGTAGAATCCACCATCCTCAAACCCCAGTTTCTAAGCTCAGCTGGGAGGGAGGAGGATGCTCTTTTCTCCTTTAGGCTCCAAGATCAACAAATACTCTATTTAAGCATGCAGCTCCTCATTAGCCTGGTAGTAATTTACCATTACTATGTTGTCTATGTATTTGCACGCAAGCAAATACTTCTACTTCAAAGACTGGCTCCTGCTATGACAACAAATCAAGGACAAGTGAACTGACCTTAGTCTGCATACCCAAAGTGCGGAAAAACAGAATAAGATGTGTCATGAAACGAAGGAGGTGTCCTGGGAGCACACTTCTGTCTTTGGAAAGCCACCTGCTGACTTCTTCCACCAAACCTATAACCACCAAGGAAATGTCTGCATTAGCCATATCATGGAGAAAAAAAAACTACCCAAGAAATATTTCAAAATTATGCATTTATTCAACAAACATAATTTAGCCTCAGAAGTCCAACAAAACAGAACAGCAACAATTTTGGAAAGATGTAGATGTTTGGCTTAAAAATGTACTGTATGTATTCTATAATTTCTCAGAAGAAGTTATAGCTATAGTCTGGCATGTATCCTGACACATTTGCATGATTTCATTACTTCTTTGAAACTACCTTGTAGGCCAAACTGTCCCTACAGTTCTTGATTAGAGCACAGCTTTAACTCAGTTTGCCTACTGTGTGCTTCTAAAAATCCACTCATACAGAAGTTTCTGGAAAGGTCACTCAAAATAATGTAGTCAGTTGACAATAAAAAAAATCACTTAGAGAAATGCTTACCATCCACATCTCCCAGTATAATGAATTTCTGAATCACATGATAGTGTTCTTGATTCTCCTCTATAACCCTCTAGAGACAAAAAAAGAAAATTCAAACTTTGAATAAATCTTCAAGCATAATGTATGAAGAAAAACTTATAAATAAAGCAAAGGTTCCTCAGGGGAAGAACGCTATCCTATTTCAAAGGGTATTCTTCACAAAGAGCAAGAGAAAAGGCACTTGCTATCTCCACGTCAAATTACAAGAACATTGACAAACTGAAAGAAAGAACTGGAATATAGATCTGTGCAGTTAGTACTTTCATGGAAGACATCCAAGACTAAGGGCTTTTTGCTCTGAAGAGGAGAATAAACAATGATGTTACAGGTAAGATTTACAAAATCACAGAAGAAGCAACAATGTATATAAATCCTTAAGGAAAAGGCCTGTGAAAGTTACTTCAGGAAGAAATTCCACTGTCTCCCCAGAGGAATTAATGCATTAATACATGAAATGCAATCCAAACACACCTATAAATTTGCTTTATGGTGTGGATTGCACTATGTTGCAATGGCAAATGCAGCTGGATGTATCTGTGGCTGACGGCATGTCTTTGTCTTAGCAATATGATAAATGTGTCCATTCCATCAAATAAAAGTTAAGTGTAGTTTCAGTTTAATCACTGCAAAATTAACCTGTAAGTTATATATCCCCATCTTATATGAACTGAGTATTTTGGGTGCTAGAAGAATCACAGTCTAAGCAAATATGCTTTTAAATTTTGAAAGGCCTGTTGTGAAATATGCACACAAACCTCCTATGAAGAAAATTGAATGTAATCTATTTTGAACATTTTATTGAAGTGTTAAATAGCTGATTTACTCTGTCTGCTTTGTATGTCTGACAACATTTGTGTCTTGGGGTGATTTTATGATAATACTGTATTTCCCTATCGTCTGCTTCATGCCTAGAAATGGGTCCGGCAGCTTTAAGCTGGGTCCAGGAGAGGAGGGAGAGAAGCCAGGCAGATCCTTCAGCGCAGTTTGTGTTCAAGGGCTCACACGCACTCCCCCGCGTCCTCGCTGCTGCAGAGCCGAGGGAGCACCTTCCTGCCTTTAGCCAGCCTGTGAGCTGAGGCAAGGAATTCTCCCATACCAGCACACCGAAATCCTCCAGTAACTTCTTCCTCTTCTGGAACTGTTTGGCCTGGCTGTGATCCAAGAACCAGATCATCAAACCCGTGGACCAGCGGGGAGGCTGAGGGGACGCCGCATCCCGGCCTTGGACCTCAGGAGGGGCCAAGACAGCTACAGAGGGAACTCTAAATCCACCAGCTTTCTCTGCATCGAGGAGGTTTATTATTTTAACAATTATTAATTTTTCCTGTGCCCTGCTGGTACTTTGTTTGTTAAATAAATAGTTTTTTTCACTTTCCTCCAAGAAATTCCTTTTGTATCAGTGAGGGAGGGAGTGCTGAAACCTATCTTTTAGAGGGGACGTTCATTCCAGAACATCTTCCTCCTAAATTTGTCTCAAACCGAGACAATTTGTCAGTCATCTGTTTCTTTAGCACACCCACCTAGTTTGGCAGACACAGGGCAACACAAAACCTGCATCACTTTCACCGTTAAGAGGTAACAGCATATAGAAAAATCCATTTGAATTGAGAAATCACAAATCAGAGAGGTAGAAAATACAAAACAAATTAGTCATTGTGCACATTTGAGCATTTCATTAAATACTGCAGTAAAAAGTAGAACCCGGAGGAGAAACACTGCAATTATTACGTACCCTTTTGTCTGTTGCCTGAAGTTCTTCGAAAACTTTTTCTGAAGTCCAGCTTCAAAGCAGGAAAGAAAAGACAAAAAACGTTACGTTGAATATTCCAGACAGCTCATACAGGATGCTTTGTAGAGTGTAGGAGCATAATTTTACTTGAAACTTACTTTGTTTCTAAATAATCTCTAGGGAGCTCTTCCATCTCCTCTGCAGTTACTACTGAGGTTCGTATTTCCTGCTCAACTAGAGTGTCCACCATGACCCTGAAATACGCCCAAACAGTATCTTCCCAGGTATCACAAACTGGAAGAAGCTACACATCAAAAAAAAACAGAGCAAAAATTATCAAGAGATGGAGAAACATCAGAACCCAAACAGAGCACCTATAATTTAGGACCAGATTTTCAGGCACCAAAGCAGAGTAGTCACCACCTTAAACAGCAGCCTTTCCTTGACTGAAAATTCTATCATATATTTAATTAAGACATGTCAGTACTACAAAGAGCATGTCTACTAAAGCAGCAGTGTTTGCTATTGTTCTGTTTACTAGATCTTTGAAAGTACCATAACCAGTGACTGCAATATTTCTGATGATATCATTGTCGCATATGAGAAAGGAACGCACAGCTACCAAACATTGTTTAACTAGGGGGTTTGACATACCTGTTTGAGGTTTCCACTCAGGGCTGCATAGATTGCTCTTTCATATCTATTAAACTGCTCCTAAAATAAACAGTAAAAACACCCAAACTTTTAATTACAAAGCATTTAAGTTTTCTAGTCACTTTACATTTTATTAGAGATTAATTCATTGCAAAATGCTCCATCTAAGAGATTCCAAGAAAAGCTGGAAAATCACAGGATACACAAGGAGCCAAAACAAGAACAGCAAGTGACTTTCCCCTCACTAGCATCCCCTTGTAACTTATCTGAAAAATTTACATTGACCTGGAAAGAATGCAATGTTTTCTCTTTCCCATTCAATTAAGTCAAGATGAAAGTCAGTGTCAGTGGTTTTACTTTCAAACTGAAAAAAGGCACATATTTCCTGAAAAAGTGGTGCTGATTATGTAGATTTCTCACAATACATAAATATGATATTTCAGAAGTCCTCTTAGAAGCATTAATTGCAAATCCTCTAAGCAGCAAATGCAGAGTCAGTATGTTTACTTAAAATCCCATTTCAGAGTTCAGAAAAGTTCAAGTTTATGTATTAATATAAAGCAAACCAACATTATCTTACCTCTTCAGCCATGCGCCAACAACTTATTTTCCAAATGCACCTGTATGGATTGCCTTCAACAGGCTCCAGCTCTTTTCCTACATGCAAAGAATAATTAAAAAAAAAAAAAAAAGAGGGGGGGAAGGAAAAAGAGAAAAAGAATTAT
>VWZT01000908.1:52331-65865 GCA_013397055.1 Pachycephala philippinensis
AAAAGTATTATTAAAAAAGAGAATCCAGTAACAGGTAAAGCCTATTTTTTTTCCAATTTTCATAACCCAATTTCAATCCCTTTGGAACTCTTCCTAAAGCATTTTGATGCTTTTGACTGGACTGCAAGGTGGTTTTTCTGCTAGTTTGGTGAATTTGCATCTGTAATTTAAAAACTTGGCTGCTATCTAGCTTTTTAAAAAAATAATGCTTTAGACTGTAACATATCTACAGTGTCTACACTTGGAAAAAAACCCCCACAAAGTTAAAAAAAGAATTTTTGTATCTTAATCAAAGCTTCTTAAAAATATCACTGCTTCAGTGCAGCTATTTTGCATGCATCTGCATGGGCATTCAAACCTGCATAACAACAGGTTAGGTAGGTAGACTCAAAAAAAAGCTACAACAGTGGTGTGGCATGCAGATAAAATCGACAGGCTATCAGCATTTGAAAAGAAGGAAAGCATTGAGCCTTCCACACCCAGCTATAAACAACACTTTCATCCTTGCTAAATCCTGCCATGTACTGAACACAGAGAAAAGTGAGGTGCTGTGTTATAAATGGGGAACCGTGTGCAAGGAACCAAGGAGAAAGGTAGTTTAACAATTTTCAAATATTTTAAAAGCATCTCTTTTTCCTGCATTTACATTTACTGAACTCTAGTCCTAGTACACCTTTCTGAAGCTGGATATATAGTCCAATTTGAATTTGTAAGCAACAAAATGTGTGCTAGGTGGCACAAGTCAGATGTTAAGAAAATAATGACCCAAGTATTATATGGAGGTGAAGAAAATCTGTACAGAACTTAGACATCTATTTCCTAGTGATTATGTCTGACTAAAAAAGAAAGTGGCTTTAGCATGTTTAGATGCATTCAATGAACTCATACCTTCAACTAAAATAATTTCATATTAGTTTTCACATGTTCAACAGACAACGTAAAATATTTTAGATACCAAAAAAAGGCTCATGAGGTGAAAAGAAAGAGCTATTTCTCTTTGCCACAAACAGATACTATGAGATCTTAGTATTTTTATATCTGTCTCAAATGCACTTTGGAGCAGTTACCTCCATTTATGTTAGGATCATGATACAATTTCCAGCCTTCCAAGGTTGCAGCTCTCCAGGCCTGACCACATCGTTTGCATAAGCGCTGTGCCTGAAAAATAATGCATTTTCTCAGCAACACACTTCAAGGTAGGAAAACCTCCATCTTCTTTAATGATGTGAATATTATTAAAATAGTTAGTTTATGTAGAGATTCTACTACGTGAAAAATAAGCACAGAGCATCTTAAAACAACTGGAAGATTTCAAAGTAAATGTCATCAAATTTTTTTCACTGAAATTTTTAGTTTTTCAGTCAGTATTTACAGCAACGTGAGAAATGTGCTACAGCCTCATCTTTGTTAGCTAAACAGCTGTTATGCATAATTCTGGTAAGTTTAGTGTAAAGTGTAGTCCTTTTGCTTAGACGTTTAATCCATGCCTTCATGCAGTCATCTACTTTCCCAGTTCATTTAGTCTTCCCAACCCCAACTGAAGCTGCAAATTTGTACTGATGTTGTCCTGCAGCAATATGCTCATGTTCACATACCATCAGAAAACGAATAGACGTGCACCATATTGGAACAGAGTATGAGCGAGTAACCATATTCCTCAGTTAAGGTCTTCAGCACGAGAATCTCAAATCCCCTTTCCTCCCCATTACTCAAATGTCATTATATATCCATGTTGGATAATCCACTGATGATTAGAGACACCATTAAGAAGCTCTTTATAGCATTCTGTGTGTTTCTCTGGCAGTATTTCATATCAAACCACAACAGTGAAAAAATATTGTCAAACAACCCAAACCCCCAAAACTACATTTTTTCCCATAAAATCTATTCTACAGCCAAAATTACTTAACTAGAAGCAAGTTTCATTAAAATGCTAATTTGGCAGTCAATATTGACAACAAATTGAAAACTGAATCACTACAAGCCAAATTTAAACAGACATTTTAGTACACAGCTTTTCATTGGCTTTACCAGTAAGATATTTATGCTTACTTAATTAATTAAGTTACACTACCTCATCTGTCATTCCTGCTCTGATGAGTGTGAAGAGATACTTCAACAACCTTGCATCATCTTCTTGGTCCAAATCATCAAGTGGCAGTTTCTGTCGAATAGGAGCATCTGGATCCTGCAAGTAAAAAAGTCATCACTCATCTACACAATGTCTAGATGTCTCTTCTATTAACATCCTGCCCTGTTTTATAATTTGGAGTAACTTTTTTATGTTGCACAACAATCTGTACAACCTATGTAATATGCAGCATGATACTTCTCTGTTTTTCCTCTAATTTCTTTTATTCCTCTTCTGTCACTGTTCCTATCAGAAGGAGTCAATGCAATTAATTTACTCCACTGCCTTGTTATTTGCCCCAAATTTCTCATCTTCCAGCTCTTCTCAGCCCTTCTGTCTATCTGCCTACCAGTCTGTTTCTCCTCCTGCACCTTCTATCTGAGGTTTTTCACAACAGCTGCACTTGCTTCTATTTAATCCAAAGAGATTTTCTAAAGCCAATCAATACCTCAGATCACTCTCCAGTTGAATTAATCTTGTATGGGTGCTTTGCTGTCACTGAGTCAGTTCATCACCATGTTCTAATGGACAGTCCTTTCTTTCCTTGACTTCTCTCCTATTAGCTTTTATTATAGAGCTCTCAAAGTATTGCATCAGAACTTGGTTTCATTGTACTAGTTACTGCATAAAGACAGCATTCCCTTATCTTCAAGGGCTCCCTAACAGTTTTATAATCTTTTCTGGTTAGGAACCTGAGTTTGTTTCAGACATGAAAGGTCATAATAAAGCCATTTACTTCACCAAATAGATCACAAGTACTTGTGAGGGGGCGTGGGAATATGGAAGTGAACGTTGAAAGAAAACACAAGTCCACAGTGATCCTGAAAAGAATTTTTGAGGTGTTCTGCCTCACAATTTCTGTACCAATTTTTAAGTGCTACAACTACTTTTAGATAGCTAACTATCTAAGATTTGGTGGGAATCTGTGAAGATAGCATATATACTCTCTCTAGTCCATTCTGAAGCCAAGCCTTATTTTTATATAATACTTACCAACTCTGTTACCAGAGGACGAGAACTTCCCACATACGTACTAGACTGTCGCTGCTTCAGGGTGTGCAGTGTGTTATCCCTGAAAGCAGTGAAATGTTTTACAGAAAAATGGCTTTTAGCAAGCATCTTTTAATAAGCCAAATATTGAAAGATATATTTTGTTACATGGAATATGATTACAGAACAGACACTTGGTTTGGTTGATATATCAATGAACTCTGCTAGTATTGTGAAAATGCAACATTTCACAACAAGTACAATATTAGAATTAATGCACGCATATTTGATTTTTTTCAAAAGCATCCGTTATTTCAATCATTCATGTATTCAACTACGAACTGATTTCTGCATAAGCAAATTTTTCCACTAGCATTCACTATAAAGTCAGTCTAGGACAGAAATTTAACTTCAGATAAACACATAATTCCAAAAGCTATTAAAAGCAGGTTTATTCTAGGCATCTAGCATGAAATGTAGTCTTTGGTCCTTTCTGCCATAAAACTCATCAGTGATAATAAAGGTGACAATAATGGCTTCTGGTGAAGGGTCAGTGACACAGTGATAAGAACTTAAACAGGCAAAAATTAAAGCCAGACAAAGATTAAATTAAGTTGGATTGATGGTTTTTCCTTTCATCCTTGCCTCCCAAAAGGCACTAACTGACTTCTGAGATTTACTTCAGTGGATAGGTAAGAAATCTCAATTTTTACATGTATGAATTTAAAGAAAAGAAGTGAATGAAGTGAACAACTTAAAAAACCCACTTCTTTTCAAGAGTGATTCTGTGACTGTGAATCTTACACCTGATGGGAAAATGTATATAATCAAAGAAAGCCTGAACTCACCAATACACTGTTTTTGCGTAAAACTCAATATTATCGGAGAAGTCCCCAATTTCATCCTTAGCAATGCTCTCTAGCCAATCTACCACCAGCTGGAATAAAATTAAATTGCGTTTTTAAAACAAACATACAACAAATAATACTTTTACTCCCTTCCCTTCATCTCTGGATTCACTCATTATCTATGTGGCAACCAAAAGGCTGATAGATCCAGAAGACTATTCCACTTGCATTTTAAGTATCCAATATGAATGTGGTTGGCACTTGATCTCTATTTCTCACTGGATACTGTAGTTTACCACAGTGCAATTTAATAGCTGATCAATCACCATCAACAGTAACAGATGCTACAAATGGGAACAGCTCTCAGCCTTTCATCCTCTCTAAAACAGCCTGAAAAACCTTTCTGATCTTTAGCAACTAAAGAGCGTCATTTTTATGTACACAATTAATACACATTTGAGTGAATATTTAAAAAAACATATTAGAAACAACCCCAAAAAGTGCATAGAGCATTACTGTTATGAACATTTAATCTATTTTCCTACTCATATTAAAAACGTTACATCATACCTGACTTTGTCGAACAAGTGAATCTTTCTGAAACAAGTTGTCCACAGTAGTTTTTTCACTAGCAGTTAAAGCCTATTTAAGAAAAAGCTGATTATTACTTCATGGAAAAGAAAACTACCACAAACCCAGAAATACCAAACTGAACACATACTAATTCAGAAACTTGCTACGAGTTTGGTATGCTATTTCTTCTCTCCCTATTTTTAAGAAACTAACTGCCTTATACATTGTTTTATTTGATCTTTTACATCCGGTTACACTAAAAACTGTAAAAATGAGACTTAGACTATAATTCACAAATATATAACCACAGAAAGATTCTGCACAGCAGATTCATTGATTCCTTGACTGCCTGCATATTATCCTAAACCCATTTGTGACTTTAAATTAAAAAGATGACATTTTTCAAGGTCATACACACAATTAACACTAAAAAGTGCAAAAAACAAACAAAACACCAACCCCAGAGCCCTGATCCTTCTATCTTATCTCCTGCATTAATTTATCTTTCATTAGACTTGAAATAAAAACAGAAGAGAAGATGCGTTTTCCTAAAAAATACAGGTAGGAGGAAACTGGGTATTTTTGGCACAACAGTGTTTAACAGTGACAACTTAGCAGTGGGAATCCTAGAGGAAGCTATTTTATGACTGAGAAGGAAGATCTGCAATCATAAATTTTACAAAGGCAGAGTCACTTTACTTATTGTTTTGTCTTCCTAAGCATATTCTGGCAGCAAAGGCTGGAACCACACTATTGACATAGACAAGATGACTACAGCTGTAACAGGAATGCTAAAAAATTTGCATTTCTCTTGAAATAAACTGGAATCAGGCTTGCAAAGGCTAGACAGCTTGAGACCACATGTTCTTCTTCTAGGCAAAGCAAAATTATCTCTGACCTATGGAAACATCACAGCTATTGATGCAGCTTTTAAAAATAAATAAATAGTTATTTCTAGTGAATTTAGGGTTATCTTGTGCAGAGCCAGCAGTAGGATTCAACGATCCTTCTGCATCCCTTCCAATTCAGCATATTTAAGGAAATGAAACAAAGAGTAGTTTACAATAATTTTTACACTAGCATTCTCTCTTTAGAACTGAATATTTAGACTTACTCTTCACAATAGATGAAATAATTTAGTAACTGTCTTGATAAAAAGCAGTCTTATTTTTCACTTTTGAATTTTGAGTGGCTGCCACTTTGAGACTGTAAAAGTAAAATACAAGCCTTTAGCCTATATTTTGTTTATTTAGCTTCTTATATCACTGCAAAAAAACCTCAAAAGAGTTCATGCTTACTGGGATATCAAATGCAGTTTCATCTTCCAGTGCAGACTGTATTCTGTCTCTAGAAATAGAAGTGCAAAATGTTAAAGATTAAAACAAAGTTGAGAAAATTTAGCAAAATGCCTAAGTAAAAATGCTTAAAAAAACTTTACAAAAATGTTCTTAAAAAATACTAGAAGTTGCAAAAGTAATAAGAATAGTCCTATTGACAACTTTAATTTTTGTAAATAGATAATGAATAGACATATATATCAGAACCTAGTTCTATACACATCTTATTAATAGGTATTTAATTTCTTAACTTCCTATATATAAACTCATAAAAAATATATCCAAGAAACTCATCTCAGTACAAAAATGTAGTAGTGTGCTTTTCAATGGAATTACCTATAAAGTGAGGATAGCAGTCTCCAAGTTACCATCTCCTGCTTCAGAAGCCACAAGACACTGGCAGTTTTGGAAAACTTCTGCTGTCCAGGAGTTGCCCGATAAACTATTTTCCCTAATATATTCACCTGAGGGAAATAAATTCATACAGAGTTAATACTGCCCACAATTTATACAGAATTAATATGCCCACTGTACTTTTTTCCTAAGCCATTACAGCAATCTTTTCATTATCCTGAATGTTTCCAACAAATGGGTTTAATTATTATCTCTTCAAACAGGTAGGCAATACTCCACATCATAAATCTCCTGAATTAGTAATAAAAATAACATTAACATAGACTACAGGATAGAAACAGACTGGCTTTGTTTTGCAACACATTGTACAAACCCAGGATAAAAACAGCTTACAATGAACAATTAAAAAGCACCAAAAGACTGGTAGGGAGAGAAGGCAACTAGTGCGGGGAAGCGCTCTTCCCCCCTCACCAAAAACACACACAAAGCCACCAACAACCCACCAAAATCCCCAACTTCTTTTCCTATATACATCAGTATCAAACACAAAGTTAGCCCTACTGGTGTTTGTGATGGCATTTATGCATTTATTCATGCCTGAAAGACACTTTTTTCTTTCTAGCTCTTTAAATGAGGGAACCCAATCTACTGATTACCACATAATTTACAGTAGCAGCCCAAAGAAATTCTACTATCTTTTCCTTTATTTATTACGAAGAAAACTTACACAATAATGCCTTTTCCATTGGTAGCTAGTTCTAGAGCTCTTACTACTTCCAAAAAGAGCCCCAAACTCTTACATTTTAGGTGTACCAAATTTGTCAGGCATCAATATATTCATCCATTTTCAAATGGGAGGCGAACAACAGACTTGGAGAAAAGAAAGAGGTGTACCATTATGATGCAAGAGAAGAGCACAGTCTTCTGTTCCTTTCTATTACCCCTCAGAAAGTTTACTGCTGCTAGGAATCACTGGGCAGAATCTCAGGGTACAGCTGAGGGACTGGATGATAGCTCAGGGCTGTCCCTCCACCCCAATCCCAAACCCCAGCAGCAGCATCCAAACCACACCTTAGAGCAGCATCCTCCACTGTACTCTTGTACATCCTTGGCAACATACTGCCCTCACGGCTTAAAACAAACACCCAGTTATGCCCTGACCTTGTAGGTGGTATCCATATTCTCAAACATGGGTTCCACCATCTCATAAAAATTAAGTTCACATTTATTTTCCTTATCTTGCCTGCACACGATGTGGTACATACCTCATTAAAGATCTCAGCATTTTCCAACTCAGCCCCCACAATAAATTTGACCAAAAGAGGGCTAGCAACCTTCTACCAAGAACACATTTTCTTAACATAGACATGGGTATGAAATCTCTTAAAAAGCTTATCGGTACACCTCTCTTGTGTTTAACACTTACGGACAGAAGAATCATAATTTCTTACTTTCAAACTATCAATCCTGCTAATCCTGAACTGTCAGTCAACACCCAGTCAAATAAAGAACTAAAAAAGTGTCTAAAAGCAGAGAAATCTTAGAGCTAATCCTGAGCCCTCTACTCCAAGCTTGTTAGCAATGTATCAGAAAGCTTAAAGCACCATAACACGATGATTTTATTTATATCTGAGAGAAATAAGTACATTTTAATCCATCTTATTAACATTAACAAAAACATTTATACATCTGCTAATGTTTATTGCCACTTGACACTGTCAGTGGAATGGCAGCCAGATGACAATTTTAGTATTCAGCAAACTACATCATGGGTATTCCTGTGCCAAAGTCGTGTTTGAGGAAAGTGAGATGCTACTCAAGGCTAGTGTTGAGTGACTCATAAGCTGGAAGATTTAAAGTATGCTTGTTAAGCACTGTGACTTCGCAGCAACGCTGCTTTGGGAAGAGAATGTAAAATAAAGTAAATGAAAACCCAAGTAAACTACTTACCTGACTGTTACAAATACTTTCATACTCATCCACAAGATCAAAAATGGTAGTTGATGTATGCTTCAGGAAGGAATGCAGAAAGTCTGAGTACATGCTCATAGTAGCTAGGACAGATATAAGAAGAAACAGCCATATTAGTCAGGCACAACTCGGTAAAAAAACCCCCACCAGACTACAAAAAAATCCTTCTGATGACAAGGTATCTCATTTCTGCAAATTCCAATGAGTACAATGATGATATGAACTATCGCACAAAGAAGAATTTATCAGCTAAGATAGTAAGATATACAGAAGCTATGAGCTATGTCACTTATAAAACTTTTGGGGTAAATATGCCATCTGCAAGAGTTTCAACAGCAAACTCATTTGTGTATCTCCACAAAACGAATCCAGTTTGCAACCCACATCACTAGAGCATCCCATTTGTTCCACCAGAACAGGTTCCATAGAAAGCACCAAATCACAAAACTCCAATAAACTGGACCAATGTAATTTTCAGATTGTCTCACCAGCTTCCCCAGGATCATCCTCACGCAACAATACCGCACTCATAGTGACATCTTCTGTCATATTGGACATGTCTGCATTTACAAACATTCCTGTCTGCTGAGGTGAGAGTGCCATTGTCCAGTTACTTTCATCCAACTAAAACCACAACAAGAACATAAAGAAAGTAAATTGTAGTCTCAGACATGACAAGCCTAGCTACACCTTTTTTCGTTCTATATGCATGGTATATAAACAGAGAATCCTAAAAAATTAATAGTGAAATAACTGCCTTTAACAAACAGCTCTGAGAAGATAAATTGTAATCTGGAAAAAGAAAACTCCCATTTTTTTCTGAAAATAACTAAAACAGAAGCTACAACAAATAGAGGTAAAACCATCTAGGGTATTTTTCACATCACTTTTCATCTTAAAACAAATAAATCTTTCTAAACTTTCATATTCTATTATGCTATATGCTTATCTTTCAAAGTAAAAGGATAACAAAATTGACTAAGTTGTAAAGCAGCTGTGAAAAGTTAAGCAAAACACCTAAAATACAAATCAACCATTAAGTGTCTTTCAACCTCCTTGGTGAATTGCTCAAAACCATTTGATCAAATGCAGCACTATGTTTAAAATAATAGGAACTATCACAATATTAAAGGAGGAAATAAAGACATAACCTCTGTTTTGTGAGGAGTATTTCAGAGGAGGTATTTGATAATGTATCTGACAAGGGAGCAGCAGAATGGCCAAGAGAAGACTGACTGTACATATACTGCACTGACAGGACAGCTTCCTAGATGAGTCTCCATGCCAGCAAGTGCCTTCTCAGCAGCACTTAATACTATACAAAGACCTAGAGATGTGCCATTGGCTGATTCTTTTTTCTGGGTTCTTAAAGAAGTCCCACCCATACAAGTACAAAAACACAGAACCAGATGACATCGTTCTAGTAGTCTCTTAAGCATATCTAAAAACTGTACACATATACCAGTTGTTCTCCCTTTTATGGCCCAGTTTCTACTCAAATTATTCCTCTTGCCTCTGCCATTACTGCTGTTTAGCCAACCAGAACACAATGCCACAGCCCTCCCACTGCAGAGCAAAAATAACACAGTTCCAGCAAAATCACATTGAGTCTCTGTGGGAAGTACAAAAAGGGCTGATGTGTGTTCCTATCGACAAGCAAGCAAATTTCCACAAGCCAAAGTCCTTTTTTCTGTCACCCACCTCTGAAAGCCTGTGTCTAGTCATGGGTTTCCCCTACTAATCTAAACTGGATTCAAGTCAGAACACTAAACTCTAACCCAAAATGTAGTCCACTCACAAAACATTAGTTACAGGAGGATCTAAAAGAGAGAAAAAGTTACCCATGCTAAGAGCTCTATACACATGTTGATCAACTAGGCCCCAGAAGCTGTTAATTTATAAAGAAACAAATGGCCTTTATCAAACTACAGAAACAACTAAAAATGGGAACGAATTAAAATGCACATACAGAAAAATATCTTTTGAGTTAGTTTAAAAACAAATGGAGATAAGATACTTCAGACGTCCCTACTGATAACTTTTCCCATCAGTGTTTTTCCAAAGACATTGCAGTAGACAATAGTCAATGTCATCTAAGAAGTCATCAGAAGAGCTTGTTCTTTGAAGTCTAAACTTCAACACCCTGGTGAAGCCTAATACTGGAGAATGCTAAAATAAGAGAAATCCTGAAGTTTTAACTTGCTGACAAAAACCAATTATCTTTGAAGAATTTGTAAACAAGCAAAGTCAGGATTTTTGTAGTCACAAGCTGACGTTATGAGGACTAGCTTAACACACATAGTGTATTTGGAAAGTCCTTAAAAACCTCTATTATTCCTCACTGCATCATCTCAAAGAACAACACAGTAATAAATAACACCAGCAGTAAACAGCAATAGCAGTACTAGCAAGCTTGTAGCACCCACAGTTTGTCTTTGGAGCAAACAACACAGAAACACTAAACTTGCAGTTTCTTATGTTTCACAGGGATAAAAGAGAAAAAGATGCTCTAACCATCTTACCATTGACAGATTGCCAAAAAGTCCAGAAGTTGGTAGAATGAGAGGGGATTTCCCTCCTGTTCCCAGGATGGCAGACATATCTGATGGCTTCATGGAGCTCCGATGTAATGCAGTACCTGAAAGAGAAAGAGGCTTTTCTGAAAAGAAAAAGTATTTAAAGATACTATGCTCTATCCAGAAACTCCAAAAGAAATTTTTAACAAAGACTGAAGTACTTATGAAGTGCAGATAGAAGCCTGAAAGCAGCTTGTATGTATACACCAAATAGGCAACATATCCTCAGTTACTAGAGTTCATTGTAAACACGCACGAGCATTAAGAGCAGTACATCTCCACTCACTCTTTCTTGGAAATTGGTCTCCAAACCCTTAAAGCAAAAGGCAGCCCAAAGGTGTGTCAACACTTCTTGGAAAGGATGCTCAGGACCTTGTCCAGCTTTATTTATCTCCAAGGACAGAGACTTCATAGACCATCTGGGCAACGAGTTCTAGCACTCAACCACCATTACAGTAAAAAAGCGGGTGCTTTTTTATGTTTAAACAGAATTCCTTGTATATGCTCTTGTGCCTACTGCCTCTTGACTTTTCACCGGACACCAGGAAAAACTTGGCTCTCTTTTTACTCCCTCCCATCAAGTATTTATATATATTTACAAGATCCTCCAACCTCTTTCCCAGGATAAACAATCCCAGCTCTTCTCAGTCTCTCCTCATATGTCAGATACTTAACCCACTAATCAACTTTGTGGATTACAGCACATCCATATCCTTCTTATGGACTGTTATTAATCCAAGCACATAAATCCTTTAACTAAATAGTAAGCAAGCAAGCAGTCTTACCTGGCTGGTGAAGCAATGAATTAGGAGTTCGGGAGAGAAACTGGCTTTTGGGCGTCATGTTTCCAATAGTGTCATCCAGGGATGTAAGAACTGATTAATAAACAAGTTAAGAAACACTCTCCTAAACATGCTTTTGGATCTGTTCTAAATGACTGTGACTACTTGGAAAGGAAAAATATTTTGCTGTAACTCAAATGTTATGAAAATCACACATCTTGTCTTTCAAGTCCCATTTGTAAGCTTGAGTTACGTCACAAAATGTTTCATCAGAACCTTAAAAGCTGGAGGGTTAAAAGGGACACCACAAAGTGAAGTTCAGAAATATGAACACAACAGGTCTGGGACTCCTCACAATGGCTCAGATCAAAGAGAATCCTTCTGCTCCATGAGGAGCTGCTTTATGCTACATTAACCATAACAAGAAAAGCTGAGTCTGAATGCATTTTTAAAAATGTTCTCTCTCTTGGTTCCAGGTGCTCTGTTGCTCTGCTTTCCTTCTTCCTGTCAGCAACCAGGTTCAGTGCTCTAGGTATGATTTACTAAGAAGTAGTTGTACGAAAGTTTCAGTAGCCTGTGTTATTAGTGCTCAGAAACATCTTGATTCTTAGGCACAATACAATCAGGGCAAATATCTCACTAGCTTTATTTTAAATGCAAAACCAGGAAGAACAAGCAAGTGTACTGGATTCTTTTGCTATCATAACCACGAAAATACCATTATCTTAGCTGTCAAACTACATGGGGGGTGGTTTCCTCATTGTAAAAAAGCAGGGGGGAAAATTTATACGGAAATTTAAATCTGTGCACTACTTCTGCTGTTAAAGTGGATGGAAAGTTAAGATACACTAGATCATAATACTCTGATACTACAATACCTGCAAATAAACATAAAACCATAAAATTAAGATATAATGAAGAAAACTTATTTTTCTTTTCCAAAAGCTCCGAAATGGAGTCAGCTATGGCTCATACAGTTCTCAGGGTGGCCAACCACCTGAGTTCATAACCCAGGAAAATCAAAGCAGTATTATAAATATACACACCTGCTGAACACAGCAGTTAAAGACAAAAATTCTTTACAGAAAAAGGATACTAGAAACTCTTTTCTGAGAGCCTTGCTTCCGTCCAGGTCTGGCCATCTCTGGATCATGGGGGGATGGCATGTCTTCAAAACCATTTCTACAAAACAGCAACACAGACAGAAAACAAGCAAGTGAATTCAAGCAGGACATCCAAGATCTTATTGTCATGCCAAAGTAACTCCACAACCAGGAAACTTAGTGTTAAGTCATCTCCAATCTTACTACTGATGTCCAGCTTCCTCTGTGAAAATCTAGCATTGCTTATTAACTCAGGGAAACGAGCTTGCCTGAAACTCCAGACTTTGCTCCTCCTACACCGTAACTAACCTTTTATTATTAAAAAGGAAAAAACAGGCTAGTAAAAGATGCAACAGTAGAAAATTCTATTTTGAACTGAAAAATTAAATTGAAAGAATGGCCTGATGTCACTGCATGATTTTTTCCTTTGGATACACGCAATCACCACAGACTGGGAAAGTTTTCGTGTCTTGCCGAAGGGAAAGTACCCATTCCCAGTTACTCCGAGCAGAGGACTCACTCCCGGTGGACTGTGGAGGCAGCGCGGCCACGCCTCAGCAGGCCTGGCAAAGACCCGGCCCCGCGACCCCCGAGCAACTCACAGCTCCTGGTTATTCCAAAGATACACTCAAGAAGCAACAGCCAGACTTAAAGCTGCCGGGTGACAAAAAACCTCCGATACGCTGAGAAGCCGCTGCAGGCCCCCTGCGTTCAGCAACCCGCACTGTGCGCACCCGCTCCCCGCCGCCGGGGCACGTCTGACAGCAGGCGCGGCCCCGGGTCGGGGGCTCCGGCCGCCGCCAGCCCTCACCTGTCCATAGCGGCGGCCCCGGCGCGGCGCGGCCCCGGCTCAGCCTTCCCGCCACCGC
>VWZT01000908.1:65900-103172 GCA_013397055.1 Pachycephala philippinensis
GCCCCGGGCCCCGGCGAGGCCGCGCTCGGGCCCGGCAGGCCCGCGGGGAACGGGCAGGAACGGCGCGGCCGGTTCAGGGCTGCTCTCCTCTGTCAGTGCCCGGGACCGCGCGCTGAGGGTCAGAGCTCAAAAAAAACCCTCGTAGTTTAAAAGTGTCAGGTGCTGTTGGGGTTATCCCGCCTCGCAGAGAAGGGCTAATCAGACGCGCAGAGTGTTCCATACATTCAGCTGGGGCAGCCTCCGTGCCGGCCTGTGCGATGAGGAGTTTGTCTTCACCCGGTTACAAACGCGCGTCTGTTTCTTTCGCATCTCTCCCCGTGTAACTCAGACTACCGGCACCAACGGTAAAGGGTAAAGTAAGCACCGTGCAGGATCACTCAGTCCCTACAACGCTGGACAAACTTAACAGAATTATGAAATTACCTCTCCCTTTCCTTCCCCAAATGAATTTAGCCTACTTTTTAACTAAAGAAAAATATTGTTACTGCTTTATAAGTACAAACGACTGCGCAACTGACCGTGGCTCGTTTAGCTGTGCTCTAGGACAAGGAAAACTGTCGAAACCGAATCTTTTCATGTAGACCGGCAAGTTCTGAAAAACACTTGCAAGTACTTGGGTATTTTTAGAGCTACAGCCACAATGGGGTACTTCAAGCAAATCACACGTTCACATTCCTCAGAAGGATACACCTGAGGCTGCAAAAGGCAGCAGAAGTGCAAGACATGGTATGAAGTCCTCCAGCTTGCTTAAGATACTGGTAAAATGCCACGGTTCCCAAGCACAGAATCTCACTGAAGCTGCCAGAGAGCCTAACTTCAGAAGGCTCCACAAGAAGAAAGCTGAGAAGACTGGGTTTGGAGAAACACAAGCAAGCAGAGGACCTATAGAGAATAGTCACTTAGGATATGTAATTTTGGATTGAAACAAAAACAAAAACAACAACAACAACCAAAAAAAAAAAAAAAAAAAAAAAAAAAAAAAAAAAAGTTGTCCTATCCTGTAGACTATCAAGAAAGCACAAGCAACGGCAACAACCTTCTTGATGACAGAAAACTAAAGAGTGTTAAAGAAATTATTACATCCTAGTTTTGTCCTACGTATTTAATAGAATTTACGTCTCAATAGATCCTCCTGAAACAGTGTAGCATTATCGTCTCTAGTACAGTGGGAAATTCAAACAGAGTAATGCACAGATTAGTATCCGGTTCAATCGTTTGCCAACAGCTCACACCCTCAGGCTAGCCCTGCCTCAGGGCAGAGTAAACAAGTGAGAAATGTAACGATGACAAGAGATGCTTCCTTTGTGTGCTGCCTCAAATTTATTCAAAGCAATGACAGATGAGAACAAAGCAAAGGAAATAAGTCTGAAGAGAAATTAAAGAGGGCAGGATGCATGCTTTTAAAAAAACTCAAACCAAACAAACCTGTAAAAGCATATGAAAGATTGGGGCTTTTGAGAGAACTTGTCGTAGTATGTACAGCCTCTCTTAAGTGCCGACTGGGGAAGCACCTGAGAGGCTCCAGGGGCAAGGCAAGGGGAACTGCGTAAAAACCTGGAAGTGTGTTTCAATACTTTTTGACTGGCATCCCATTTCATATTTATCTACTGAGAGGGAAATAGGGGAAAAAATGAAAAAAATAACAGAAAATCTCATGAAAGCATCTTAGGCTTCCAACATGCAGAAGGGAACACAATTTTTTTCAGTCAGTGATATAAAGGACTCTAAATTCAAATTTACAATTAAAATTTCTAAATCCATCTTAAGTTTCACATATTTGCATCAGATATACTGATCTTAACTCCAGTTGTTCCCAGAATATCAGGGGAGGTAGCAATGCTCCTTACTTAGAGGCAGGACACCCAAAGATGACCCTGCAGCCAGCACAGCTAACACAGAAACCTGGGATGTTTACTTCCAATGCCTAAGGTTCCTCTGCTCCCTACTGCCTTTCTGCAAAGTTAGCAGAGCCTACAGGATGTACTAGATTAATTTTAATCTAGTATATCCTGAACTTTAAACAAGTAAACTAACTCAAAACTCCAATTACCCTTTACAAAATACATTTTAAGACAGCTCATGAATTAAGTAAATTTCCTTAACGCCCTGCTAAGCTGCATACATGCCATCTGCAGATACAAAATTGTTACGTTTAATTCAGAATTACCAAAAGCAAGAGCTCAACAAAGTTCATGTGCAATGTGTGACAGCAGCACAGCTGCATTCACTACAAAGAAAACTGGAAACTACACTATACCTTGCCTTTTTGTAAGAGAAGCAAAAATGTTCATGTTTTAGTACATCTTTTCTTAGCTGAAACACATTCCTGGAAGTGTGTAAATTTCTACTTTTTTATTTAAATGCATGGAAACTTTTAAAAAACCAATCTCAAGAATTTAAGTAAAGTGTTCATGTGATTGCTTAGTATTTAAATACTTGAGATGGTGACTCTCAAAATGTTTGCTCAGGTTCTTACCAAAACAAATTGATTCTCATGCTATTTCTATTGAGGCAGCTCAGCCAAAACCAGTTTTTTTATTAAACAGGAAAAAGAGAGAGACAAATTTGTAACTCATTTTATTTCTGTCTGAAAATCATGACAGTACTGCCAAGGGTCGTTGTTGCTATTGGGTGCATTACAAGCAGTAAACCCAGTTGATGAGAGCTGGGATTTCTCATGTAGAGATTTTTTGTACTTAGTATGGGAGTGAAGCTACTGAATCCTCCCTACTAGATTTGGAAGGTTAAAATGCCACAAAGTATGAAAAGGTAAAGTATGCTGACAAAAGAAGGAACTGTAACGTCCGCTGTGATTTCACTCAGTATTCAAGATTGCAGAAATGCCCCATGCCTCCAAGTTTATGGTAAACAAAAGACATTACGTGAATTAATTAGAAATGACAATGATTCTCAAATGAAGTTCACCCCAGTCACAACTTCAGAGAAAAAAAATCCTGGTGGTAGTAAACTTTCTGAAAACAATGAAGCTGTAGAGCTTGTTGTTTGGCAGAACTAGGATCTCTTGAGACTGACGTGAGTACGATGGAATCACAAAGACATTCTTTTATCCATTCACAAATCTCTTCCTAAAGAATAACTCTTTGAAAACAGGAAGCCACTCTCTGCTTGATGATTCAAATTTCTGAAAATAAATGGCTTTGGAGGTTATTTGAAACAAACAAACAAACGACCCCCCAAAAACCCCAGACACAGAAAACACAGCAAAATCCACATTTATATGTTGTTTGAAGCCCAGATATTGAAACACTGTGAACAAAATCAAGACTATGAAACGACTCTGCTTATAGTTCGAGACTCAGAATGTAAAGTTTTCCACAAATATAAGTATCATTCTGAGTTTACTTTATGAAATGGAAAAGGTAGATGAGGTTTTAGAAATCTTCAAGTTGTTCATAAGCCTTTGAAAGGAAAACGTAACATGCTTGAGATCCAGAAATAAAATTTAATAACTAATTTAATAACTCTGGTACTCTAATGCTACCTTAGAGAACAACTTACAACTGCATTTTGTTATATATTTAATCAACTTTTTATTTGTCTTTATTCTCGTCCCCACACACAGGCAAAATAAAAGCAATAATTTGAAATATAGACTAATGCTGTTAGGACAGCAGTTGAAAATTGAACAAAAAGCTTTCTTCTGTCTACACTTGGCTGCATCATGAGATTACAATTAAAAAAGTGCTACATAGCTGTACATAGACTATTTCTGACCAATCACATCTAGTGTAACTTTCTACTGTTGATATGTCTAAACTGAAGTCTATCTAGAACTAATACAGTATTGTGGCCAAATTTCTCCCCAGCTAAGCTATTTTCAAAACTGGCAAAGATTAGAAAACTTGGGAAAAAAAATCATGAAGTTTGATTCATCCAGTTTGTTTACAGCATTTGAAAAGAAGAAAAATTCTCATCTTTACTGTTCACCCATAAGAAAACTGCAATTCTACTTACAACAATTTAATCCCAGTTTCAAACTCCTGCCACCTTTCATTTCTAGCATCACAGAATCAGTACATCTTATGAGAGAAATGTAATATCTAACTCCATGATACTTTTCCAGAACTTAAGTCTCTTATGCAGGAGAACAGTAGTAGTTTGAGCTTACACTTAGTTCCTTTGGACATCTGAAAACATCTTGCAATGTCTCAAAATAGTCTTCTAAGTTAGGCAAGTAACACTCATTTCACAGAATAATTTGAGAATGAAAAAGAGCACTAGGATAAGGTAAG
This sequence comes from Pachycephala philippinensis, assembly GCA_013397055.1. Taxonomy (NCBI): domain Eukaryota; kingdom Metazoa; phylum Chordata; class Aves; order Passeriformes; genus Pachycephala; species Pachycephala philippinensis. The sequence goes on from VWZT01000908.1 coordinate 70,154, forward strand.
GTATAAGAGAAATTTATACTGCAAGGAAAGAATCCTAATATGAAGAGTGCAATTCCATTAAATAATACTTCTGTATTTCAGGACATAAATACTACTTTTTCCATAGAAGGCTCAGACTTTAAATACTGACATATACTGGTTTCAGAGTAGAGAGGAAATAAAGCAGTGTGCACTGCAAGCATAAGCTAATTTTACAAGCACTAATACATGTGTATCAACACCAAATTTGCAGAAATGCCTGCATTTGTTCTCAAAATGTGAGTTACACGTTTTCATCCAAAGCTTTAGGAGAAGTGTTCCATTTCTGTACAAGTAGTTCAAGCGTGAACTTCTTAAGCATTGGTACATAACAAAATTGTCTTAAGATATGTAGAAGTTTGTTCAAAAATCTCAGCAGACAGGATTCTTTTCTAGGATTGGCAACTGCTTACACAGTTCCAATTCCCATGGGGAACTGGATGGTCACTTCCTCAGTGGGAACAGCTTTTTACGCCAGAATTATTTAGACACGAAGAGAATTCTTATGTGTTTTTCTTTACACTTCATCATTTCATTAGCAACATTTTGTCAAGCATCTTCCCTTTACAACTGGGACACTGTTTCCTTGAAGCTGGCCTAAATTTTCAAGAATACCGGGGTTTAGGTGTTACATGGGTTACAATGTGCTGGCTTTACAAATCTGACATAACTTCTAAATATGGGGGAGGGGGGAACAAAATTCCTTTTTTTAGCACAATCTTCAGATGTAAATGCCTAGAGATTCTGAAAATTTTACTTCCTCAGGGTTTGACCCAACTGAATACCTCTAATGCTGAGGAACAGAACAGCCAAGAATGCTTCAGTACAGAGCTTTTCAGGACAAAGCCTGACCTTCCCTGTCAATAGTACTCTTTGGCTGGACACCGAGACCAGACCAAGGCCCCTTCTCTGATGTCCTCAAAGAATTTTCTCTCAATCCCACCCAATGCCATCTATACAGCTGCCTGGAAAAGAAACATACTAAAAAGACCAATAAAAGGACAACCGGGACATAAAAGTGTTACAAGACCTGAATAAGCAGAGGTTGGAAATGAAGGGAAGAAAAATTCTGATTAGCTCACCAAAGAAGGTAGGTACCTAGTGAAAAAAGAACTAGGGCATCTAGTGCTCCAGTCTCCTCTACTCTGGGGACCAAGCAGGATGGGGATCATCACATCTTACGGTTTCTAATGATAAATGAAAAGGAATTTCAGTCTTAAATCAGGCTCTGCACAGTAGAAGTGTATTACCTCCATTAAACAATGGTGATGACTGATGAAACTACCAGCAGGAAGGATCAGCTAGGCTCCTTAATTCACTTAGGGCAACACAAACTATCTCAAAGCTTATCAGTATTAGCTAACCTAACCTGATGGAATTTACAGGAATGAATTAGAACAAGCTCTCTGATAATTCTGTGCCAGAGTAACAGGAGGTACCGAGTATTTGGGTATGACATTAATTTTCAGCAGCACAGCCAAGATCAGGAAATCATCTACAGTCCATGCATTCCACTTCTCAGTCCAACACTACTAACAGGTATTTCAAGTCTGCAAAATTCTACGCTCAATACTGCAAGAATGCTCTTGTGCAGATTTCCTTAAAACCAAACAAGTAAGGTTTGGTTCATGCAGAAATCATGCAAAAAATCATATTCGTCTCCCAAGATAATTTTTTTTGCTAGACTAAGTAAATTTTAACAATTAATTCTCCCTGGAAAGAAGGAAAATAGCAGGCAACATATTTTCAAGTTTCCAAAACAGCCACTGACAGTCTAACCTTTGAAGACAGGTATTTTTCTGTCAGACTTTTCCTTTTGTTAGATCTTGGAATATTCCAAGTCCAGAAATAAGTGGAATTTCATTCAGTCAGAAATTCATTCACACTAACACATGGTATACTATTAGAAAAAATATCTATGGCATCTATTTGTCAGAAAACAAAGTCGTAAGGGGTCCTCTTCATCCTAAGATGTATGAATCTGCACTGTGCAAGAGATTTAAAAAACGATATTTACTAGCACTACTAAAACACAAAACATTCAAGTAGTATAACTGTAATGCAAGCCCTTGCATGGCAATCCAAATTTATTGAACTACTGATGCTAAGTCATACAAAATTGCACCACTTTAATTAAGGCTTTTAGTTTACATTTGGCCACCTCAAAGCAGTTGTAACATTAGGTTGGTCAATTTAAATACTGTGGCTCCCTGTTGGATATACACACAATCTTTACACCCAAACGTTAATGCATACAAAGCAACAAGGCATTGTTAAATAAATCAGCAAAAGTTAATTACTGCAACTTAGGCCCTGTGACCAATTACACATGATTAAAATTACTTCCCACATTCACATCCACAGTACTCTTCCACCATTTAACATCTCAACCAAAACGTTACACATGTAAAACAATCACTAACAGGCAAAAGTACTAAACCTGTATATTTGGTATTGCAAATACACTTATGCATGAGCAAGCAAGGGAATTCACAGTGAGAATCTACAGCTGCAGAAGCCCGAAAATGATTTACAAAAAATTGTTAAATCATTAAAAAATTGTTTTAAAATATACACTTCTTGTTGTAGACCCCCACTGTACACACAACTATAAACATTGTTCCCTATGTAAACAAGGAAAAGGAAACATACAATAAAAGGTTGAAAAGTCTGGACATTTCCTTCCCAACAGATATTAAAGGCCATGTCTTTAGTCAGACGTTATACTGAAAGGACTCTTAAAGACTAGGTCACTGTCTCCACAGGTTTTTCCTAAAATTAAAAAACTATATAGCCGTTGTGTTAATCAAAGCGCTTTTGTACAATACGATGATGATGATCCTGTATTTCTTTAAAAAAGTTACAATAAGCTACAAATACCGATGAAGCAAAGTTATCTGGAGTAGTCTATATAGGAGCTCTTTGGACTTTCTTTTATTATGCTAAAATAGTGGTGCTTTTAGGATTTACATTATTGTACTCTCCAATAGAAAGTGGGGATTGTTGAAGTATACAGTACACAGTTTTCATACATGTACAACATTGGTGGATGAACAATGTCTCTTATCAGTAATACTGGATGTAGGCTCTGGTTTTACCAGTTGCATACACAGAATATTTAGAAGTAAAAATCTCTCATGACACTGGAAAGTGATAGAATGTGCAAACTGATGTAGCTTTCATCCATTTCTTAAAGGGTACCACCACAGGAAAGTCCATTTAAGATGTTCGTAGGTTTAATAAAGTTGGAATGCTGGCACTGTTGAATTGGGCAACAGTTCTTCAGACCTGTAACAACAAAACAAGGAGTTAGTATTGGTAACAGCTATTTGTACTTGCTCTTTACTTAAAACAGCTACGGCAGGAACTAGCAAAGGTTTTGACAAACAGAAAATAACCTTAACACTTGTCTAATAATACACTTTCTACTGTATACATACAAATAACAGACTATCTCAATTATTATCCTAACTGGATTAGGATACATCGAGGAATCCAGGCTGCACTGTGGAAGTAGTATTTGATTGGTGGGACTAGTTTTGCTTACAGCATGACAGTTCCCATGGCTTTAAAAACAAACACAATTGAAGGATCAAAGCTCCTGAATCAAAAGTCCTGTTAAGGAAAAGGAGCAACCATTTCTGCCACCCTCAGCTAACGCTTTTGGAACCATCTTAGTTTTACTTTTAACTGATCTAAGTTGTTCAAATTGAGGAAGTTTGAATATACCAAAAAAAGAGTTACATATGGTGCTACCTGATTATTAATAAAAGCTTACTATTTCTGACAGTGAGATATCCGACAAGGATCCTTCAGCACATCAAAAGGTCTGTTGGATGACAAAATAATGGATCATAGCACTGAAGTAACTGTACCACCGTATGTTCAATGAAACTGAAGGAAAGGGAGGTAACAGGCAACTTTGATGATGTCAGGTCAATCATGACAGACCTCTGCCCATACTAAGGCTTGAAGATGGAAAGAGGAAAGCAACCTACTCTGAAATCCAAAAAAAAAAAAATGTTTTGCAGAAAAAAATCTGTGCCTCCTGACTAACTTCTGGAAAGGCTTGCTTTGAGAGCAGGCTGGAGCTTGCTTGATCCTTCAGCAGCATTCTTTGAGCACAGATTAAGTCATGCAGAAATTTAGCCAACTGCAAATGAGTAAGAAATTGATCTAGTAACCAACAGCTCCAGGTCAAATATTTGGAGTGTTACAATCATCACTTCACCTTTCTCATCCAAATATACCAATTACAATTCAATCCAAAATATCCACACAGTCTCAAGAAAGGAAGCTAAATTCCTATGACATCACACAAGCATATGCAGGAGTTCAAAGCAGAAAGAGACACCAGCATGCAAACTACAATATTGTACTGCATGCACTCCAGATAACTGAGCTCTTGCAGTATAGTCTATCAGGCTTTAAAAGAGAAAACTGTGTTTCCAAAAGCTTTGAAGTATCAGAGGAAACACTGTTAATTTGAACTCTACCAACACTTTAAAGCTTGAAAAAAAACCCAGACTAGTGTGAACACTGTATCTTGCACGTATTTGTAGTTCTGACTTTGAAACAGCAAAATAAAGACCATTAACATTTCTATGATAATGTAAATCAATAATTTTCACTGCTGTTCTGCATCAACAGCTACCACAGCTGTTTAGGGGTTTTTCTAGTTGTTGTTTTGTTTTTAATAGCCATAATGCACAGAAAAATTTAAAATGTTTACCTGGCTCAGAGCTACAGTACAGCTATGCATTAAAGTAGCTGACATGATGACTTTTTGCGTGCTTTTCCAGGCACTGGAGTTTTTCTGTTAATTTGTCGCACAAGGTCATAAAAGATCTGAAAAGATAAAAATCAGTTGATTATGGATATTAGGAGGCTTCTCTTACAACCTTAAGCCTTGAATCTTCACACATAATGCACTCACATACTCAAGAATCCCTGAAAATATTTAGTTACCACAAAGCTATAAAGTTAAATTGTACACTTAGTTAATAACTGGGGGGTTTTTTCTTGCCTAAGATAATTGTCTGCCAAGGGTTCTACACTTTCAATGAAGCAAACTGGAAGGGCATCTATAACCCACAGTTATTTAATTTCTGGGTCAAACTCATCTGAACTCTCATGAAAAATGCCAGTGATCAACTACTCTATGGTATTACTTTGCAGTTTAGCACTGAGGTCAAGAAACAGGTCACAGCTTTCTTCTAACACAAACCACTCTTAGGATATTCTTTTAAAGAAAGTTCTAGTAAGTTTTAACTATACATTTTTCATGGTAACTCACATACACTAAATATTCAGTAACAGTCTCTTGTATTTGAGTGAGGTCATGCTTTTCCAGATACTTAAAAAATACTGAAGTATAAAGAACTAATTCCACCTCTCTAGACCTACAGCATGACAGAAGCATAAAATTTCCTAGAAAAGTAACTCATTTATGGGACACTCACACTTCAAGTCTCCTAGAAGTCTAAAGAGAACATGATTTTTTTGAAAGGCTAATTTAAAACAAATCAACATACTACAATTCAACAGCATCTGTTTCATTCATAATTGACGTTGCTCCAATTACTTCTGCATCTCCTAAACTAAGGAAGCCCTCATACCAGAGCCATCCTGGCAGCTTCCTAAGCACTGTTCCAACAAGGGCTTATAGTATTTGCTGGAAGTCCTAGTTTGTTGAACATATGACTTTTATACACTTACAGTGATTAATTTGAATTTTAAAAAAAGTCAATGGCTTCCAGAAATTCCCAACTAATTAAACACACATTACTTATTTTAAAAATCAGCTGTGCTAAACCCACCATACTGTTTTCATTACTTGCAAGTCGTGCACAGAGGCCCTTTCAACTTGACTGATGCTGCCAACAGTGTTTTCCAGATGACCTAATGAACTGTAGGATTTATCATAAAATTCAAGCCGTTCCAGAAATGTAAACAGTAACACAGCTTCTTCTTCTGAAATTTTTGTATGCCTTTCTTTATGCTGGCACGCCCCACTGGATAAAATGGCATGCATTATGGCAAGTCCCCAAAATGCATGCATTTGATCAATTGTCTAGCTCCTGTTAAATAAACAAGTAGATGTATAGTAGAGAGGCTTTTGCATCCCTTTTACTTTACAGAGCAGCTAATTTTAACAAAACTTGTAATAGTTTTTTAACTTACCATCTCAAATAGTGTTAACAACAAGTAACTTAAATCAAATAGTTTTAATGACTCAACTTTCTTAAAGGTCTTTTAAAAAAATAAGTCTAGCAGTACAATCTCAATTGATAGAGATTGTATCAGCTAGGGAATGGACCATGAGAGAAATATTTATCCCAAATTCATATGAAGATAACTTGAAAATTACACTAATTATAATAAAATCAATATAACTTGAAAAAATCCCACATCAAAGCTAAATACATCCCTTAACATACATAATCATCTCACAACAGCAGGGTACAGTTTCGTCCATTATAGTGAATATTATTCATTAGTTTGTTAGTTTTTTCCTTGACAAACAGTAAATGTTTGGTTATCAGAACAGTGTCCCTTTCTTCTCCTCCTGACCTCCAATACCTCTCCCCACCATAGGTAAGATGCCTTACCTCGTTAACATTTATCTTTGATTTTGCAGAAGACTCTAAGAATGCACAGTTATTCCATTGCCTTGCTAGGTTCTGACCTTGTTCCTTTCCCACAACTCTTTCATCTTCCAAGTCACACTTATTGCCAACCAGAATCATAGGCACCTAAAAAACAATTCAATGCCAGCAAAGAAACAATTAAAATTTTAGAATGGCACAGCGTAAATGCACACCTAAAAGCCAACTGAATCCTTAGAGGACCCTGATTTTCACAATAATCAAGCTCTGGTACAATTGAAATTTAAGTTTACAGCTGTGTGATATTTCAATCTTCAAATGAAAGTGACTGCATTTTGGCTGGCTTTTGGCAGGGCAATGGGGGGAATGGTTTGAGGATTCAGTACACTGCCAATTGAGCAAATTTCATGGTTTTTTTAGATGACTTAATGAGATTTCATTTTCAGATGTTTAAGGTATCAAGAAGTTTACTGAAGATTCTACCAAATGATTCTTACAAATTCCGAAATCCTGGAAACAGTGTCCTGTACTGGGTAGCACGATGAAGGATGCTAAAGCTCCTCTCCCCATATCAGCACACCTTTCAAGAGCAGTTAGTGCACACACTTCTTATTAGCAAGCTACAGCACACAAAGAAACATGCTACCTTACCAGCATTCCCAACTACAGAAAATACTGAATTGACCTTTGTAGCAAGAAAATGCCATCATCTATTCTTTTTTTCCCCCCTTCCTTTCTTTTACTAATTTAAGGACATAGCTAAACTCCTCATGTATTCAAGTGTTGAAAAAAAGGTTTACAATATTTAGACCGTTAATTTTCCCCCACCAAGAACGCAAGTCATGCCTAAGAGCTTTGGCATAAGAGAAACTTTTTCTGTGAATTCTGATGGAAACTGAAGTTGCGACTTGAAGCTTATTATCTTTTTCCTGATACTATGGAACGCGTTTCAAGACTGAGGAATGTCTTCTAAAAACTTACAATTCTAAGGAAATACCACCAAAATGATACTAATCAGCATAAATATACCACATAAAGTAAGATTTTAAATATCATCACATTTATCTTGATTTTATTGTACAAAACTAATTTCATGGTAAACAAGGCTATAACTTGGTTGGTTGTGAATGGGAAAGGTCCATGCAACTTAAACACTAACCTTTTGAGATACCTTTGTGATAATGGGTAATAAATTGTTTCAAGAAGAAATCTGTTGACATAGGCAAGACCTGCAAATGCTTACGGTCAAGGAAGCGCAAGGCGGTTTGTTTTAAAGAAGTCTTAATGCACTTCCCTGAAACTGAAATGGTTAATATATTCTGTGTCTGCTGACTGCAGAAGCATATGCATATACATGCAGTAAGGAAGGTATCAAAGTTTGCATAAACACAGTTTAAATGAGATGATCATGCTTAAAAACTGTTCATAGCTTTTTTTTTTGCAAGAAGGAAGTTTTTCTGCCTGAAGGCTACAAGCTACAAGGTGTTTCTGTTAAAAAACTTAACTGTTGTTTTCACATTTGAAATACCTCTTTCCTTTATTGAAAGGGGACCAATCATTCACTTCCTCCAGCTGTTGTAAGGTTTTTTTCATCATTTATAAAATATCATGTTTTAGCCTTACTTTATAGCTTTAATAATGCTAAGAGATGCATAATAATAGAAATTGTGTGGAAACAGGATGACCGAACTTAATTGCAAGCAGACAGACAAAATATAAAAGCTACATAACACAAAATGTAAAGGTTACAACTTAAAATTTTATGCTTTTAAAATACCATGAACAGTAGGGATATTGAGGAGAAAATTAAACTCTAAGTGATTTTAAAACTTCACTGATAGTGATTAAGGCTACAATAGTTGCTTTAGAAATGTTTGCTGCAGTCTGATGAATAAAGTTATATCCAGTTTCAATTAAGGTATTTTAAAGAAAGAGATTAAACAATTCTCTATACAACACATGACAAGTTACAATTTCTCCAGTTTACCTTAAGAGTTGCATTTCTGTACTATGCATCTACTCGTTCACACGTTTCAACTTAAAACTCCGAGGCCACCTGACAGTGTGTCCCCTGCAATATGCTAATGAAAACTCTAAGTATTAAGAATTTTTAGAGATCTTACATCATCAGTGTCTTTGACTCGAAGAATCTGTTCTCTTAGATCCTGTAAATCATTAAATGTGGACTGAGCTGTGATGGAATATACTAATGCAAAACCTTGTCCATTTTTCATGTATAGATCTCTCATCGCTGTAAACTGTTCCTGTGATTTAAATAAAAAAGATTCAGATGTTACATTCAATTTGCATTTTCCTTGCACAAACTGCTATAAACGTCAGGTCACAAATGGATCACAAGTACAATGCATTTGTATTGCCTCCCTTTCCTGTTAAGCTGACCAGTATTTTATTGTTTGACTATAAGCACTACAGCAAACAGACCTGCTATAAAAGAAATCTCAAGTTTGGAACACTATTTGGTGTGGCTGAGCAACACCTAGATATTGCCAACAACCACAAATCCCGGGGAAAAAAAGTCACAGAAACTAGAGTAATTTCACTGGAGAGAAGTATAGTAGAAGGTACACTGTAATCTGTAGGTTACAGAAGTTAAACTCCTCCTGAATCTCTACTAACATACCAACATTTTCTCCATATCCTGATAGTTCCTTAAAAGGGATCATAAAGTAAATGCTTCCCTTTTCAGACTCAATTTTGTAGTCTAGACAATTTCCTATGTTAAATTCTACATTAATTTTCAAGGAGATGGTCTAGAGGATGAAGACACTCAGTATCAATATGTCACATTTCCTTGACTTCAGTGTCAACTGTGATACTGCATATAAAGACTTGCTGATGCACTCTTACCAGTATGACTGTAGAATGGCATTTGCCTCTTTCGCATTGGTGACTTGGCTATCTGGTGCCTGATCACTCCCTGTCCCTTGCTGTATGTCAGATGAAAAGTGCAATTTATTTCTAGAAAACAGCCGCTCCATCTTACTGTTTATTTACAGAGTATTAGTCTAATAGGAAATTTAAATAAGTTATTATTGGACCAGATTACTACCACAGTTCAGAGAACACATGTTAAACTCCAACAGTCTTGAGCTTAAACTCACTGGAATCAATAAAGGAAATGACTGGTTTCAGTAGTTTTGGAACTAGTCAGAGAAAAACCTGACCAGTATGCAAAGGGTCAGCATAACCCTTGTGCTTTGAGCTCCCATAAGCTGACTGAAGCAATACTATTTTTATCCCAATGTCACAGTACATCTCACACACAAAAGAAAAAGGACATCAGAAGAAAGCACATATTCTCTACAGCAACAGAAATCAAATCTCAGTAGCCAGTGGGCCTCAATTTTTTTCTGGGCAACAAACTAAAAACAAGAGCTCAATCTCTTTTCAAATGCTCTATTTCTTTCCCCTATTACAGAATATGAGCTCATGGGAAACCTGCAATTAATTTTCTGCTGCAATACTCAAGTTTTTTTTAAATACACTGTGCATCACTATTTAGGAAAATTGTTTTTTACATACCGTTCCTGCAGTATCTAAGATTTCAAGCATACACTGTTGTGCATCTACTTCAACTTGCTGTCAAGAGAGAAAGATATGGTTATAATTTTTCCCCTTGCAACTTTCCCCTCCAAAGACCTCAGAAACTGTGTGATTTTTATAAGCAAATTCATAATGCATAAAGCAACATAATGGCTTAAGAAGTTTGTATGGATATACACTTTGAAAACAGCAGGAAGAAGCCTTTCAAAGAGCCCCAGTGACATTTTCAAATGCAGTGTCAGCAGCCAAGTACCACTTTGCAAAGTGATTAGGGATTTTTGATTATTTAGAAGGAGGCTGCTAAATTTGTAATGACAGTTCTCAGCAACTAGCACAACTAATTTCCCCTTGTTTCAGGGATCATCACAGATTGAAAGAAAAGTACAAGTGAAAGCCAGAAAACGGGATTGGCATACTAAGGCTCATTTAATAGCAATTTACATCAACAAGAGAGTAAGTAGTACACAGCAAACAATTAAACAACCACCACTAAAAGTGGTGTCCCCAAAACAAGCCTTTAGGAACACTAATTAGAAAATTGACCCAGCTTAGAAAAGTTTGCAAAAAATGGAAGGTTTAAGAAGACAGAACAATTTCTGCATCTATTCCAGAGTTCCTCTATCTAGTGGAAATAGCTGAGAGAAATGGCCCTGAGGGCAGCAAAGGACATGGAAGCGCCCTCAAGCTGTTTCAAGTGGAGTACCCACATTTTAAATTTTTTTTTTTTTTCAAGCTACTGGTAAACTTCCCTTGTTTCCATTTGCATGTAAAATTCCTAGTTAACAGATCAGCACTCAAAGAACTTTGTGTCACCTCTCCTCCATTTATGCACTGTCACTAGTTTAATTTGCAGCTTTTCTTCTGTAACTAGATTTGAGCTTGGGACAGGGAAGGGGAGTATTTCCCCTCCTCTTACACCTCCCCCACGTCTCCTATGGACTGCGATTCCTTAAAAATAATCACTATTTTAACAGGTATTGTTGCTGAAGTTATTCAGCTAATTAAGTAACATTTATTCACTTTATGAAGAAATATTTGGGGAGTAAATGAAGGCATAAAGTTTCAAGACTTCAAGCTCAATTATTTAGACAAGTCGCATCCTCTTAACTTTAAATATTATAAAATTCCATTTAACATAAATAACATAGAATTTCAACTGCCAAACCAATACATTTTGAAGTCAAGAAGCAAGTTAGAACTGCAACTAACAGTGAGAAGGTGAAAATGACTACATAAAGTGTTGTCCAGACTTTAGCAAGACTTCCACAATCTGGCTGATTTGAAAAGAAGAATACCCAGAGTTATTACTAGTTATTTCAGGAACAAACCTGAAAGGAATATTGTAAGATCTTTATTAGCAGCAACAACAAAAAAATGTAGTTAGCAAAAGGCAAAATTCCTTAAGATGGCTTTACTTTTTTAGGCTCCATGGAAACAGTCTTTGGAAAAATTCACCCAGCAAATACCATGATTCTAATATGACCTAAAGAATGTAAATATATAACAAAGGAAACATTTTACTTAAGATCAGCCTGTGAATATTTTTTGGAGTCATTTACTGGGCCTGACCCAGCAAAGTCCTGCACCAAACACGGGTATATGGTCAAAAATTCCTACTTCTCTAATACAGAAAAAGCGTCAACATAGAATTTGGTTCTGCTATTGTCTCAGAGTTCAAGCTTTGACCAGAAGCCCACATACTTAAGACAGACTCGGGTTTTGCCAACATACAGTTTATATGAGGTCAAAGAAAAGAGGTATGAAGTTATTATTTTGCTCTCACTAATTCCTCTTCTGTTCAGAAGAGATTCTGGTGACTGTAGGCTGCAACAGTTCTTAGTGCATCACCTTTGTTCCAATATAAATGTAGTTCACTGCTGAAAGAGGAGGTCTTGCAGTTTGCCCATTCCCGGCTAGGGTTTGTGCATCTTGCCTCCCTTGTACAGACACCAACATTTTTGTGGCCACATGATGAGCAACATCAGAGTTATTAATGCACATGAAAAGTAATTCAGCTAAAAAAGACAGCTAGATTAAGAAACTGACACAGCCAAAAACTTATCTCTTGCACCAAATGGTTAATGGTAGCAGTTTGGATATAAATTATCTTAGTCTGGAATCTTAATCATGGTCTCAGGTAAAACTGAAGAGTGAGCAATATGGAGATTCAAGATGATGCAAGCAGAATTAGACCTTTCAGCCTGTCACACTGAAGATAGGAAGAGAGAAACTAACAGGCCACTTGCTGTAAATGCTTGTTCATTTATGACAGGTTTGTGTTAGCTTATTAATAAAACAACAACCCATCTAATGGAAGCATATCTAGCTATCATTTAAATTGTTATGAGTACAGTATGATAGATGCCTCCAGTGTTCTAAGGGTATGAAGTTGTTTTTAGCTATTTTTCTAGTAGCAAAGTAGCTTAGTACCTCCAAGTCCAAATCTACCTGCAAATACTAACACAAACTAATAACAAACATTATAAAACTGAAAAGCGGTAGTGTTTTTTACATTTTTTTTTCAATTGATGTTGCCAACTCTGACAATGAAATAACCATTTTTTACTGACTAGCCAGCACGGTATTTGCTTAAACATTAAAAAGCTAGTCTTGAATTATTCCTTTTAAACAAACTTTAGGAGAACATTTATATTTCAAACTTGTTATCTGGTTTAATGTGGCATTACGAGGCATACCCATTTTCAAGCAGTGACTCAAATATTTGAGAATATGTAACTACAGCTTAAAGCTTCTGTAACACTAGAGAGGTCTTTTGCATTTACCTTTCTGTAGGAGTCTTCTATCGTAGGATCGTATTTTTCAACAAATATTCCTTGAACAAACTGTACAGTCTGCAACACAAAAGTTCTTGTAAGGTTCTCTTGCTTAGTGACCGTTTGTAAACATTGTACACACATCACTGTTCTAGGTGTATACTCTTATCCATAACATTTTTAAAGCAAATTAAATGATTGTCATAACTATAATTTTAAGAAACAACAGAAAGTTAGATGTGTATGCCTATTTAACTATTTAACTGTTAGATGAAGCAATGCTACACTTTCCTTTATTCACCGTCACTTGGAGGGTAAGAATTAAAGCATGCATTGATTTAAGGTTTGCCTAACTCTTAGAATCAGTATTAGTTTCTAGTTGACCAGGATACTATACAGCTGCACAGCTTTTACATTTGTGTTTAGAACTACTTCATCTTCTGCTACTTATCTGCCAGCACAGGAATTAGTCAAAAAACAACTGCCAGCTTTTACTAGTCTTAACTAGACTCAGTAGGCTGTTCCTGTGTACCTAGCATAAAGGATGTTTTTAGCACAAGTCAAATGGAACTTAAGACTCAGTGGCCAAGTCAGAGCAGGCACATTCAAATCCAGAAATGCTGCAGTGAGATAAAGAATTCAGAGGTGAATGAAAATGTTCTTTCACAATATAACATGATTTGTCATTTAAGTTTTTCTTTATGAACTGCTGCATAAGAGAATACTTCTTACCCAAGGAAAGTGGGTAAGCTCTGGAACTTACTTTATGGTAAGGTGCACAATTAAATGGAAAGATGCAAAGTTCTTAGGTGGGCTGAGAATATAATATTTTGTGAACTTTTTCTCTTCTAGTCTAGGTCAGACTAACCCGTTCTGTAATCATTTAATTGTAAATAAAAGAGCTCATGAATTTTAATCATCTACCTGCCACAGCTATATACCTACTTGCACAGAAAGAATGCAGGAAACACATTAAACTTCTTACCAACATGCAAATCTGTATTTCTAGCTGCATAAAAAATATTAGTGCTAAAGAGACTGCTATTGAACATTAAGCAAACAGCACCCTGAAGACCTTTCTAGAGACAGGACTTAGAGGGGCAAGCTAGTTCATACCCTTTGAGAGATTCACAAAGGAGCTTAATTTCCCATAGACTGATGGCTGGTTTATCTGTCGAAGCCAGACACCCTCATAATGCGGTGGCTCTGCACCTCACTGCATGAGACTGATCAAGCACCATCAACCAAACCCATTCAAAAACAGCAGCACTTGAGAATGCACCAATGGATGCAGATGCACCCAGTAAAGGATCTACCTATTCTAGCCATGATCCCTCACTGGTCATTACTAACATTTACTTGTGCACACTTACATAAAGAAATATACTTTAGTAGAGAGTGTATGAGAGAAAAAATACAATAAGCCTAAAAAAACATACTTGAACTGCCTCATACTTACCAGAGCAGACTTTCCAACACCTCCAGAACCAAGAACTACTAGCTTGTATTCACGCATGATGCAAGAGATAAATCACCCTCAATACCTAAAACACACAAAACACCAGTCTGATTAAAACTTGATCTACATGCAGGAAGTACAGTCATTACACCACAATCCAGTTCACTAAGCAAGGTTTGATAAAAATTTCTTAGGTAACTTCTTTAATACAGCAGATATTTTCAAACTACCAACTCTTAATGCAGCTACAATAAAATGCTGCAAACCATCAGATATAGTATCTCCTCTACCTCATTACTGGTTCTCCCCTAAATATCAAATAAACCCTACTATGCTAAAGGTAACAGTTACTATTCATAAGAAATAATTATCAAAGAGGAGATAGCATGAATTTTATCATTCTGAAACACTTAAGCACTAAACAAAGAATCACAGAGAAAAACTTATACAAGAAAATTAAAACTTCCCCTTCCCAGCAAACAAACACTTCTTAAAAAGAACAGCAGGATCCCAGAAATCATTTTTCAAAAAAAATCCCTTCCCTAGTCTGAAAACTGTTTAATGTTCCACTAGATCTCGAACTGCAATTATAATGACTCATTTCATGAGTAAGTGGAGGCAACTAAAATAGTATTTTGAGACTATACCTCTTCTACAAGCTAGATCTCCTTCCCTGTTCCACGCTAGCTGGTGTGGCTATCTACAGCAAACCATGGGATCTACTTGTTCTTTTTTGGAAACTAACCCATCAAACCAAAACAAGGCCACAGATTTTAGGACATGTCTTTGGGTCATACTGCTCAAAAATCCACACCACCTCTTACAGTCTGGCTGGCAATTGAGCTGGCAGGACTGTTACTGCTTCCCCAAGAGGAAGGTCTCAGTTCCTTTCCTGCAGGAACTCTAGCACTTATCAGATTGAGTTACCCGTTTTCTCCCCTCTCCACCGCTGAAGAAAGATGAAACCCTCCCCAACTAATGAATAATCTGTGGGCTGGGGAAAAGGGAAAGTGCAGGGATCCAACACAGGTCTGTGTAAAAGGTAAGCAGGGAGGAAACTAAGGTAAGAAAGACCCTTCTCATCAGCAGTAATATGACAGCATCTCTGAAATCACACCATCTGTTAGGTGTTTAGCACAAAATGCTAAGATGATTTACATGGAAATTAAACCACCATGGTAGAGTCCTGCCTTTGCCATCACTGATTAAATCTACTGATTGTCAAAAGACTGAGAAACCAAGAGACCGGGTGCTATTTCTTCTTGCAAATGCATAATCTTTCAATTTATCTAAACTGTACCTCGGAAAAGGAACACAAGGAGAAAGCCTTGAGGAAATAATTGACCTCATGTCCAGCAAAGGAGGTGTCTCCACAGGCTTCTGTTACCAATACATTTTGAGACTCTGGTGATTTTCACACCTAATAGGACATCTTTTTGGTCCTGATTTAAAAAACTGTTTTCCTCTCTACATAATTTTTTGCAAACACAGACCACGAGAACCATTCACACGACAAGTTTCATCTGTTTGGCACCACTGTAAATGCTGTTAGATCTACAAATCTGTAAATTGTCCAGCCTTTCTATAAACAGGATTGTTTCTAACTGTACTGAAAAGCACCTCTCAAACTCATGACAAGTTAAGCCTTTAACTACATTACCTGTCATTTCTTTAAAATAAACATTCAGTTATCCCTTTATTTTTAGAAGGGTCTAGAATGACATAAACATAGCGGGTGTAGTGGAAATCCCAGTACAGTAATCTGGGTGAACTGCAGCAATTTCACTGTCTTTAAAAGAAAAGTTTAAGCTGAATTTTTCAGTCTTCAACCTGAAGTTAGCAACTAAATATGGAGATATCAATAAAGAAAGCTGTCAGTAGTTTAAAAGTAACAGAACTTAAGCAGCAGGTATCACATACCTGTTTTAAGTTATTTCTTACTTTTTCTTACTCAATGATCTACAATTCGGAAGAAAATTCCAAATGCTGAAATCAACTAACTTGGTTTTAGTGAGAGACTGCCAATTTCATTTTTGGCTCAGAAACAGCAATTCAGGAATTTAATGCAAGCCGAAGCTTCTTTCAGCATCCAGATTTGGAAGTTCAACCCTAAATATCCAATCACTGAACAACATTCTGGAGCTGATTTCCCTACTTTAAGTGGTGGCACACAATTAAAGCATATATATACACAGTATTACAGATTGGTTAGTCAATCTTCTTAATCAACGAACACCTAAGCAAGAAGCTTTTTAAGATCTTTGAGGACAAAGCCAGACTGCAGTAGAGGTTAAACATTTCTCTGACCTTCCCTCCAAACTCAGGCAATGGACAATACAAGTACTAACTTCTTTCACCATGACAACTCTTTTGTCATTCGTACAGTTACTCTTTAACTCACTGAGAGCACACAGTAATGTTTTATATATGCACACACCTATATAGCATAGATGCAGCTTGGCATCCCCGCACTGATGTTATCATCTGGACATTATACCTTGGAACGCAACACAAACAAACGTATCCTCTAAAACACTTTAAGAAAGCTACCCTTGGACATCCCTAACACAGCATGCAAGAGAAGCACCATCTATAGTCCGCTGCCACTTACATCCACCACGCCCCTGCCTTTGAGCAACAGTACTGATGTCACTTCCCATTTCTATTACTGTTTTCTAACAGAAAAGAAAACCTCAACTCCTGGCTAAAAGAGCTTTCCTAAGAAAACTTTCCTGCTTGAAGCTCTTTGCCTCCTCATCCAAGAAACCACTGGCTCATGTAGGACACTGCAGTCCGCCACACTATTTGATGTTGTTAAAGCCTAGCACACACTTTTTCATTGACCACTATGCCTGATGGCTGCAAGCATGCCCCAGATTGAGCTTGGGCTCTGATCCTTCCTGAACTTGACTTTCCAGTGATTCCCAGCTAACTTGACCTGGCTCTGCTCTTGATCAAACACATTTTTCCATATCAGATCTTGTAGAAACTGCTGGCATCCTAAATCTCAATCGTGCTCTTACTTCATTTTTCAGTTGACACAATGCTTGACTCTGGAACTAATAATGTATTCAGATTCATCTAGTGCCAACAGGATTTCCTTTTGACTCATTAGTAACAAATGAGCGGGGGAAAAGGAAGAAGATGAAGTCTAAAAGGGGAGGTTTAAGCCATAAAATACCGTATCTGGCTGGCATTTCTAGAATAAGCTAGGGTCAAGTCCAACAACAGTATCTGTCTGTAGTCTCCAGATCACCTCTGGGATGCAAAATGAATATACTCAAAGAGGCACAATAGAAAGATACTGAGATATGTGAGCAACAGATAAGCAAGACCTCCTGAGATTTATCGGACACTTCAGAAGTATCTACCGAACAACCCAACAATTAGATACAAGTAAGTTTACACTTACTCCTAGCAAATACACCAAGTAATTTGTTTGAATCCCCCTCTTCATTTAATGGAGTTTATTTTAAGGGAGAAATTTTGCTTTAAAGGCTGGCTATCTATAAGGTGATTGACCTGCAAGAAGTGAGAGCAATGCCCACTTTCCTTTGCTTTTTCATCTTTCCTTTCCCCTAACTTTAGGCAGGCAAATACTGTCAACTATGGCCTCTATGCAGGTGCTAAAGAGTAAGAAGATAGAAAGCATGCAAAAAATATTTTTTTTTATTTAATTGGAGCAGGTACTGCCGTTTAACAGCTGAGCTGAGTATTTATATGCACAGATATACCTGACATAACTGAACTGTGGAGATACCTAATGTAAGATTTAGTTAGAACAAATGAGGGAAGCTACTCTTTAAGAAACAGCACTATCACAAACTTGATTCTAATGCCATCTCAAGTATAGAATCTCTCAAAAGCACAGAGCTCAATTCCAGATTGCCTCCATTAGCTGCCAGTAATGCCCCAGGAACTGCCCTGCACACTTCCTGAGACGAAACTGTCCATAAAACCACCGTGTCTGTGCAGCTTCTCTCTCTACTCTGTTCATATGACTTTTTGTACTTAGTGCATTAGTGTAGTGTATTAATCTAACTGCTTAATTCTACTTCTTCATGGCACACTTAAAATTAAAGTACTTGATAAACTAGAAGAGCACACACACACGCTTGATATGCACATAGACACTTTTCCCAGTAAAGATTCTATCTGAAGGATGAGCAGCACATCTTTGAATAAACCCGTTTGAACAGAAGAAAGAAAAGTTAACCAGGACAAGTCACTGAAAATGCAGCATTTCTAAAGCTTCACATCTGACTAGGATTGTGAACATGGAACTTGCTTTTTGCTTCTGTCCTTCTCAGAAAAACCAGGAAAAAGTGCCTCCTGGACATTTTTTTCAATAGTTTCTTAAAGCATGTCTCCAGAAAAGTGCAAACCAAAGATGACGCTAAGGAAGTTGAGGAATAAGTAACCTTACTGCAAAGGTGAATGAAAAAACTGCACATTTACTACTTGTAAAGCTTTTCTAAAAAGCAACCACACAGTGAAGAATTCAAGGAATTTCATATATCATTGGTAATTGGGCTTGATGTGATAGTTGTGAAAGTGGGGTTTTTTATTTAGTTTTCTTTCAATTCCTTCAGCTTCAAATTTTGGGTTCTGATTGAACTTTGTTATCTAAGGGATGGGAAAGCTAATAATCCAATTTTTTCACGTGATATTAAGCCATATGAAGCTGTAACTGGAGCTCAGCCCCAGGCCGAAGACATGAACTAAGTACAGTCACTTACTTGAAGATATATCCAAGGCTTGCTTATATGAACTAGTTGTTCAGGTATGGAATTAAATAAATTTGCCCTCCCAGAAGCCTTATCATTTTCAGAAGGGATCATGATTATTTAGTACTTCATAGACACCACGATTCTTGTCCAGACCCTGACATTTTGGTTGCATTGTATTCGGTAAAATTTTCCTAACACTTTTGCCTCAGAACATTTACCTCTCTGGAAGAGAGACTTCGTTAGAACCACCTTGAGAATAGCAGTCCTAAATTAATTTCAACTATTTGCATGAGAAAAAAAAGATTCAAACACTAGATTGACAGATGAAACAAATTAACTGACTGGTTTACCTGGTTACAATTAGAAGTGGAGTGGAAAAAAAAGCCAAGGGAAAAAAATCCAATTTTTTTCTCAGAAAGGGGATACTAGGCCTGAGATGAAACAAGATGACAACGGTCAGACATTTGGAAAAATAGCACTAGTTCAGTCATGGGACCAGCCAAGCTCAGACGATGATGTCTTTCCAGAGAGGTTTCCCATTTCTGATACTGGAGCAGTCTCAGATGGCCAAACCATCCAGACTCCACTAAGTTTTGAATTTCCTGGTTGAGAATTTCCTCTTCATATAAACAACTAATTAGGAGATGATGTGTGCTGTTCTTAATATTCCCCAAATACTTACATGTGAGAAGTCCTAAATTCTTATCTCTCAACTCCAAGGAGGGTCCCCCCGCAAATAATTTCAGCGCATAAGCAAACTTTGACAACATAGCCCAAAGTGGAAGCCATTCGTTTTCACCAGCTTTTAGAGGCTTTAGGAATTAAAGCAATTCAGATAACCCTTACTCCACAGGGTAAGCGCACCTCTTATAAAAGATAAATCAAAATACTCCAGAGCTGACTTTCACACATTTATAAAAATTTATAAAAAACATTATTCAGAAATCAATTCTGAAAAGCTGATTGTGGTCTAATTAAAGACTTTCATACTCAAGACTCCTGGAAGTACAGCTATTTCATTACTAATGCAGACTCTCTGGAAGCAAATCAACTGTTCAGTAAACAAAGCTAGAAGCAATTTTTATTTCTAGTTTTTACCTGCTTTTGATAGTTTCTGGTCTTGACAAACATGTATTTCATCAGCTGAACAGCTAGTTCTTCTGGGCACTAATACTGTAATTTTTCTTGGACAAAAATAGCTCTTCAATTATGCTAAAGTATTTTAACTGATGTCAGACAATCTTCGGAGGATTTTCAAAAAGCTGTCTTGTGTGGTTAAGCTTATTTAGTGACATGAAATCATACTAACCACCTGAGAAGCAGCCAGAGACCTGAGAACAAGCTACTGCAGCACAAACATGGCACCAAGGTTTAAGCTGCTCCTTGAACACAGCCCACAGGGACACTTACACAGAGAAAGCTTAACCAAGTTTTCCTCCTTCCATTGAAGGGAGCTACCTTGATTAATACTGCACACAGGGACCATTTCTGCAAAGCAGCTAACAGCATCTGACCTTGTGAGACTAGTTCTACTGTCTATAATTAGTATAGCTGAATAAAATATGATTTTTTTTTTCTTAAGTCAAAGTTAACTCCCAGCTAGATCTTAAATTTGAACACAAATTTAATGGATGTTGTAAGGGTAAAAACTGCCTTCTTGAAGTCACTGATATCTCAAGATGAAAGCTTCCTGATGTGAGAGACTAGCAATCATGTGCAACTTGCAGTAGATTCACACAAAATATAAAAAGCATTTTCAAAGCAAGTGATGTAATGAACATTCTTATGCTACTAAGAATATGCTGTGCTTCAACACTTACTGAGTTCAAGTTTCAACTTTGTGCAAAAATTCTAATGTGTCAATTCAAATGTGGAGTACCTCATAAAGCCTATGCTATAGAATCTATTTAAGCTCCAAATGGAATTTGTAACATTTATCAGATACATTCTTATTTTTGGTGACTGTTTGCCATGATTTTGCATTTTCTCCCTATTTCTGTCAAACAGTCACCATCCCCCAGGAAAGTTGTTTGTGAATGTCCTACCAGTCAGACTTACAGTTAAAATTATGATCTCGGAATTCCCGAAGAAACGGAATTGCAAATAGTTTTTTATGCTTGCTAAGAAAATCCAGGCAGGCAATAAACAGAAACAAAACACAGATTTTTAAAAATACTACAAGTATATTAAATTCAGAGAATGCCTAATTACCATGTTACAGTGTCTTGCTATACATAAGCTAGATATTCACCCATAAAGCCAGTTCTGAGAACTGAGCCAGCAATTTGATGCTGTGAATTTGGCTCTATTGTCATTGTAGAGAAGGATCAGTATTTAGCTCTACAACTTCTACAAGTTAATGGATTGCCACATCACAGTATACACACCGTGCTTTACCTGATATGCATCCTTCTGATTAAAAGCAGATGTAAGCATTTGTTTGTAATTGTTACCTGTAATTGTTACACTAAATTTTATGTTTCAAGCTACAAAACAAGGTAAAGCCCAGCAGGACTACAAGTAAGGCATAGAAGTTTTCTCAGTTAAGATACTCCTTTTGTAAAATGCATTCATGCAGTTTGAAAGTTACTTTAAGAACAAGCTTGCCAGTTGGCTTATGATACTCTTCTTTGGAAAAAGGCATCTTAATTTCTCTTTCAGAAGACCTATCCTCAAATTCCATCTGGTATCTGCTTAATATCTGGCAATCCTAGCTCTACTTTGATTGTGACACTGGCTGCTGAACTGGCAAAGCCTTGTATCAGGTTTCCTTCTACAGACAGAAGCCAATGCTGGGTTCAACTGCAATTCCAGGATCACCTTTTCTCTCTCCTGTTTATTTTTCTCCGTAACCTACACATCATATACACCCCTGACAACACCAGAGCTTGCCTGCCAAGGTATCATTACTTGTACTGTCTTCACTATAAGAAGTTTGAGTTTTATCCAGGTTTGTTTAGATTACTAACACATCATCAAGGCACAGATATAATGATTTCCTTCATCGTTATATGATTTTTTGTTATTGGCCACTTAAACCCAGCTAGTGTAGGCCCTTTATGTACAAAGTATCCTTCCACAGTGCAGTTTACAGTAATTCTATTACAACTCAACTTGGTAGCCAGAGAGAAGTCTTACGAATTCCCATATGTCATTTTAATTAAGATTAGAAGTTTTATCTATTGAAAAGACACTGATTCTATGCAAATTGAGAATACTCTCTACTAGCATTCATTAAAAGGAATAAAATTAGCTCTTTCATGATAACTGAACCATTCCAGCAAAGTCCCAAGCAATTGTTACTCATGTCTGTTTTGACCTCTCAATCGATACTTCCCTAATAGAAACATGGTATTTGAACATGAGCAACAAACCTCACTCAAAGTCACCCAAATTATACCTAACTTCACCAACAGTTCTTTTGTTACAGCTTCAGACACCTGTCCTGAGGGTAAGCTGAAGAAGGCATACACCAACACCCAACAACAACTACTATTTTCTGCCACATGGTTTTGCTACTTGTGAAATAATGGAGGTGCAACCTTAACTGCTTCTTTTCACAATTAACTTCATTAGCTGAATCCACTGATAAACATGAGCTTCTAAAAGGTCTGACATGCTTAACTGAAATGGGTGAAACTTGGGCAAAACATCCTGTTCTGTTTCTGGCAGCAATGCAGTAGCACTTTGAACCTAGGGATGGTTGCTCCACAGACAATATCCAACCCACAAGCAAACCTCAACTAGAAGGTGACAACTGCAGAAGTTGACCTTCACACCTCTGCCCATATGGAGATGCACAGATAATTTGGTTGTTCCTTAGCAGTTGCCACAAGCTTCAGAAAAGGGTATTTAAGAAAAACCCCAAACACAAGACAGACTCAACCAATTAAAACCAAACCCCACAGAAAAATCCCACCCACTAAAGCCATTCCCTATCCCCATGTCCTCTCCCCCAAAAAACCAACAAAAATCCCCAACCCAAAAACCAAACCAACAATCCCCATAAAAACACATTCGAGATAGTATTGGCATCCAAAGCTGTGAATTGCCATAGCTCTGCATCTGCTCTGTGAGCAGCTGATGCACCTTAACCCCTCAGAACTCTCATTTAATGGGTCACAAATTTTCAAGAGGTGAAAAATCTGCGAGTTAGGAGCATAACCCCAAAGATACAAAATTCACACTTGCAAGCCTGAGCTCATAGACATGAGGACACCTATACAAAAAGCTGAATAATTTTAACCAAATGAATTTGAATCACACTCATCCCCACACCACTTTCTATTACATGGACTAGATTTTTAGTACAGAGTTACCAAATAAACCGGTAACTTGTTTAATCAAGGCTCCACAAGATTCTATTTGAATCTTCTTAAGATCACTCTAGTTCAAGTTTGGACCATAATTCTTGGTTCCTCTGCATCTTCAAAGCTTACCATTTTCTGGAGAAACCTGTCATACCTCAAGATTCACTTTGCTAGAAGTCAGATTTTACTGGGTTTGCATGGCAACATTTTGGTAGCTCGGTGGCTTCTGTGAGAAGCTGCCAGAAGCTTCCCCCATGTCCAACAAAGCCCATGCCAGATCGGCTCCAGGACAGATCCACTGCAGGCCAAGGCTGAGTCCATCAGCAACAGTAGCACCTCTGGGACAATGTTATTAAAGAAGGGGGTTGGCGGGGTCAACTGCTGGGGGAACAACAGTAGCAGAGAGAGGAGTGAGAATACACAAGAGCAACAACTCTGCAGACACCAATGTGAGCGAAGAAGGAGGGGGAGGAGGTGCTGCAGGTGCCGGTGCAGAGATTCCTACTGCAGCCCATGGAGGTGCACAGTAGAGCAGAGATCCACTGGCAGCCCTTGGAGGACCCCAGGCCAGAGGAGATAAGTGCCCAAAGGAGGCTGTAACTTTATGGGAATGACATGCTGGAGCAGTTTGTTTCTGAAGGACTGCACCCCCAGAACGGACTCACACTGGAGAAGTTTGTAAAGGACTATCTCTATGGGAGAGATCCCACACTGGAGCAGGGGAAGAATGTGTGGAGTCCTACTACTAAGGAAGAAGGAGCAGCAGAGACAACATGTATATGCTACTGACTGTAGGCCTCATTCCCCACCCCACTGTGCCGCTAAGGGAGAGGTGGTAGAGAATGTAGGAGCAAAGTTAAGAAGGTGTTATTAAGATTTGAGTTTATTTCTCATTATCCTACTCTGATATGATTTGCAATAAATTAAACTGATTTCCCCAAACTGCGTCTATTTTATCCCCATGACAACAACTGGCAAGTGGTCTTCCCCATCCTTATCTTAACGCACAAGCCTTGTGCTGTATGTTTTCTATCTGTAGCGAGTTAACCCTGGCTGGATGCCAGGCACCCACCAAAGACTATCACTCACCTCCACAGCAGGACAAGGGAGAAAAAATACAATGAAAAGTTCATGAGTTGAGGTCAGGACTGGGAGAGATCACTCACCAAATCCAATCAGAAGCAAAACAGGCTGGAAATAGAGATACTAACTGAATTTATTACTAACAAAATCAGAGCAGGATAATAAGTAAAGTAAGACCTTAAAAACACCTTTTCCCCACCCCTCCCTCCTTCCCAAGTTTACCTCCTTCCCCAGTGGCACAGGGAGAAGGGAATAGGGCCTATGGTCAGTTCATCACATATTTCTCCAATTGTTCAGGGAGAGGAGTCCTTCCCTAGCTCCAACGTGGGGTCCCTCCCACAGGAGATAGTTTACCATTAATTTCTCCAACGTGAGTCCATTTCACAAACAACAGTTCTCTATGAATGGCTGCAATATGAGTTCATCCCATGGGCAACAGAACCCCTCAGACTGCTGCCACATGGATCATTCCTCCATGGGGTACAGTCCTTCGAGGACAGGCTGCTCCAGCACTGGTCCCCCACAGGGGCACAAGTCCTACCAGGACACTGCTCCAGCGTGAGCTCCTCTCTCCATCACTCTGCAGGTCCCTGCTCCTGTACGGGCCTCCCACGGGGACACAGCCTCCTCTCAGGCATCCACCTGCTCTGGTGTGGGGCTCCTCCATGGGCTGCAGGTGGATCTCTTCATCCTCATGGTCCTCCATGGGCTGCTGGGGCAGAATGCATCACCACGGTCTGCTGGGGAATCTGCTCCAGTGCCTGGAACACCTCCTGCCCCTCCTTCTCCTCTGACCTTGCTGTCTGCAGAGTTGTTCCTCTCAATGTTCTCATCCTGCTCTTCTCTGGCTGCAATTATGATTGTGCAGTAACTTCTTTTTTTCGTCTTCCTAAATCTGTTGACACAGAGGCATTACCACCATTTCTAACTGGCCCAGCTTTGACCAGTGGCACGTTCATCTTTGGAGCTACCAGGGAATGGCTCTGCCAGACATGGAAGAAGCTTCTAACAGTTTCTCACAGAAGCCACCCCAAAGCCTACACACTACCAAAGCCTGGCCACGCAAACCCAATACACTACCCCGTACAGTTGAGGAGGGGAGTGACAGAGCAGCTTTGGTGGGCACCTGATGTCCACCCAAGGTCAACCCACAACAAATCAAACACATTGATAAGGTAACAGAAGACGTTCAAAGGTTACTGAAATTTAAAATTGACTCTAGGGGTTTGCATGGGAAGACCTCTCTAAATACAATCCGCATGTCTGTCTTTTAAGAGTCATCTATTATTTAGGCTATGCCAATCACAATCACCAGAGCATTTTAATGAGCATTATCACTACATCCTTAATCTTCCACTGAAGAGTTTTACTTTCAGCAAATTAAATACAAGCATCTCAAAACAATCTGTACTTTGGGCAAAGCCCAAGCAGAAGAATGACTTTTCAGTCCACCCTGACTGTCCTAGTGAAGCAAGTTTATCCTTCAGGAAACCAGTCTTTTATTTCCACATTGCTTAGGGTGCCTGCAGTTTACCAAATGCTTACTTTGTTTAGGTTCTTCTGATCTGTGACTTCAGCCTTCTGTAGGCAAGTCTGTGAACGGTTCCTTATTTTCATTTCTACTACCACAGCAGATTCAGTATTCAGCTCAGAAAAGAGGCTTCAGCTTTCCTCTGTGAAACTTATAGCACTAAATTTCATTTAAACAGTAGTCTCACAGTAAGATTAAGTAATGAACGAATTGCATTACCTGTAAATACAAATATTTTCAAATTGACATATTTGTCTTCGAAAAAAGTTTTTGCAAACTGCATCTTAAGATCTTGCCTCTGTCTAGAGGCAGAACTAGTTAGCAAGACTGTACATTGTTCAAAATATTGGTTACTGCAGTTAAACTATGTTCAAACTAACGTGCACGTAATGTTGCTTCTTCACTGGTTTCCTGGCTAAACAGGACCCAGATTTCCAGCAGAAAAGGAGGACTTCAGGACTTCCTTGTTCTTCAAGCATAAAACTGTATAACCTACTAGATCTTTCTGTTCCAGGCTTCACATGAAATATTCTTATTTTCTCACTTTAATTCATACTCACATTGATACAGCACTCTTCTTCTGAGATTACTCTTAAGAGTTTGATGAAAAGCAACACACAGATCAAAAGGATGCCAAACACAAGCACACACAGTGGCCTAAAGCACTGAATTGTAAAACATCATTTTCAACTCCTCAATCTTTGCAGAATTTCAGCTACCACATTCAAGTTTTCTATGCAAGATCTCTGGCTGAACCTCAGTTTAGCTTTGGGCAATTCCTGAAATAAAAGGCTTAGGGAGACCAGAAAAAAACCCAGAGGGTCATTAAAAATATAAACAAATATAAAACTTTAAGCTCAAATATAAAGAAAGGTGAAAAGGTAACAATAAAAGAAGAACATACAATAAGTACAGGTATACATAGCTATAATTCTATAGCTAGCAAGAAATGCTTGCTTCCCTCTCTAGCATTCAGATATAAAAAGGAAGTAGAAAATTGTACACCAAAAGCAAGAACATTTGAAGACCAAGCATCCAGATAAAAAACTAGTTATGAGTGTCTGCTTATTATAGGATTACAACTTCTCTCTATTGGTCTCCAAACTTACTCAATGCCCACAGAGATTAAGTGCCACAGGGTGTCTCTTCTTTGGTGAAATCCCATCTAATCTGCTACTAAGTCAAAAAGGATGTATCAGAAAAATGGAAGAGTAATATCGTCCAGCATGACAGTCAGCTATTCTTGCCTCTTCAGTGCTCCTTGATGCCACAGACTACTACAGTCCCTTTGATTCCACCAAGTGACAATTTGATGACAATTTGGCATCAGTGTCTAGAAGCATGGCACATTCTTAAGTAACTTATCTTGGTAGAGGTTGGATTTTTGAACATAACATTTCACAGCTCACAAAGAACAAAAGTCCAAGGCATCTCAAACTGTATACTTGTTGATATAAAACTACCTTGGAAATTCATCTATGGATTGGTATTATAAGAATTCTGAAGGTGAGTTCACACTTGCCACAAACTCATTTTTGATGCTCCTCATCATAAAACCCATGAAAACACATTCCATTTTCTGTATGCTTCTACCAATATAAACAGACAGTAAGTAACAAAAGGACCATTCCCTGAATGGGAATGAAATCTCCACACTCACGGACTGTCTACTGCCCATCAAATCTCCATTTTAAACAAGTCAGAAGGGTCACAAAAAGACAGTATGATATATCCTTATTCATACTAACGATATAAATATAACTCCAGAAGTGCAAGAGTCAAGATTTTGCAAGCTGTATTAATTTATACACTCTCCCAACCCAAAGAAAATCTTTCAGCAATATTTTATGCAAAAAGCAATCACATGAAGCCAAGTACGCTATGTTTACGGGTCAACTTGTACATCAAGCTTTCAGAATGCTACCTTGCAGGTAGCTTCACAATGAAAGATCACAGGAGAGTTACTGACTTCATCTTACAACCTCTAACAAGCCCCCATAACTGTTTCACATTTACAAGATTAATAAAACAGGTTCCTGCACAGTATGCCGCCATTGGGCTGCCCCCACACACACCTGGACACACAGCCACGCACACAGAACGGCTTGGGTAGGAAGGGACCTAAAAGATGATGTAGTTCTACCAGCCACAGACAGGGATACCATCCCCTAGATCAGCTTGCTCAGGGCCCCATCCAGCCTGGCTTTGAACATTGCCAGCGATCAGGCACCCACAACTCAGTATCAACAGTAAATGTCACCTGATAAACAAATCAATCTAGTCCTAAACACTGTATTGCAGAGAGTAAGATTTCTAGGTAACTTTCACTTCAATGGAGATTACTTCCACTCCACATTCCAGTTTACCCTTCTGAAACACTTAGCAACTTTCCAGTAGCCTTCTAACAAATCACTTCTAGGGGAAGTATAAGACCAGATGTTACAGAAGTTTAACTGCAAACAAGGATTGTACAGTTTCACAACTTAACTATCACTTTTATCTGGGTTCTGATGCAGTCCAACTACTGTTCAGCATGACAGCTAAATCTCAAATAAAAAATACTGACCATACATGAAACCTCTAAAAAAAAAAAAATCAAAGTAGCTGGTCTGACTCTGCAACTACC
This sequence comes from Pachycephala philippinensis, assembly GCA_013397055.1. Classification (NCBI taxonomy): domain Eukaryota; kingdom Metazoa; phylum Chordata; class Aves; order Passeriformes; genus Pachycephala; species Pachycephala philippinensis. The sequence goes on from VWZT01000908.1 coordinate 98,857, forward strand.
AAAAACACTTTCACTTTAGTGCTGAAGTGCCACTCCTAGTAAAAGGGCCTCCTGTACCTCCCCTCTGGAACTCCACATAGATAACTCACAAGTGTCTGCAGCTCATTCTTGACAGAAACGTGGTGGTACTGGTTTTTTTGCTTCTTCCTGATATATGAAGCATGCTTTTAAGAAACTTTTCTTCACTGCAGACATAAAAAAAAAGCGAAGGCACAATTGGTTAGGTTTCAGAAACAGAGACTATGAGTGGGAAAAATAGGACAAGACTTCAAAAGCTAACTAATGCAGAGAAACAAAAACAGGTGCAGGGACTATCTGTGTTCACAAATTATTTCAGATTAACTGAAGAGGAGGTTAGACAGCATACTTTATCTGGGCGATAGAGAATTTAAGAAAAAACTTTCACCATCTAATGTCACAAAAAGTCATAGAGTAAGCCATACTAACGGAAATGCTGAAGTACATATTTTCCTTTAATCCAGATTACCTACTGAAATTAGGTAATAATAACCACTATAATTAAAGCAAGTAAGAGTCACTTCAATGTCAAATCTTGATGCAAAGAACACATTCTCCTGAGTTTCTTTGAAAAAGAATTTTAACTATAGAGCCTTGCTTTGTCTTCAGTTATGAAAATAAACTGTTCTCCTGTTCCAGGTCTTCAATACTGCCCAAAAATTTAATGATGTAAGGTTTCTCACAGCTCTACAATTAGGGTTACATTGCAAATTATTTCATGAATGAGTAACAGTGGCACACAATATCCTTTTTGCAGAAGACCTGGCCAAGTCATTCAGATTTAGGCCAGCTTCCTGTGTTGCAACAGCTGCAGGAATGATACCAAGTGATCTAAGAAAGTACAGATTTCCTGAAGAGAATTTCAAGCTGGGGAGAAACATGAGATGTTGCTTGTCTGCCTCAGGATGCAAACACCAATCCATCAGAAGGGCTAGGCTGTCCTACTGCTGCACTATGGTCTTGCCTTCCTCCCTTGGTCAGGAATGAACTAACCATGTGGACTTACTTGGCAGTCTCTTTTCATAGTTGCATAGCAGGGATTTACTTCAAATAACATCAAGTCCTTAGATTAATAACTATAGAGTGCTGACTGGGACAGTGTACAAGAGAGTGTCAAATGCCTCCTCTTCTTCCTGGTTCACCTCTAAAGAGTTTCTGTAATTCTGTAACACACATTCCCCTAGGGTCTTATAGTGACTTTCACTCTACTGCTTGAGTAGTAAAAATCACCATTAAAATCCTGTTCTTGAAAAAGAAGCATCCTGAATAGCTAGAGGGCCCCCAAATCATTTTATATTTCAAAAGTTGCCTAATAGGCAGATTTCCAACCTGGTGTTTATAGCCTTCCTCCCTTTCCTTGCTGCTATAAGAGAGGAACATGCAGTATGTCAGGAGCTCACAACAGCATGCATGAGAAGGCACACATAAAAATAAAAACTTTTTCACTTTTAGTTGTCCAGTGTTTCTTTACACATTCTAAACCTTGAGAGATGAGCGTTTCAAGCCAAAACCTACTTCTGCTTTTGAAGGTAACCTCATTCAACTGCTTCACGAAGACAGTTTGTACCAGCAGACAAGGTATTTGACTTTCTCCAAACAGCATTTGCCTACTACAAGCAAACTGCCATAACTTCATCAAAATATTACTTCTACTATGTCTGTCTCACCCAGTTGCCTCATGGATGACAGCCCTTAAGGAAAAAGCCATACATTAGATGCTCTAAGGTACTAAAGATCTACTACACTCGAAAACTCAGTCAACTTGCAAACAGGTCTATTAATGGCATTCAAGTACAAAACCACTTATTTCTTCCCCTGCTTTATGCAAGAAGAATAGAAACAGACCATCTTAACCATGTCTGAGCAGGAAAACAAAGTTTGCCTTGAAATATGAAGGTGTAGTTACTGTAGATACTCCTTTCATCTCTCTGAATAAGGAGGCTGTCTAAAATATCCCTCTACCTGACCTAGATGCAACAGAACACAGAAGAAGCCTGCCCCAACTCAGCAGGGATTCAGCACACTGACACCACACAGTGCACTTCGGTCTGCTTTTGGGTTTGTTCTGAGGTAAAGGAGTGGCACCATTTGCAACCACAAGCTAAACACGAACTTCTGTCAGCGTATGCTGAGTGATCTGTTTTACTAAGAGAGCAATTTTGATTAGAACTCACAACTTGAGCCTAACTGATGAACACTCTCAAATGTCAGTTAGGTATCTGAAAGCCATCTAAGCATTACTTAGAAAGGCCAATTCATAAAGGATCCACCTACCCTCTCAGCATACACCCAAGGACAAGAGTGCCTGTTTTTATCAGTAAGATATTCTTATCCTTAAGAGCACCTCTCTGTACCTAACCCTGAGCAGCTAGCAGAGCTCTGTGGATGACAGGATTGGCACTGTAGCAGTAAGCATCAAGTACTCAAGTACTTCTGTGACTCTTGCACTTCCCACATCTCAGATGATAGGTGGACAACTGTTTATTTTAGTTCCCTGTCACATTTACTAACTGTGAGATCACAAGCTACAGTGTAGCCTTCAGCACACTTCCTTCCTCAGCTATACAAGCAATTTCTTTCTCCTTTTGTAGGCCCTCACCTAGATTCCCATCTGTTTGCCTCTGCTCCAGAAAGGCTCTCAATTAAAAAGACAGTCAGTTTTACGCTGCAAAAACTGGCACAGCACAAAAAGAACTGTCATGGCTCACTTCAGATTTATTTTTGATGAACTGTCCTATAGCAGAGCTTTGGAACAAAATAGCACAATTTTAATTCCACTCAGAAAACTTATCTGGTGCACATATATAGTAACAGAGGCACAGGTACAGACAGTAAAAAGACTATTGGGGTTCCCCCCCGCCATATAAAAGTTCTGGTTTTACTTTTTTTTTGGTTTTTCAACTCTGTTTTGCAGATTATTTCACCCCCAGGCAGACAGGTTCTCCAAGTATGATCTTTGCTGCAAAAAAGATACATGGAACTTATATCGCACAGTGTAATTCCAAACTCAGTTACTTGGGTACAGATAACAATACAGTTTTAGACTACAGCTCTAAGATAAACCTGAAGTGTTCATAACACTACACGAAGCATCCCTGAAAATATACAGGCACCAAAGGAATAAAACACCACATCTAATTAGTTAAAGCTTATTTTTGCAAGGCCTTTTATATGAATAGTCCAAGTATCCCCCACCATGCACTCAGTTCATTTTTATCTAGAATGAAGTCTACAGGATAGATTTTGAGCAAGAGTAAAAAAAGATGCAATGAATAAAAAAAATGAAAATACTCAACTGTACCAAGTTTGGTCGGGATTTTTTCCTCCCAAAGGCTTGTGATTTTAATATAGAGGCAAGCCATCCAAAAGGTAATAACCTGATTAATGTTCAAAGTTTTTCATAGAGATAAGAGACTCTTTCCAAAGGGTCACTTTCACTTGTTTTTGAATAGTTATGCTTTAAGGAAATGTGATTGCTTCATTGCCTTTTAATTATAATTCACAGAGAAGAAGAGTGTTTCTTGTGTTTCTTGTCTCCTTTTCTTATAACAGTAATTTCAATATATACTTCACTGTGAAAGAGTACTGAAAAGTCTTTGTCATACACTGTCTACACAACTCATCCTGGGGTAAGATGTAGCTGTTATATGTGGAAAATTACAATTACACTAATCAAAACATCTAAATGCAAGATCACACAACCTGTGTGATCTTCAAGCTGGGCATCTCTGACATACCCTCTCTCTTGGAACTGTACTACCTTACTATCATACCCCAAAACAGTATAGAAAGACTTTCCTTTTTTTTGTTTCGTTTACCCTAAGCAGCACAACCCATGCCTTTAAGATGGAAATGGGAGTAAAAGCACGCTATTCTTTTTTGCAGAAAACCTTGGTTTCTCATTCTCTTTTGTAATCTAGGGCCAATGCGAGAACAGTCAGATTTTGGTTTATTTTCTCCTCTGCAAACTTTGTTTTCCTTAAACCGCTTCTTCACCAACGCACGCAGAAGGGTACAAGGATCTCAGGCTCATTAGACGGGTTTGGCGCAGGAAGTGTCAGTCAAATTCTTCCATTTGCTTTGACACGGGTGATGGTGCGGTGTTGAGACGAGACGAACATCCCTGTCATATCCATTTCATTTTGTGATAAGCAGGAGGGGAACTCGCAGGCCACGGCGCTGTCTACTTGTCCCACTCCGTGGCCACCCCAGGCACAAGCCCTGACGGGCTGCCCCGGCCGGCCGCGCCCGGCCTGACCCCCCCGCCTCGCCCCCACACACCGGCCGGAAAGTGCGAG